>CM053771.1:316002822-316054822 GCA_028658325.1 Potorous gilbertii | reverse complement strand
ATTGAGAATATTACAGCATTGGGCTTGAAAAATCTTGTCTCAACCACTCAGCTGTGTAGCCCTGAGCAAGTAAGTCCCTTCACCTCGTTCAGCCTCCTTTTCTTCGTCTGTAAGGTGGGGATTGTTGTCTTTCAGTCATGTCTGATTCTACATGGACCTAGACCATGGAGTTTTCCTGACAAAGATACAGTGGTTTGCTATTTCTTTCTCCGGTGTGTCCCCATTTTATAAATGAGGAACTAAGGCAAATAGACTTGCCCAGAGTCACACAGCTATCTGATTTGAACTCAAGTCTTTATGATCTCCTGACTTGAGGCTTGGTGCTACATTCATTACACCACCTAGCTGCCCCACCCACCCACCCACCCAAATGGGATAGTGATAGCAATTAGCTCATCTGGTTGTAATGACTATAACATGCGATAACAAATAAAGTGATTTGTAAACCTTAGCTATATAAATCCTCCCTTTATGATGGTGAATAAACAGATTTTCCATTCATGAGATCTAATCCCATCTTCTCTATCAACTGGAGTAGCACTACTCACCTTATCTAACATGTAACCTAGCAGATAAGTCCTAGTCCTATTAGGTGCCAGGGATGAAATTTAAATTCAGCTCTTCTAAACTATAAGACCAGCATTCCATTCAGGATGCCATGCTTTTCATTTTCGGTCGTGTCTGACTCTTCACAGTCTCATTTGGTAAAGATACTGGAGTGGTTTCCCATTTTCTTCTCCAGCTCATTTTGTAGATGAGGAAATTGAGATAAATAGGATTAAGTGACTTGTCCAGGGTCACAGAGCAAGTAAGTGTCCAAGGCGGAATTTGAACTCAGGTCTTCCTGACTTCAGATAGGCACTCTACCTAGTGTGTGATCTAGCTGCCCTGATGTTTTTATAAGCATCTTCATGATATTATTTAACTCTCTTCTGGCATTTCTACTCATTCAGTGTAGTAATCAAAAAATGAGGAGAGTGAGCACCCTGCTGTTACTGGAGAAGTATCTTCTCTGTCCCATCCCACTGCCATATCTATTTTTACCATTCTCATTAAGGAAGACCCTTTTTTTCCCTCCCCCTTTTGTCCTTTCCCTCTCTTTGTGTAGGGTTTGACTTTTTACAGGATCATCTTCTGCCAGGAAGAGAGATAGTAACAACTGGGGGAAGAGTTGGTGGTCAGAACACAATACATAAGTTGGTCCCCTTGCCTTATGCACAGAAGTATTCCAGTTTCAACTCCACTTAGATGGCAAATCGATCTTCCTAAAACACAAGCTTGACCATGTCAACAAATTCCAGTGGCTCCATATTACAGTACTTCCAGGATCAAATATGAAATCTTCTATTTGACTTTTAAATTTCTTTGTAATCTGGCCCCTCCTCTACCTTTCCCGTCCCCATGTATGCTGGGACTCTGATAACCTCACATGAGACATTCCATCTCTAGTTTCCAGGCATTTTCACTGGCTGTCCTCCATTCCTGGAAAGCCCTCCATCTTTTACATTTACTCTCAGCTTCCCTGTCAAGTCTCCAAGTCTCAGTTTAAAGTCCCATCTTCTGCAAGCCTTTGCCTATCCTTGGTGCCTTTACACTGAGCTTCTTGAGAGAAGGGATTAGTTTTTAGTCAATTTTTTTCTCCCAATTTCTTTGATTTTGCCTTTCCTTGTATCCTCAGAGATGAAAACACTGCTTGTCACACAGCAAGCACTTAATCAATGCTTGTTGACTTGACACAAAATAAATTTAGAACAACAGAATACATAATTGGGATTCTCTTAATCCTGTGTATAGCAAATCTTAAATACTAGAGGAAGAGGAGTAGCAAGAAGTGGGGTTGGGGTGGGGTGTAGAAAAGATAAGGGGTGGCCTGCCCTTTTTATAGAACTGTTTTCAAGTAAGGTAGGGAGTGAGAGATGATCATGGAATGACATTTTTTTATATTCCCTAGAGAACTCTTAAAGAAGATAAGTTGATAATTGTTTTATTTATTTATAAGTTTATTTAAAAAGATAATATAAAGTTACGAGATAATTATATTGCAGTAGAATCCACAATATTACCTTAAATAGTCTTTGATTTCTTCAAAATTTGATTTTGAAAGTGAAAAAAAGCACAATTCAGAGTACTGTGTTTCCACTGACATCTCTGTAATAGAGGCGTATGCATCTTACATATATAAGGATTGCCAAGGCCCTTTAGGTCCTCAAGTGCTGCCCTTTGACTCAATCCAAACTTCACAGAACAAATCCCTTTAATAAAAGGATTTGCTCTGTAAAACTTGAACTCAGTCAGAAGACCACACCCCAGGACTTAGAAGTCCACATGTGGCCTCAAGGACACAGTTTCCCCACTGCTGGATCAGAAGATGTTTTGGTGACAGTTATTTAATTTTATTCAATTAACTCAATAAGCATTTATTTCATGACTACATGTGTGTATACACATATGTATATGTGTGCATAATACACATATATGTGAATAAACACATACATATATAATATAGTCAATATGCTCGTTAATACATAAATTGTGAAACAGAATTAATACAGAGGGTTTGAAATTAGGAAGGGGACCCAGAGGAGATGTGCTAGAGCCAGCTCTAACTTGTTTTCTGTATGACTGTTAAACCTTCAGTTGGAGCATTCACACCTTAGAAAGCTACAGATTGTGGCTTGATTTGTTCACTTAAGTGATGGAGAAAAACCTTAGTGCTGATTAAATTTAAAAATGTGTCATGGATATATTTTTTTCCCTGTGGAAAACCAGTTGTTAAATATTTTCTCGTGTACTAGTCTGCATTATTAATATCTGGAGAGCCAGAATCTGAAACAAACAAACAAACAAAAATCACTCTTTTACCATATATGGATGGTACTCCATTGTATGAGTCCAAATTTTAATGAGATATAGTGATGTAAATCCAAAATAGCTCCTCTTTCAAAAGCTTCAGTTCTTTGGAGGCCCTGACTGTCACTCCTTCTGAATCTGCCAGCTGATGCCCCTCTCAGTTTTCTGAGCTCATGCCTGAACAGCCAGCCACCTTAACGGAATTCTGCTTTATCTAAGTGTCTAAGATTCTGAAAAAAGAGGTCTTGAAAAAAAATGGTGATGGCCATTTCTGAGTCTTTCTCCTTAGGAGTCTTTCTCCTACTGAGGAAGCAGCCATTGGAAACAATTCTGCCTTATCCAATAAGTTTCTGGTCTTGAAAAAATGATTTGTTAGATATATAATTATTATATATATGTGTGCATATACTGTCATTTACGCATATATTTATGTTCCATCTTCATGCTTTTTTTCATTCATCTAACAAGATAGAGAAGGCATATGAATATGGAAAGTTATAAAAGGGGCACCGTGAAATGGTGATATGAATGAATGGTCCACCAGGCCCTTCTATTAACTGTGCAGCTGAAATCTCTTCTATGTGTCATCTCCCCAATTAGCATTTGAGGTCCTTGATGCCTGGGACTGCCTTTCTTTTCTATCCCAGATCTTGGCACAGCGCTTGGCACATGGTAAGTGCTTAATTAGCACTTTTCTTTCATTCATCCACACGTACGTTTAGAATTAGTCATGGTTATCTACGGTAATGATTCGCTCTGCTCTGTCTACAAAATCTAGTCTGTCTCCGGAGGACACGAAATGAGGAGTTGTCTGATCTTTTTTTTTTTAACAGTTGTTTCTTATAAGCTTTTTTGTCCAAGAGGTTATTTGAGTAACATCCCAGGATTCAACCAATACGCCAATAAAGAAAACACAAAAAGGGAATAAATAGCACAGCCAATTCCTTTAAGAAACACGGCCTCCTTTTTATTGGGAGGAGGATGAAAACTCAAATAGCCACACCTTTGTTGTCTTCTTTGGCAGAGCCAAAAGTAGTTCTCTTTTGATATCTACAAGTTTAGTTTTTAATCAGACTTCACTGAAAAAGTCAGGTCCAAGGACTGAATCCAAGAAAAAAAATGATGGAGAACCGGAGTGAGGAAGAAATTAACCAAATGCCCTTTGACTTGCTCAGGACATCTTCTAGCAGATAGATTTGGTTATCTTCTTTTTAAAGATCCTAATGAAAAGTTTGAACAAGTAAGATGATTGGGGACGCTAACATAAATGGAAAGAGACTGAACCATGAGGGCCCAGAGGACTGAATACCAACTGAATCCCACACTAGCAGTGTGTCATGGATTTGGACAAATCCCTTCATCTCTGATCCTCAATTTCCTCCTTTGTAAAATGAGGTTAATGACATGTCTGCCCCAAATATTACAAGGATGGCTATAAGGATCAAATAGGCTAATACATATATAAACATCCTGTAAACGAAGGCTGTCTATAAAAAGGCATTAGTATTATTGCTAATTGTAGTAGATTAATCCCCAATTAACCTACCAGTGAGGCAATCATATCATGAAATGGTGAAATCCATAGCTATTGATAACAAACACAATGGGCGCACTCATTTTAATCTCCTTTAACACCACATAATGCAGAGGTGCCAGATCTAAGTTTCACTTTATAATATTCCACTGGCGTCATTCAGAAATATAATATTCCACTGGCATCATTCAGAAATATAATATTCCACTGGCATCATTCAGAAAAAGGACAAAATGAAAATTAAAAAAAAAATTTCTGGGAAAGGAGGGAGGGAAGAAAATAAGAGGAAAAGAAAGTTACATGATAGTTTTATAAAAGGAATAGTAAATTGTATATAATAGATTTGCAGTTTCATGCACAATCATCCTTTTTCCTATTCCTGTGTTGTGGAAATACTTGTTTTATTTCTTAAGTTCAGAATAAAATAAATAAAACTTTTAAAAAAAGAAAGGAGGAAGATACAGGGGCTTGGATAATAAATAATAACTGATATTTGTTTGATGTTTCAAAATTCATAAAAATCTTATTTATGTTCATTTTCCCATTTGGTTTTCACACCAAACCTGTGGGGTAAGTGCCCTGGTATTTAAAGATGAGGAAACTAAGACTCCAGGTTAAGTGAGTTGACCAGATCACACAGCTATCAAGTGTATATACCCAGGTCTTCATAACTCCATTGTCTCTCTCTGCCTCTTTAATCACAAAGTGGTTTATCAGAGCCCAGAGAGAAGAGAGAATAAAATAATTTTACACTCAACACAAGAGAAGCATTGCTTTTCTATCACATTCTAGGCTCTGTATTCCATAGGAGTGGGGCTGATAGAAAGGCAGATGAAAGGAGACAGTGGTTAGAAGCAATATAGACTTTTGAAGAGGGCCATGGAAAAAAGATTGAGAGGGATAAACCAAGAAAAAAAAATAAAATGGAGAGAAATATGCAGTTTAGTAATCATAAATGTGAATTTGAATGTGATGAGCTCACCCATAAAATGGAAGCAGATAGCAGAAAGGATTAAAAGTCCGAACTCAACAATGTGTTATTTACAAGAAACATACTTGAAGCACACACACACACACACACACACACACACACACACACACACACACACACACACACACGCAGAGTAAAAATAAGGGGCTGGAGCCAAATTTTTCATGTTTCAGTGGAGGAAAAAAAAAAGTAGAGGTAGCAATCATGATCTCAAACAAAGCAAAAGCAAAAATAGACCTAATTAAAAAAGATAATCAAGGAAACTGCATTTTGTTAAAAGATACTATAGACAATGAAGTAATATCAATACAGAACATGTATGCACCAAATGTCATAGCATCCAAATGCTTAAAGGAAAAATTAAGTGAATTACAGGAGGAAATAGATAGTAAAACTATACTGGTGGGGAACCCCAACTTTCCTTTCTCAGAACTAGACAATATCCAGACAAAATACAACCAGAAAATAAACAAAGAAGTTAAAGACAAGAATAGAATTTTAGAAATTAGATATGATAGACTTCTGGAGAAAATTGAATGGAAATATAAAAGAGTTTGTCTTTTTCTTAGCTATATGTGGCACCTTCACAAAAGTTGGCCATATATTAGGGCATAAGAACCTCCATAACCAAATGGAGAAAAGCAGAAATATTAAATGCATCCTTTTTAGAACATAATGAAATAAAAATTATATTCACTAAAGGGCTATGAAAATATAGATTAAAATTTAATTGAAAAACTAATTCAATCATAAAGAATGAGTAAGTCAAAGAATGAATCATAGAAACAATAAGTAATTTCATTAAAGAGAATGATAACAATCAGATAGTGTACCAAAATTTATGGGATATAGTCAAAATAGTAATTAGGAGAAATTTTATATCTGTAAATGCCTACATCAGTAAGATAAAGAGCAGATCAATGAATTGGGCATATAACTAAAAAATCCCCAATTAAACACCAAATTGAAAATCCTGAAAATCAAAGGAGAAACAAATAAAATGGAAAGCTAAGAAAATCATTGAACTAACAAATAAAACTAGCAGCTGGTTTTATAGGGGGGAAGCAATACAATAGACAAACCATTGGTTACTTTGTTTTAAAAAAAAGAAAGAAGAAAACCAAGTTTCTAGTATCAACAATGAAAAGGGTGAATTTACCACCAATGAACATGAAATTAAAACAATTTTTAAGAACTATTTTGCCCAATTATGTGCCAATAAGTCAAACAATCTAAGTGAAGTAGATGAATATTTACAAAAATATAAATTGCCTAGAAATAGAATATTTAAATGACTCTATCTAAGAAAAAGAAATTGAACAAGCCATAAATGGTCATCCTAAGATAAAATCCCCAGGATCAAATGGATTCACAAGTTAATTCTAACAAATATTTAAAGAACAATTAATTCCAAAACTATAAAAATTATCTGGAGAAGTAGACAAAGGAGTCCTACCAAATTCCGTTTACAACACAAATATGTTGCTGATATCTAAAAAAGAAAGATTAAGAACAGAGAAAGGTCAACTTCCCTAAGGAATATTGGTGCAAAAATTTAAAATAAAACACTAGCAAGGATATTACAGCAATATTTCACCAAGATTATACAGTATGACCAGAGGGAATTTATATGAGGGATGCAGGGCTGGTTCAATATTAAGGAAAACTATCAGCAGACTTGATCATAACAAAAACAATAAGCATCATGTGGTTATCTACATAGATTCAGAAAAAAAACTTTTGACAAAATATATCATTCATTCCCATTAGAAAACACTAGAAAGCATAGGAATAAATGGAACTTTCCTTAAAATGATAAGTAGTATCTACATAAAACCATCACTAAGAATTTTCTGTAATGAGGATAAACTAGAAGCCTTACCAGTAAGATCAGGGGTGAAGCAATGATGCTCATTATCACCACTATTATTTAATATAGTACTAGAAATTCTAGCTATAGCAATGAGAGAAGGGGGAAAGGGGAAGTGAAGGAGAGAATTTGGAAATCAAAATTTTAAAAATTAAATGTCAATTTTTTTTACAGATAATTGAGAAAAAATAAGACAAGAGAGAAAAAAGAACAGAAAAAAGGCAAGAAACTGTATAAAAGACATTGTCAAGAAGATGGTTATTCAAATTAGGCAGGTAGGTAGAACCATAGATAGATTATGGGCCTGATTCAAATTTGACTGCTTGTTAGCTGTGTGACAGAGGGCAAATTACTGAACCCTGTTGTGCCTCAGTTTCCTCTTATATAAAATGGATGAAATAAGAGAACTAACCTCAAGATAATTAGAAGAATAAAATGTGACAATATTTGTAAAATGTTTTTTAAAACTTAAAGCACTATGTAAATGCCAGTTATTAGAAAAGATGAGTCAGCCTGAGTACTTTCCTGGTACCCATGAAATATGAAAAGACTACACCTTTTACATTTCTGCACTGTGGCTGTCATCATATGTATATTCAAGCTGCAGAAGAAGCTTGCTTCTATTATCATTTGACGTGGAAAGAAGAAAGTATGGCTTGACCCCAATGAGACAAATGAAATTGTCAACACCAATTCCCATCAGCAGATCTGGAAGCTGATTAAACATAGGCTGGTCATCTGGAAGCCTATTACTGTCCGCTCTAGTGCCCAGTGCCAGAAAAATACTCTGACTTGACAGAAGGGTAGGCACATGACCATTGGTAAGAAAAAAGCCACTGCCAATATGTCTATGCCTGAGAAAGTGATCTGGATGAGAAGAATGAGGATTCTGAGCTGTCTACACTGAGAATATCATGAATCCAAAAAGACTAACTAACATATGTTCTACAGGATGTACTTGAAGATGAAGGGGAATGTGTACAAGAATAAACAGATCCTCATGGAGCACAGATCACCAAGACTGCCCAAGGAGGGGACCAAAAGAATGATTTTCCCCTTTCTTCTCTGTATATACTATCCTTCTGCTTGACTCATGCGATAAACTTGACAGATTATCAAAAAAAAAAAAAAAAGAAAAAAGAAAAGAAGAGACAAGATCAATGCTTCCAATGACTTGGGTAGTGCACTTTTTGAGGATTTGTGGAAGAAGAGAGACAAGTCTTGATCTTGTCTCTTCTATTTTTTCTTTTCTTTCCTTTTCCTTTTCCTCTTCCTTCCTTCCTTTTTTCCTTCCTTTCTCCCTCCTTCCTCCCTCCTTCCTTCTTTCCTTCCTTCCTTCCTTTCTTTCTTTCAACGCAAAAGGGTACTATGTACAGAGGAGAAAGGGAAAATCATTTTTTTTTTTTTTTTGGTGTCCTGTTACTTGGGAAGTTTTGGTGATCCCTTCTTTCTTAGCCTGCAGATACTCTTCCTGATAGATTGCACAGGATGAAGTCTATTAATATTATCCTGCAACAATGGGAAAAGTACCTATCAGTGAGATTGTGGATACACTGATATATGAAAGAAATACAAGGAGATGTGAATGATGATCTGGCACCTAACACAGTAGGCACTCAATGGTTTGCTGGCTGATTGAATTTAACAACAGGCACGTAGTCGATGTTCCAGACAAACTAATCTACTTGGAGTTTGTGTTTTGTCTCCCAACACCATGCCTTTGCCCATGTTGTCCTCTATGCCTAGAACGTCCTACCTCCTCACTTCTGTACTTGAGAATCCTTGAATTCAGCTCACGGCTCTGCTTCACTTAAATCCAATTCACTTGCAAGTCAAGATATCACCCTGCTGCTGTATTGGTCCTTTTCCAGAAAACGAAGGGATGAACACCAAAAATGATAGATGTCATTTTGTTCTTGAGGCCCTTCCCTATTCCCACCCCCCCCACCCCGCAAGTTATTCGAAATCCAAATTACTTAATAGATGATTTATTTGCATATTTGTGTGCATGTTGCATTTCTCTTAAGGGCAGTAGTTGTTTCCTCTTTTATTTCCAGTGCCCAGTACTGTACTTTTTAACATCACAAATAATATTAATATTGATATTAACTAATAATATTAACAATAACATTAATTCTATCTATCAAACCCTTTAAGGTTTTTAAAGTGCCTTACATACATTATCTCATTTTAGCTTTACTACAATCCTGCTGCAACAACCATATGAGTATCATTGCTATGACTGTTATTGTTTGATCTGAACTTTATTTCATTCCCAAATGGGAACTCCCAGTATGGAAATGCCATCCACAAATGCAGGACACCTCAAAGGCAATGCAATTTTAAGCTTTAATAGGTGAAAACTACACTATTTTTATTAAATATAATTTTACCGTTATCATCATCATCCCGATTGTTCTTCCCAATTCTGGTGAGTACACAGAAACTATTAACGCATGCTCTCATTTGTAGAGAAGTGCCATTAGCTGACTTTAACTAGTGGTGACTTCTAGGCATATGACCACACCCTAGGGAAAAGCCATCAGATGCTCTTCAGAAATCATCCCTGGAGGTTATAATGCCTGGACTCTGGGTCCTCTACCCCACAAGGCCAAAAGGATTTGCATGCTGGAAAAACTTGATTAAAAGTGAACGAGTTTCAGAGCAGATGGCAGAGGACACAGCTGTTCACATGCTGGGGGAGCTAATGCTTGGCCGGAGAAAGGACGCTCACAGAAGATGGACACATGGCTGGATGCACCCTCAGATGGTCTTACAATCTGGGGAAGGGGTCCAGAGTGAGAAAGAAACAAAAGCTAGATTTACTGCAGCTTTACAAGAAATTCAAGACCTAAGAAACGGAAAAGAAGAGATTACTCTTATACTTTTTCCCACTCGTATTTCAATGGGGAACGGTACTCCTCTACCAGTTGTTGTCTTGCAGAATCACAGACTTAGCATTGGAAGGGATTTTAGGGATAGAAAACTGAATCTCAGAGAGGTTAAATGACTTCCTCCAAAGCCATATAGAGAGCAAGCAGGTTTAGTACATAAATCCTGGTCATTCAACTTGATGATACCCAGTCAGTCCTCTTTCCTCTATACTATACTTTCTTTTATTTTGAAAGGTTTCCAATAAGTTGGGTAACCCCTTTATTGAGGATTTATGAGAGAAGATGCACAAAGGTTGCAAAGGTTGAAGTCTATTAATTTTATCCTGTTAACACTGGAGGGAGTACTTGTCAACAAGATGTGACAATATTTGAGTTTTAGGGGCTAGATAGGAGTTGTCCTGGGAAATGACAAATCAGAGGCAACTTGGAAAAGGCCAGAAGAATGATGATTTCTATTTCTCCAGCTCCCATATTCTATGATGGGAATAAAGAAGATTTGACCACAGGCATTCCTTTGCCATTCTGGTGACCTGACACCTTGGCAGTATGGGCCTATTGATGAGATGTAATAGAAAATTTCTTTGATTTTGGAGAGTATCCTTTCTTCATTCCTGAAGGTCACATTTAGAATCTTCATGTCATTTGTCTTGGAGCTTTTTTTTCCTAAATATTTGAAGGCTTTTCTATCCTCCATCTATCAGCCCTGAGGACTCCTTCCCAGTTAGTTGGGCTTTGGTCCATTTGTAGTATTCTGTGTGGATAAAGGCAGGTGAAACTGGGATGAATGGGATGGGGAGGGGAAGACCAATGGGGGAGGTAACCTAAAGATGGGCAAGAAAGGATTTTGATGATTTTCACACCTTCCATCATCCCTTCACCTCTCATCTTACCCATGTGTAAATGCCACCCCCCCAAGAAAATCAATACTTTTGCCTTTAAAAAGAGACAGGGACCCACTTTCACTGTTATTATGGCTGTCAGCTTCTCGTGAGAAGGAGGTACTGTAGACTTCTCTCCCACGTATGTGGATGCCTTCTTATCCTTGCTCCTTCCTGACTACAAAACCAGTCTTTTTTAGGCAGCATACTTTTTTAAGGTATCCACTATGGGCAGAGAGCATTATTCAAGACCTCGGAGGCAGGAGGAAGGAAGGGGAATTACTGTCCCTATCTGGTCTCAAATCCAGGTTCCTCACTATAGCTACGTGCCCACCTCCCACCCCCTTTCCCTCCCATCCTTGAGACAGTGTTTCCAAATTGTTGTTAAGATAGCAAAAGAATGGTTTTGGGGAGGCCATGGAGAACAAGTTAGAAGGGAGAATCTGGGAGGGAATCGAAACAAGGATTCTTGTGTTCTTCACTAGGCAACAAAACTCAGAAAACCTTATCATTATCTGCAGATATAACCAGAGGACTTAAAGAAAAAATGTTTCCAGAAAAAAAATAAACCAGATTAAGAAACGCTTTGTTTTTGCTTTTAGTCAGCAATAGTCATAAAATAATTATCGTTACCAAGATTGCTATTGTTTGAGCTGAACCATTTCATTCCGAAATGGGAACTCCCAGTGTAGAAATGCCATCTACAAATGCAGAGTGTCTCCAAGTCTTCATACGGTTTTAAGCTTTAATAATTGAAAACCCCACTAAGGACACCCTGTAGAGGTGGGGACTTGAAGGAGTAGGTGATTTATTTGCCCATGGTGATGGAGCTGCATGAGTCATTGAGAGGCAGGACTTGAACCACAGTCATCGAGTCATAGAATTAGAGCTAAAAGGGACTTCTCAGAGGCGTAGTCCAAATTTCTTAGTTTACAATGAGTAAACTGAGACTCAAAGTGACGTGCCCATGGTCACCTAGCTATTAAGTATCAGAGGTCGAATTAAAACCCAGGTCTGGTCTTTTGGGGCAAATCATATCATCTCCTTGGGTCTAAGATTCTCAGCTTGTAAAATAGGACAAGAGAGCACCAGGTGTGGAGTCAGGAGGATTCTTCATTCTGAGTTCATATCTGGACTCAGACACTTCCTAGCTGTTTTACCCTGGGCAAGTCACTTTACCCTGTTTGCCTCAGTTTCCTCATCTGTAAAATGAGTTGGAGCAGGAAATGGCAAACCACTCCAGCCTCTTTGCCAAGAAAACCCTAAATGGGAATTATGAAGAATAAGACATGACCAAAAATGACTCCACAGCAAAAATAGAACTAATAATATTTATATTACTAGCTCATAAGGCTGTGGGGAATATGAAGCTATTACTGTCTTTCTAAGCAGATGGGCAACTTTTCTATGTCTAAGGAGGCGGTGTAAAGGTTCTTTTTCCTGACTCTCTGACATTCTCTGATGGAGTAGATTAAAAGCCAACCATGCTTAATCTTAATTATCATAGTCTTTTAAATCCTTCTCATTCAGTCCATTCTAAGAATGGACTCAGTCTTTCTCTGATCAGGACTTCTTAAACTTTTCCCCCCCGGACCTCTTTTTGGTTTTGCCAGTTTTTGTTGGTGTTGTATGGCCTTGAGGACTCGCACAGTGCAAAGTCTGCATGCTTTGTGTTCAGAACCAAGGCTGCACTGCCATTGCCTGATGTAACAGGCAAGCGTTGCCAGAAACGCCTTGAATTCATTATGCATTTGATTTTGAACTAATTTTTGGTCATTGCATGTTCAGAAACCTTTTACTATTGCCAAATTTTTTTTGCAACACCATTTGAGGTCGTGAACCCACAGTTTAAGAAGCGCTGGTCTGGATTAGGGATTCTCAAAGTGCTGCCCATAAACCTTTTCAAGGGGGTCGAAACCACAAGTCAAAACCATTTTCATAACAGTACTAAGATGCTACTTGCCTCTTAATTATACCTCTCTTTTCCAACAACCTATCTGTCCGAGCCTGAAGTTTTCTTCGTAGACTTCAACCCAAGTCACATATCTTAACAGACTGTATGCAGAAACATGAGAATCCAGCTGTCATTTGTTAAGCCAGACACTAAAGACATTTGCAAAAATATGTAAAACAATGCTATTCTCAGGAATTTTTTGTTGTTGTTTTAAAAAACAACATAATATTTTGGGGCTTGTGATCACGTTACTCTTTGGAGTAGGAGTGACTTTTTTTTTAACTTCACTATCTTCCTCTGAATATGATCTTTTTTTATACCATAGTAGCTACCTATGGCCAGGTTCTTTTTCCTTTTTCCTTTCCATTTTATTTTTAGCAGTTTATTATTGTAATCAGATTTTAATCCTGAGTTTGTGGGTAAAGGTGTCCTAGACCTCAGGTCTTATTTATGGTTATTCTCTGAATTTTGTCCAGGGCTCAACCTTAAGCACTCCTCTCCTCCCCTAAGTCACAGTTATCTTATTTATGTTAAAATGTAGTGTGTGTGTGTATTAGTTGTTTTTAAAAGAACTAACTAAATAAGCATTTAAAATTTGTCGGTTCCGTCTGATCTTCAGTCACTTTTAAGTATTAAAGGGTGCTGAGACGAAAATGTTTGAATACTTGCTGTTCTAAATCTTGGAAAAAAGGAAAGTTGATCAACTTTTGATTTTGCTTTCAATTTGATTCTAAACCATCCATTTTCAGTATCTGTCATCTGGATGCTAAAAGGTCATTTAAGATGTTTCAGTTCTAGTTTTAAACATAATCAAAGCTGTACAGAAGGTTGTAAAAAGCAAGGAAGTAATAGATGGCAAAACAATTTTTGGTGGATGTATGTCTGTAATGTATGTAGGAGGGACATGTTGGATATATATTTTTATCATAGTTGTAAATTTCCATCTATCTTTTCTATAGTTCAGGCTTCCAGTAGGTAACAAGGAAATATTCGTAGAACAAGGAGATATGACATCAAGTTTTCCATTAAGGTTACAAAAAGTTAAAACAGTACAGTAAAAGAGGACAAGCCTCTACATATATCCTAGAAGGCCTTGCAATCCATTGAAGATACTGTCTCAAGGCATTAGCCTTAGAGCATAGAGGGTCATTACAAAGAGTCAGCTGGACATTCCTATCTGGGTTTGTCATTCGTACTCAGACAAAATTTCTTAAATTAGAAGACCACACTCTATCCTCATTTTATTCTAAATAAGCAACCATAGTTCATGAAGAATGACATTGGGAAGTTTTCCAGCTAGGGATTGCTTTATTCAATATATTTATAACCTCAGTGCCTAAGAAAGTGACTGGTGCTTCCAAAATGTTTGTTGATTAAGATTATTTTCCTCCATTTATTATTTGCCTAATAAAGTCTCAGCTGACTTAGAGTTTGTGTGACTTAGAGTCATACAAAATAAATCTCTTAAACATTAGAACTGTTTCTACAGGCGCTATCTTTCACTGTTACTATTTGTTGGAAACATAAATGTGACAATCAGATGACACTCCAGATTTCCAAATAAACAAATAAACTTCACTTTCACAAGTTATTTTTTCTTTCTTTTTGGAAACCAAGCTTGAGTGCTGGTGGTCTGTGCAGAGAGCTACTGCTGCCACCTATAGACAAGAATTGATAATGACCAGTGACTCAGAGTCACTGACTTAGAAGTTTGGAGGTCAGAAGGGGTTTTCCTTGTGAATGTAACAGATGGAAATAATTAAAGTATTAAGAAAAAAGTTCCTTTTTTTTTTTCCAACATGCCAATTTGAGTATATCTGAAACGGGTTTAAATTTTTAATTTATTTAAACAATTTAAATTTCTGTTAAATAGGAAGGAGTCATGTTCAGTGAAGTGCCATAATTTGACATCACAGGCCTCAGTTTCCGTATCTGTAAAATTGGAATAATAATAGTATCAGCCTTACAAGGATGTTATAAGGATAAAACGAGATAACAGTTTAGTAAGGAGATCTGAGTTTGTTAGTACAAATGGTGCCTAGGGGCCAGTATCGATGTTATAAAAATGAACAATTTTGAGAATTTTTATGTTAATAAATAATGAGATGAGCGGAACCAAGACAGTTTATTTAACAACACTATAAAAATCAAGCACTTTGAAAGCTGTAAGAACGGTGATCAATACAGTGAACAATTCAAAAGAACTGATTAGGAGCTATGCCATCCATCCATTGCAGCGAGGTAATGGATTTAGAGTTTGAGATGAGGAATAGGTATTTTTTTATGTATAATCACTGAAAATAATTTCTTTTGCTTGACACGCATATTTTGTTACAAAAAATGGCTATGAGTATATGAACATTATCCTACAAAAATATGTTGAAAAACTGAGACAAAAATGGATTTATCAGCCATGAGGCAGGAGTCATGAGCAGGAAGAAAGAGATGTATGAAATGAGCCTAAGGATAGCATATACTTTTACCATCTAGGCATGAGGCCCGTAGTATGAAATTAATATAAATATTTCTAAATTTTTTATAAAACAAACACAAAGAAGTCAAATCCCTTCCATTTACTAGGATAAATTACTTTTTAAAAATTCACATGTCACTTGTCATTAAACTTTTTTCTTCTATATGAGGTGTCTAGAAGGAGGTATCAGCTTCTGGGGGCACTGGAATTTGCTTATCAATATTATAATTAACTTAATTTTCTGGTGCACTTGTTGACTTTTCAGGAGAAATAACAGCAACTCAAAAATTTTTCCTTCAATCAGTGTTCCTGGTGCCATCTTCTGCCTCAAGGATTTCTGCCAAAGTAGAGATCTCTTTTCCCTGAGAGCAACTTCTCAACTATAAAAAAGGAACTTCTTGAGAAACGCATTCCCTTCTTAATGGCAATTGTGTTGAGGGAAAAGCCACCCACTGCCAGAGCCTACAGAGTGGGGACAATGAAGGCCTTCCTCAGCATGGTGCCAAGTGGGATAGGTAGAATAACTAGAAAATGAAGAGAAATGGTTTCTCCATCTCCACGCCTCTATACCTGCAATATATGATCTCCTTGCCTTTTCCTCGCAGTATCTCTAGTTTTCTTCAAAGTTCAAATGTTACCTCTTACAAGAGGCCTTTCTTGATCACACCAGTTGCCAGTGCTTCCTCCAATAAAAGTACCTCGTATTTTTATTTTGTATATACATGTGTGTAATTGTTTTCACCCTATAGAATGTGGGCTCCTTGAGGACAGAAACTATTTTATTTTTGTCTTTATGTTCCCATGACCCAGCAGTACCTGGCACTTAGTAGGTACTTAATAAATATTTATTGATTGATTAATTGATTACCCTACCCCTAAGAAACCTGAGAAGTAGCCAGCTGCGTTCTGGAGGGACCCCAATTTACCAATATCTGTGTGGGTTGGATGAGTGAGCCCAGAGAAAGTGCTACACATATACTGCTATTAAATTTAATATTATTAGATTTGGCTCATTAGTCTAGTCTGTTGGGATCTTTTTAGATTCTGCCGGCACATAGTAGGTGCTTAATAAATGATGATTGATTGATTTATTGATGCCCTCCCAACGTCTTTCAGTGTGTAAGTTATTCCTCCCAGGTATCTGCCATTTGCAAATTTGATAAGGATACATCTATATCTTCCTACAAGTTATTGGTGACCATGTTGAGCAAGGACAGATCTTTGGGCCATTCTTACTATACACCTCCTTTTGAATGGGCATTAACCTATTCACAACTGTGCTATAGGTCAGTTCATTCAGCCAGCTAAATACCCAACTAACCTAGCCTTGTCTCTCTTTCTTTTTTATAGGGATAACATGACAGGTTAAGAGTCACAAGCCAGGAAAGGTAGAGTAGGGACTAGTTATGGGGCATAGATTCTCTTCCTGCCTCTTCTATTATACCTGGAATTGCAAATTATTTCAAGTGGAGTCAGTGTTGGTAGAAGATTACCTGTATACACATTAATATACTATTGATGGCTATGTTGATTATTTTTTCAAGTGAATGTATAGTTTAGTGTCTCTAAGGTTAACGTAAGACTTATAACCAACTATTAAAATTTTCCTTAGGAAAGGTGAACATAAACTCTTTCTTACTGTTTAGAACCATGACAGGCTGGCTCTATGGAATACAAATCAGAATACATTGGCATAGAGATCAGGACATTTTCTGTGTAAAAGGGGTACTGACCTAGGGGACCCCGTTCCCAGATCATGAAGCATGTACTTCCCATGATAGAGCCTGGGGAGCCTGCTTCTGGAAAGCCATGAGGATCTGTAGTGGAAGAGTATAGGTATTCTGTTTCCAGTCTGCTTACTTCATGGTCAAGGTGGGGCTTTTGGGTGGTGAGTAGAGCCTAGAGGCATATGGAACACCTCCCTGGGGCATCTTAAGGTCCTCTTTCCAGTTTATCTGGTTTTCCTGAGGAAGTAAGTTACATGGGGAAGTAAAAAGGAGGGAAAAAAAACTTCAGACCTTCCCTACAGAGGTCAACTTGTGCCTGGTGACTATAGGTCTCTCTCCTTTGACTCAATGTTTTGTTTTATAGTTTCTTCTCTTGCTATATCTTCCCAGAAAATTACCCTTTGTAAAAGTTGTTGCTTTAATACTAGTTGATTTAAATAATACCAGGGCGTGAATCATTGGCCATTAACATAGGGGAGAAAATACCAGAACAGGGACTTGTTTGATAGTGTTAGAAAAGGATAGCCCATCCCCCTTGGGTTCTGGTGGTGCTCCTAAAGGGAAGATACAGCTGACTTTGTTTTGGGGCACTCAGCTATAATTTATATCTGCAGCTCCTAGTCTCAGGGTTGCCTAGATCACTATAACTTGCTCAGGATCAATAAATCTTTGTTAAATTGAATTGAATTCTCTCATCTGCTTACAATGACCTTTTTTCTACACACCCTATCTTTTTTTAGCTTCCCTGGACTTGGGCCCCACCCTTTTGTAGGATTTGTTTATGCCTTTAATCTTAAACCTAACTCTAACAGCTTCAAAGTAGGTATACTAACCCTTCCTCTTTTCCTGCTCTATACCCTCATTACTTTTTAGACTTTGGGGTGAACTAAGAAGGAAGTGCCCAAATGGGAATTTCCAGGGTTTTTTTTAATTTTCCTGATACGGTGGTAACTTTTTGAGATTCTGAAACAATAGTAACTAGGAGTCAAGGTTGTAATTCACGTAGGAAATTGTTAACTGGACACATGCTGCACTCCAAAGCAAACTGCAAAATAGATTATCTATATGATACTACTTTTTAAAATTGTCTTAATTATGAATTTGTTAATTTTTTTGGTCCATTAATTTGTCAATCAGCTTAGAGAGTCGGTTACTACTAGTGTTTTTGATTGAATCTGCATATAGTAGACTTTTTCTAGTAAGAATTTTTTAAAATTATAAATGCATCATAAATGAACACAAATCTTCAAATACGCAGACAAGAACACAAAACATTTTACATGAAACTACAAACTTCCATTATTTCGGCTTTATTTTTGTTAAATACCTATATTTAACACAGTAGCAACAAATATCCTGGTTGTCACTAGGTTCCTGTCTGAATTTTAAAATCTTTCCTGTGTATTTTTCTGAATTTTATTTTTATTTTATTATTTACATGAGGATTGTCAGTGAGAATATATCCCTAGATGGAGATATAGATTTGATATAAATGGAAATGTAGATCAATTCTATTTTATTCCCTCTACATCCCTTCATATCTTCTTATTTTTATTTGAAGTCTTTAACTTCACTTAGAGTACAATAATTACATTAATCAATCATTTAATCAACACACTTTATTAAATGTTTACTATGTGTGAGCACTGTACTAAATGTTGAGTTACGAAGGTGAAAATCGAAGTTTCTATCCCGAAATAGTTTACATTTATAAACCACAATTTTTTAAGGCACTTACCAATTGTTGGTAATAGAACCACTAGGTAAAAGGTAATGAATAATTTTGTAGGTCTTGTATAGTAGTAGACATTTTTTAAAATAAGTTTTCCTAGTTATGAAATATACCCATAGTTAAAGATGTCGGTGAATTTATTTTTTTGTCAATTCACAGATTAAAATTCTTCTAATCTCAGAGAGTCCATGATATAATTTTTCCCCCTGAATTAATGACTTTGGGGATATAAAAGAGGCTAAAATTTCTCCCTCCCTCCCTCCCTGTTTCAGGAAGCAGCCTGTGTAATTTGAATTACCTAGCTGTCCCAGGGGAATTTTTGTGGACTGTTACCATGGAGGGAGTGTAATTTTCTGAGCCTCTAGGAGACATTAATATATGTGTGGAAGATACCTTACCAGGGTGTTGAGAATGAGAGAACCTCAGATAGTGACACATTAGTCTAAGCCAACATGAAATAGGGGATAGAAACCATTTGTGAGATCCAAAGGAAAGCATATTCCTCATTCCTGTGTGTGAAGCCTAGCATCCTGGGAACCATGGTACAAGAAGAGGTTTCAGAAACATAGGTAACCAGAGCTCTGAAATAGATGGCTAGGGGTTTTGGAGATAGATGGTCCCCTGTATAAGGTAAAAAATGTCCTTTGTTAGGAACTGAAAAGTACTACAGGAGGTGCAGTTTGTAGTCCTAAAAATGCAAAATGGTGAAAGAGATTATGGAATAATTTTACCATCTATGGAAAGCTACTGAAGTGTTGGCACTGATGATGTCTCTGTATACAAAATATTCTCCTCATTGCTGCCCACTGATGAGGAATTTCTGGCTGTCCCTCTCACAAGATATGAAGTACCCCTGACAAGGTTAACTTTTCATAAGGTATGAATTCTATGTCTCCTGCTGGGTCATACCAGTAATAACACATCGAGAAGGATAGATTTATGATCCGTTCATATTCACAGGATATCTAACTCAAACTCATTTTATAGATGAGGAAACGAAGGCTTAGAGATTTGCGTAAGGTCACAAAAACACCGTCAGAGGCAAAATTTGAATTCGGGTCCTCTGGTTCCATATTTTTCCTGTTGGACCATGCTACTCCTGGGCTAGAAGGTTGAACTTGGATTTTTAGAAGGAAGCCAGAGATAACCAAATGGAGATAGAGAACAACTACTGGAAGAAAGAGATGAGAAAAAGTGGTTTAACTCACAGTGGCTCTTCCAAGGAAACACATGTCCTCCAAGAGAGGAGGAACTTGGCTGCTCCAGTGATGGATGGTTAGAGACAGAGGGAGTGGCAGACCAGTGAGGAATTCATGGGATAGGATGGAACTCACAGCAACAACAGCCAGCAATGGCAGTGACTGAGCGATGAGGATTTCAGACCAGCAGGAGAGTTCCTGCACTCATCTTTCTAGACTCAGCAGAGAAGTTTCTGAACCAAGCTGAGACATTCCCAGACCAAGTGAGAGCTGGAGCTAAGGAGCAGCAATGGATGGGGATATGATGTGAAGGATGAAAGCCAAATTCTGACCTTCACTGGTACGCTGAATTATGTGGAGTAGGCAGGTCTGGGAAATAGGATCTACATTCTAGTGACGCTGAGTGCTTTTTTCCCTAGAGGAAGGGATACCATACCATACTGGAACACCATACTATAAGCAAGGAGCTCTATATAGGTCCCTGGGAGGCAAGGCTAACTGCAAAGAAGGATATCTCTAGTAACCCTAAGTGCCTTCTCTTTTGGGAGGACTCTTCCCAGGATAGTTTGTATAAGTTTAGGGAGCTATAGAGTACTGGGTGGGGAGGACCCAACTACTTCGCTTGGGTACAAGTCCTTGCTAGGTGGCAAAGTGGATAGTGCTGGGCCTGGAAGTCAGGAAGACTTCAGTTCAAATTTAGCCATTTACTAGCTGGATGACCCTGGGCTCATCATTTAACCTCGATTGCTCAGTTTCCTCATTTGTAAAATCAATTGGGGAAGGAAATGGCAAACTATTCCAGGATTTTTACCAAGAAAACCCCAAATGGGGTCACAAAGAGTCAGACAGGACTGAATAACCACAAAAGGGCTTTGTGGGTTCTATTTTTCTTTTGGTCAGGTTAAATAAAGTTTGTTTTGTATTTGTTCTTCTGTTAGCCTGAGTGCATGGGAGATAATGGCCTTTTTGCCTTGATTGAACATGATACGAGCCAAATGCTGATATTTCCAGGGGAAATTGTTTTAAATGCCCTCAACTTTGGATATAGTTTAAACTTCCGTTTTGGTTACGTTTTGACCATTAGCAGGGGCTAGTGTGAGAACCTAGGACAATGCTTGAGTATACTCATTATATATACATGTCCCAAGGCAAAAAAAATTACAGCAGGTTCCTTGAAATTTGTAACAACAGAAATAATGTTGTTGTTGTTGTTGTTTTTTTAAGAACACTTTAATTATTAATATCAAGTGGGGCACAAATCAGAGAGATGCATGTTTACCCAAATTGGTTGCGTGACAGGGCAGGTTCAGCAGAGCCCTAAGTGAAAGAAAGGGAAGCAACGTCCTTTAGAGGGCTGTAGGTGACATTGTAGGATAACATCAAGCCTGGGACATCGCATTCCTTTCTAAATGAAATCCATAATCACTCAAAAGAGTTCAGTCTAACATCACATGCGCGCACGCACACACACACACACACACACACACACACACACACACACACGGAAGCAGCTAAGTGGTACAGTGGATTGAGTTCTGGGCCTGGAGTCAGTAAGACTCATCTTCCTGGGTTCAGATTTGGCCTTAGACACCTACTAGTTAGTTGTGTGATCCTGGGCAAGTCACTCAACGCTGTTTGCCTCATTTTTCTTATCTGTAGAATAAGCTGGAGAAGGAAATGCCAAATCACTCCAGTATCTTTGCCAAGAAAACCCCAAATGGAGTCACAAAGCTGAAAAATAAAAGATTCAACAAGGTACATACACACACACATATATATATATATATATATATACATCTGTGTGTATATATGTTTATGTGTGTGTGTGTATATGTGTGGTATAGACATTGAAAGTGAAGTCTACTACAAGCCAAAGATTAAACAGGAGAACAGAATGACCTCCCTTGAGAAGCCCTTTTGATCACTTTAGGATCTCCTTGAAACAAAGACCTTTTGAATACTAATGTTCTTTTAATGAGGTCATTAAGTGCAGAAAAAAATAGGATTTGGATAGTGAGACTTTTTCAGCATGTGGCCAACACTGTCCAAGGGGAGGATTCCTGACCAGCTGATATTTCTAGAATAGAGAAAACTATTTTTTTCAAGCTACCACAGCTTTGTAAAAAACAAAAATATTCTCACCAGAGGTGTGTTGGAGCCAGCTTTACCAGTTTTCAAGCAGATCATGATATTTTTAATGTGCATTTACACCTTGGAAATTTACAGACTATGAACCTGAATTGATTTTTAGGTGTAAGAAAATGATATAGAAAATGTTAATTCACATTAAGCTTAAAAATATGTCATGCACATTCTACCTTCTACCCCAAAAGCTGGTTGTTAAACATTTACTAGTGTACCACTGCCCAAGACCATAAAACTCTTGTGATTCTGTATTTACTCAACAATGTTTTGATTATAGTTAGTTTTTCAGGTACCTCAGTATCAGAAAAATTATTAGTGTATCTAGATTCCAGCTTCCCCTCCAAAACTGGCTTTTTCTACTTTTTGTCATCTGTGCTGATTTGCTGGGTGGGTATGAGGTAAAATCTCAGAGTTGTTACAATTTGCACTTTTCTTAGTGACTTAGAACATGTATTCATGTGATTGTTTAGTTTGCAATTCTTCTTTTGAAAATTGTTTGTTCTCATCTATTGTGGAATGGCTCTTGGTATTACATATTTATGTCAGTTTATTGAATATCTTGGATAGCAGACTTTTGGTGGTGATATCAATAGACAAATGTTTTGCTTTCTCTACAATTTCTTCTTCTGTCTTCAATGTTTTTATATGATTTTATTTTGTTTTTGTTTAGGTGTTTTCTGTCATGTCTGACTCTGACTCCATTTGGGGTTTTCTTGGCAAAGATACATTTTCTTCTCCAGTTCATTTTATAGATGAGGAAACTGAAGCAGCTGGAGTTAAGTGACTTTCCCAGGGTCATACAGCTAGTCTGAGGTCAAATTTGAATTCAGGAAGCTGAGCCTTCCTGACTCTAGGTCCACTGCACCACTTAGCTGCCTGTATATAAAAATGTAACTTTTATGTGATACAAATTGTTTGTTCATTTTGTCTTTTGTGATCCTCTCTATTTTTATTCAATTAATAATCCTTTCCTAGTCCTAGTTCCAAAAGGTATCTGACCTCATTCTCTTCTAATTTTTTAAAATGATGTGACCTTGAATATAAATTCATGTTGTATATCCATTTTGAATTTATTATAGTATAGACTTTAAATTATATAGACCCCTGGTGTAAGGCAAACTCTGGATTAAGGACCAAATCCCATCTCGTGATTGTTTTAATACTACTATAAACTAAGAATGTTCTTAACATTTTATAACACAAAAATCCTCTTAAAATTTAAAATCAAAACAAAAATAGGCATGAGGTGCAGCTAGGTGATGCAGTGGATAGAGCACCAGCTCTTGAGTCAGGAGGACCTAAGTTCAAATTTGATCTCAATAATTTATGTTCCCCTGCACATGGAATGGGCAGCTAAGTGGTGCAGTGGACCTAGAGCATTCCTAGAGTCAGAAATACTCATTTACCTGAGTTCAAATCTTGACTCAGACACTTATTAGTTGTGTGACCCCAAGCAAGTCCCTTAACCCTGTTTGCCTCCATTTCCTCATTTATAAATTGAGTTGGAGAAGGAAATGTCAAATCACTCCAGTATCTTTGCCAAGAAAACCCCAAATAAGGTCACAAAGAGTTGTGACCACTGAAATGACAACAACCCACACCAAATGAATTAAAAAGCATTTATGAAGTGCTTACTATATGTCAACCACATAATTGGAGATACAGATTTTAGCAAGCATTCTAGTCACTGCCGTTAAGGAGGGCATCCTGATATAGGAAGAAAACACATAAAGGGAAGTGGTGTTGCTTTGTAGAAAAAAGTTGAAGATGTGGTGATTAGTCATAGGGTAACTTGTATCATTTCCAAAAATGGTAGTTTAGTTGTTTTGGGTATTGTTCTCAGAGCCAGAGTTGGAAGAGGATATGCCCCTAGCATGTAACATGACATCTGGTGTGAAGATGGCTGAGAAATAGCATGGTAAGTCTCAGTCTGGACAAGAGAAGCTGAATGTTCACCAATCAGAAGTCCAGGATCTCAGACTGAAATTTGAGTTCCAAGCTGGAGGATGGGGCTAGAGCACAGGAGCCTTGCAATTTGAAGATGGCCCTGAAATAGTGACTGGTCTGTTGTGGGGTTCTTTTGGACATATTTCCAAATATAACACCTGTTTCCCCACTTCCTGACCCCTTAATGCAAAACCATTAGGTAAAACTAAGGAACAAGTGAATGCATCTAGTTTTTCACAAGTATATGCAACATTCAGCCCTGGTAGCACTTGTTCCCCTCCTTTTGAATGGAGAATGGTCCTTTTTCCACTCTTCTCCATCCTGAACAGTTTCAAACACAATCTGGAACATAACAATAGCTTTTAAACAAACAATAGAGTAGGTCCATAAATACAGCTCCTGATGATTGAAGTAGTTTTATGAGTAGCTTATGAAAAGCCCACATTATAAACATGCAATAACTCATTCCTCCCCCCAAAAAGAATGAATTCAATAACCTTAATTTACGGTCTCCTCCCAGTTTAACCAATGTACCCAAAGACAAGGGCATTTATGAACAAATATAATTCTGTGGCTTCATAACCAGAACAATTTCCTTTGTCAGAAGGTCTACTGGCCATTTTCATATACATATAAAGAATGTGGTCCAGTCCTTACAATAAAACTAAGGATTAAAAACTGTGACTTTCTTTCCTAGCTCACTTCCTATCTGTGTAAATGCTTGTATTTTATTCTTCTAACAGTCTGGTGATCTCTCATTCCTCTTTTGGATCTGCCACTGATTCTCAGGACTTTGCCACCATGACTCAGTTTCTGGAGCTTCCCTCAGTGCCTGGGACCTCTTCATCCTGGAACATACTTCATCCTCTGCTGCCTTCTTCTATCATTGGCAAGTTCCTCTCAGGGCCTCTCTGTTGGAGACTGAACCAGGACAGTGCCGCTCCCTTCCTCTCTGGGTTCTGTTTGTGACTCTCAAGATGTCACCAGTTTGCCTCAGTTTCCCCCTCATCCTGGAGCATCCCTCCTCCCCTCCAAATTTCTCTCACCCTGCACCCCTTCAGCATTTGTGTATTATTTTGTAAATTTCTTAGGGTAGGCACTGTCTTTTTGTTTGTATTTTTCTCCCCAAGTTCTTGACTCAATGCGGGGCACACAGTAAGGGCTTAATAAGTCCTTGTTTTACCTTGCCTCTGTAAAAGGTGGACCTATCGTGTTTCATGCCCATCCAGAGCATTATAAAAGATGAACGAGATAAAGCCCTGTCAGGCAGATAACCCAAATAATGCTAGTACAGGGGAGAAGAATATAATCATTTCTGGCGCTGGGAGACTTCCAAAGCATGTGCCATGTAGCACAGGGGAGAGAATACTGGATCTGGGGTCAGGGGACCTTGGTTTGAACACTGCCTTTGTCACTTGAAATTTATAAGACTTGGGTTAATTACTTAGCTTCCTTGACCTTCAGCATCTTCCTTTGTGAAATAAAGAGTTGGACTAGATGGTCCCTACAGCTCTGGACATTATAGCTGACTTATTTGCATGAAGGAGTTATTTTCAAGTATTAACAGAAGATATCTGAGTGGTATTGCTTTCCTAGGGAATGTATTTTATAATTAGGCCATCAGAAGAAAGTTAGAATCCAAGTCACCAGATTTCCAGAAACCTTTTCCAGATAAGGGTACAGCTGTTTGTGACAGGTAGAGTTAATTGTATTGTCAGTGAACATATTAGTGTGGAAATACTGCACCCTAGTGGTAAAATGTATTTCCTTCATAATAACTATATACTCTGAATTTGTGACTTTTCTCCATTAGACAAAAGTAGGTTTATTGGACAAGAGGAGAAAATGAAGGTTAATGGTCATGTCAGGGTTAATGACAAACTGTCTGATTCAACCCCCATTTCTTCCTGAAATATTATAGCATTTTGTTTTTCAGAATTCTTATCTTCTTTCCTTTTAGGTATCACTTCCCACTGCTAGCCAGACTTCCCTAGTTGTCTCAGCTGTAAGTATTCTCACCTTGGCAACGTTTTCCTAAAGTGCTTTGTCTGGATTATATGTCTGTGTGATCCACATCCACATACATACCTGTGCACTCTGATATACATATACATTATATATGTGTACATTTATTACAATATCATATGCAAACATGTACAGATTTATGTAACACAATGGTGAGGTGGAATGGGAGTGGTGATCAGGATTATCTGACCACTCCTATTTCCTCTCATCCTAACATTTACTCATTGCCTAGATGGATTTCTTGGTATGAGCATTCCTTTTCCAAGCTAAGATTTTACTTGCTATAGTGAAATCCCCATGAACAAATTCCCTTTATCAATGACAGCCAGCAACTTCTCTGTAACTTACAGTCTTATAGTCTCATTTCAGTCTTTTGAAAAACTCAACTCTTACTCTTAGTTGGTGGTCAAGGGTTAGGTGGATGAGCCAATTGATATGAGGATCCTAGGTGGGTAAGAGTAGCTTCCTTGTCCTTAGGGAATCATACAGTTGTACATCCAGCATGCTGTGGCATCATTGCCCCAATATCCAGATGGACAATAGATTTGCCCCCCCAAACTCTGCTGTTCTTGTAACAGCTCCAACCTGCTTATTTAACATATGATGTCTCTGATGGGTGCTGAGCTACCTACAAAAAAAAAATGTATGCCATGAGAGATACTGGCAAAATTACTTCATTGGGTCTTACTCTAAATAGGAGAAACTTTGATTATCTAGTCTTGTGCTCTCCAGGCCACAGAACATTTGGCCAGCCTATAGGTATTGCCTAGGAATCAGTGTAGATGAAGATCTTGCCTGTCACCTCACATGTAAACTGGAGCTAAGGTCACTTGTTGGGACTCCTGTTCTTAGAGTATACCCTCTTACCAAATTAGTGCCTGGTAAAGTCCATAGGAGGGACTCAGGCAACTGTGATTTTTAACCTTCAAGTCTGCAATTTCTATTTACAGAAAGGTGGCTCAGTGGGTAGAGTACCACACCTGGAATCAGGAGGACTGAGTTCAAATCTGGCCTTAGTCACCCTGGGCAAGTTATTTAACCTCGGTTTGCCTTAATACACTGGAGAAGGAAATGGCATACTCCTCCAGTATCTCTGCCAAGAAAACCTCAAAAGGGGTCACAAAAAATCAGACACAGCTGAAAATGACTAAACCACAAAATTTCCATTTAGTCATAGAAATCTCCTGTGCTTTATCCACCTTGGTAGAGGGGCCATGTTACATTACTCAACCCATAATAGGTAACTTTAGACAAAAGGTAATTTATATGAACTTAAATCATTTGTTTAGAAACTGGGCTTTAGTAACAGGCAATCAAAAGTAGTATAGTGAATTTTTGCTGGGGGAACTTGGATCTCCATAAGGCTAAGTTTCCTGTTCTAGCCCCCTCAAGCCTGGTCTTTAATGAGAGAGAGACCTCCAGAAACACAGGCTTTGCAGGGTCAAAGAGGCAGCTCAGCAGCCTAGGGTAGAGCTTCCATTGCTTTAACCTGTTTTGGGTTTACCTGACAGAGTAGATTTGCTGGTGACTCAGTAAATGTCAGGGAGTGGAGGGAATCGTCAAGATACCTGGGTGGGAAGTGTGAGTTCCCCAAATCTGAGGAATCTAATAAGTGTCTGGGTTTACTGCTTCGATCATGGGGAAGCAAGAGTCAGTGCCAATTCTGAACCATGCCTAGAGTCCTTTGGATTTTCTCAACCCTTGGTATTTCCCAAAATTTGGCTAAGTGGTTTGGACCCTAAATTTTCTTAGGATTGATTTCCCACCCTGTCTCTCATTTGGGTTCCCATATGATCTAAGACCTCTGAATTTCAGGTTGCCCTGTGGAAAGATGGTGAAGATATATCAAACTTCTTCCTAGACATAAGCTGGCAAGTGCCTTTTGCTTTATTTACAGGAAGCACAGGGTTGTTGTAGGAGGATCTGATGTAACAAAGTACTACTCCATCTTCTTTCAGCTCCTTTGCTGAAGAAGAAATATCTTACTACCTTGGGGACCTAATATCATTTGGTGTTGTGTGAGGCACAAGACCTTTACCAATGAATCAGAGACTCAGAGATATTAGCAGAAAGAATAATTCGTTTATTGACTTGTTCGAGAAAGGGCTCCCCCAGAGCACCCAAAAAGTGGCGCCAACTGAAGAGTGGAGCTGTGTTTAGCTCAGCAGATTATATAGACCCTAACCGCAATCCCTCCTCCCTAGCCCCCTTCCTCAGAGCTCATCGGTATAAACCCTGAGGGCACAATCTATTCACAACACTCTACCCCAGCAACAGAGAACAAAAAATCAGTAGTTTCACACATTAGCTCTAAAAAATAGAAGAAGGTGGGGAGGTGTTATTCCTCCCTGCTATGTATCTAAAAACAAGGTGGGGAAAGGCTGGGAAAATGCAGAAGACAGTGTGGGAAAGTGAAGGGGATAGTCCTGGAAAAGCATAGAGAGTCATCTGGGAAAATAAAGGGGGTAGTCTTGGGAGAGGACAGAATATGTTGAAGCATTTCTTCTACAAGGTCAACCTGCTGCAAATGTTTCAATAAGACAGGAAGCAATTAACCCCTTGAAGAGGCTTCACTCCTCCACAGAGATCCACAGAGGGATCCACAGAGATCATCTCTCACAGTGTTAATTCCATGGGAGAGTTCAGGTAATTCTATGGGTTTCCATTTAACCCTAACCAGAGTAACATGCACAAAAGTTATTGAAAAAGTCCATGAAACCCCTTCCCTCCATGATCTACCCTTTCTGGAATCCTGTGAGCTAATCAGAATCAGAACAACTATAGGATTTAGCAGATAGCTCAGACTTGTAAGGAGGCTGGTGGCTTCCTAGTTCCCTGTACAGTTTTACTAACACTAGCAATGGACTGGTCATTGATTGCTTTCTTATCAACCCCTTGGTTTAGGCACCACACACACAGCCCCCTTGGGGAGAGGATGTCATTATCTTCTACTCATCTAGCAGGGCAACTATCTTTACTATTCTTCTCCTTATTCCCATAGTACCTAATATCTGCACAAGCCACAACTGTGTTGTTGTTGTAGACTCTTCAGTCATTTCAGTTGTGTATTTTCATGACTCCATTTGGGGTCGTCGTGGCAAAGATACTTTAAGAGTTTGCCATTTCCTTTTCCAGTTGATTTTACAGATGAGGAACTAAGGCAAACAAAATTAAGTGTCTTGTCCAGGGTCAATCAATCTGAGACTGGATTTGAACTCAGGAGGATAAGTCTTCTTGACTTCAGGCGTAGTACTAATCCACTGTGCCACTTAGCTGCCCCCTCCTACACAAATTTCACCAGTTGCTCAGTCTGTATTTATATAGTTGTGTAGTGGGGGAGACCTCCAACTAAAATCTGAAGCTTTCTGGTGAATTTCTACTCAGAAAGCAGAATCTGATTAACCTTGAGTCAGGCTGGTCATAGGGTGTGGCAGTCTGTGGACATAGGGCTACATAAATCCAATCTTTCCAACATATTTCCTTTAGGAATTTCATCCCCTCCCTTGCAGATCCCCATCTTGGAGCAGGCTGCAATGAGAAATCATCTTTATGGTACCATGTGAGACTAGCTCTCTGTCTTAGCCACTTGAGAAAGGACCAAAGAATCTTCTTTCTGGAGGTTTTAATACATTTAGTCAGTTCTGAAAGTAAGTTCTTCGAGAGCTGTGCTTCCCACCCCCTCACCCTCAACTATAGAAATATGATGAGGATGCATCAGCATTGGCTCCACTGGACCATGTTCCCAAGAGCCATTGTTTCAGGGACTCATCAGATTTCTTTTGAACTTCACATACAACTATCCTAGCTCCTTGTTGGAGAAGACCTACACATTCTCTGTTATGTCTGAACAGGGAAACACCCTCTTATTGAGTGCAGTAAAAAAATTATCCTAGAGATTTTTTTTAACATTGGTGAAAATTCCCAAGTTTCTTTCTCACTCTTACTCTTGTTGTTGTGTTATTGTTGTGTTCATCCTTCGTGGCTGAAGGAGACCATTGCCATCGGAGAAATGAGGACATGACTTGTACTTGACTGTGTTTTGAGTGAGGGAGGGCTGTGCAGGTCACCAGTCTCACTTTCTCCTCCTGAGCCACCTGGATCCAGTAACCAGGATGACTGGAGATGCATCCCAGGATGCAATGGGAGACCTTGGCCTTTTTAGACCAAAGCCTATTCGGGTACTCACATAGACTGAAGTAACACCCATTCAGTGAATAGGCCTCTTTAAGAAGAAATCAGGGAATGGCCCCTTTAATGAGCAAGAGGAAAAAATAACTAAATCAAGGTGGGAGGGAAAGAGCAACAGTTACTATTGATAATCACTGCAAGGCAGGAGGGTCCAGCCATTAAGTGGAGCTTGGGTGGGGATCTATTATTGTCCAGTCTATGGGCTTCAGAGTGCACTGGGTCTAAGTTTTGAGAAAGAGAAGGAAGGAAGGAAAGAAAGAAGGAAGGGAGGGAGGGAGGCAAGGAAGGAAGGGAAGGAAGGAATCTAGCCAGTAAACCCCAAGTTAACCGGACATCCTCTGGCCATCCAAAAGAAAAGGAGGGAGAGGGAGAGACAGAAGGAAGAAGAAGAGCTGAGTTCCCCAGCTAGCTTGGTCCCCACTCAGGCAGCTCCATCTACTCACAGGTTGTGTTTGTCCTTCATTTTTGAAGAAGACCATGACTTCAGAGAAATGATGACATGACTTACACTTGACTTTGTTTTGAGTAAGGAAGGGCTGGACTTTTACTCTTATTTCCCTGACTGATGTTCCCCACAGGAACTGGAACCTTTGGATCAGAGACCTGTCTCCTGTCTGCACCCTGTCAGTCCCTTTATTTTTGAGACTCTTGTGACCTGGTGCCATGAAGTAACCCACTGTCCAATCATCCCACCCTTCTAACTCAACCATAGTATGAGCCAAGAAGCTATATAATATCTCATCCCAATTACTGACCATACCAAACACTAGGGACATGTGTAATGTCAGCATCCCGTTAGTTCAGTTTCAATGTTGAGAAGAAATTAGACACTTGTAAATCATTGCAAATTAACAAAAGGAGATTTACTTTGCCCTAATATGCAACAAAGATACAGTGACATTTAGCTAGATAAATGCATCCCCCTTTGTCTCCATATGAAAATACATCTGTTTATTAGGGCAGAATGATGATTCATGTGGTCTTCATACAAATATCAAATTGAAAGGGCCCCAACTCTGATGGGTAGGATTTTTTATGCCTTAATGTAATGCTCATGCTGTGTCAAGAGAGGCTGGGGTCAAACAGGTTCCAGAGATACACTTGTTGCTTCTGTGGTAACACAACTAATCCTTCTTGCAGGGAAAGAGAACCCTGGTCCTATTATATCATGTGTTCATTGATAAACTATAAATAACTCTGATGATTTTGCAGTCCATGTAGCAGAAAATGCATGAAACACTCCTTTTTAAAACAAATGTGTTAATCTGTCACACAACCATATCACTATACAACTATTTTTCAGCCTACCATTTGGAGTAGGTCCATTCTTTATTGTTATTTAGTGAATTTGACATACAAATTGTTGTACCGACTATCATTGTCTGTTAAGACCACATTTTTAAGACTTTGCCAAAACAAATCTTCTGCCTTTGGATTATCAGGCCACTTGAGAACGGAGCTTTTACAAATCCTCCTCCTCAGTCTCAGATACTGAGAGTGCTGTAACACTGGCTCCAGAAGGATAAAAATGATCACATCCATATTGTCATCCATAAGCCTCTGCAAGGCTAAGTAAAAAGCAGTTTTAAAATTCCAGTTTTTTGCATATTTTTTGGTTAAGACAAATATGGTCTTTTTGCTTTGGTTAATGCTCTGCATGAGATTATCAATAATAGCTATTCCAGGGTCCCAATCCCTCTCTTCTAGACAAAGGAGAACCTTCTTTTCTTCATTTTCTTCCAATTGAAATCGGAGCTCATTTATTACCCAGTCAGTAACACAAGTATCTTTGGTGTCATAAGCAATAAAAGCATCATAGAATGTTTGGGATGTGGAAATAGACTTATAACCTTTTATTTTTGCTGCGCATAAGTGATAAATATACCATACGTCCCAATAGAACAAATGATGAAAAGTGGCCATTACCATGGTGGTCACTGTAGTAATGAATGAAAAGGAAAAAAAGATGGCAGCAACAAGATCAGAAACACAGGTGGTTAACTCCAGTTCCATAATACTTTTGCCTGTTTGGTCTCCAGGGGTGGAACAAGTGACATCTACCAATCTAGGAATTGTGACGTTAAGATTTTCATCCATCCATTTACGAAAATCCCCGATTTCACAAGTACAATCGAGGGGATTTCCTCTTATATTTAAAATCTTAAGATGAGTTGAGGCTTTCATTTGAAATGTTGACTTCTTGATCATTTTTATGTGGTTATAACTTAAGTCAAGTTGGTAAAGTCCCTTTGCATTAGAAAGTAAATCATCAGGGAGGTGTGCAATTATGTTTTTCCTCAGCAACAGGATCTGCACTGAAAAATTAGCTATATCAAAACTTACAGTGGATAGAAAATTAGATTGTAGATCAAGCAGTCTGAGGGAGTGAAAATATTGGAGTGATGTCCAATTAAAGACATGCAAGTGATTATTGTTCAGCCTCAGCTCCTCAAGGCTGAAGGGAAGATTTAGGAATGCCTCAGTTGGGATCATAGAAAGTCTGTTGAGGGATAGGTCAAGCCTGGTCAAGTTGTAGAGTTTTTTAAAAATTTCAATGTAGCTTTTATCTTCCTTCTTCCACAAGATGTCTAGACGGTTGCCTTTGAAAACTAATTCCTTCAGGGATTTGCTTATTAGCTGATTCTCAGTTAAGGTGAAAATGTCATTATGGCTTAAGTTTAAAACTTTTAGTTGGGTTAAATTTTGAATAAATCCCAGTCGGTGAGTTACCCCTGCTATTTGGAAGTAATGTTCATTGTGACTGAGGTCTAATACCTCCAGCTCCTGTAATTCTTGAAAAGCACCATCATCGTCAAAGTCCAGCCTATTGTAAGACAAGTCCAAATACTTGGTATGATTTATAGATGAAAATTCACTGCCATTTAAAACTTGTGCATTACCATTATAAGATAAATTCAGACAGACTACGTCATGGAGACCTTCAAATAGGTTGTGGTTAAGAAAAAAAATACTATTTAAGCTGAGATCTAAGGCTTTACCGTAAGATGTACACTCTCGCTTCATTAAAGGACGAGTATGATGGTAAAAGTTTTTATGTGGGTCTATCATATAACGAACTAGTGGTTCATTATCAGCATCTATTGAACGTAGATGAATTACATGATTAGAGGAAGATGGAGAGTTACTATTTTTACCCAAGCTATTTGTTACCTGGGGTGATATTCTGTTTTCTGACAAATAAATCACACTCAAATTATGAAACTCTTCAAATAATGGGAAATCAATGTGATTGATAAAGTTAACACCCAAGTTGATAATCTGTAGGTTTGGCAGCTTTGTTAGGGGTTGAAAATCCTCTTTCCTGAGTTCCTGAAATACATAACCTTTAAGGTGTAATGCCCTAAGAAAGGTCAGTTTGGAGAAGTTGTTAGAAATATTAATATAGCGTGGATAAGCATTTTTGAGATAGTTGTAAGATAAGTCAAGAATTTCTAAGTTGGGCAATTTTGTCACAAAGTCCCCAGTGGCTATTTCTTTTACTAAGTTATTAAATTCAAGAAGTAACACCTTTAGATTTGTCATATTGTTGAACCAGGAAGCAGATATGCTACTAAGAGAAGTGCTGGAGAGATTCAAATGGGTTAGTTGGGTCAGATTCTGAAAAGCATCGTCATGTATGTGGATTGAATCACCATTTTCACAGGGTTTGCATGGGTATGGGGTATTGAAACACCTTGGACAATTCCCACTAAGATCCAAAACGGTTAAATTTTCCAGACCTTTGAAATCATCTCGATAAATCTTTTTGATGTTGTTATTACTGAGATAAAGTTCTTTGAGAGATGGAGGAAGCTTGGTGGGCACGTTGGAAAGGTTATTGAAAGATAGTGATAACACTACCAAATTGGTAAGAGATTCAAAGGCCCCATCATCTATGAAAACTCTTTTTTTACATTCATTGCCATAAAAACAGTTCCAACCTAAATAGAGGTTTTTCAACTGAGTAAGTCCAGAAGTTCTGTCTTTGGTGATGTTGTCAATGTTATTTAGTACAAGGCTGAGTGTTATTAAGGAGGGTGGCAAATGAAAAGGCATTTCCTGTAACTGGTTGTCTTCTAGTTGTAATTCCTTTAAATTTGTCAAGTTAAAGAAGGCCCCATCTGTAATTTTCATACCACTTTTACTGGCATCAACATTACTGTTCTCCACCTGGGAATTTGCATTGCTATTCAAGTTTATCTTAGTAAGATTGATCAGTCCTGCAAATGACTCACTTGTTATATTCATGATGAAATTGAAAGAAAGATCTATTTCCGTCACATTCTGCTCCAGCACTTTGGGAACATCTCGAAGTCTACAGGCTCTGCAGTCAGCAATAACAGAAGAATTCTTTTTGATGCTGCAGGGGTAACCCCTAGAATTAATTTTCTGACTGAGTTCCGGACTTCCAGTCACCAGAAGGCACAAACAGGTGAAACTTAAGGACTGGAAAATCATGGTTACCTGAAGAAAAAAAGAAAAATGGAAGGGGTTTTAAAATAAGGGCTTTATTTTTCTTTCTTTTTAAATGAGAATATATGTGTATATGTGTGTGAAAGAAATAGGAGGGAGACTAGGTAGATTTTCTTTTAATTAAAAGAATAATGTTAAGCTTAAAAATGAAATAAATTTTTCTTGTTCTTTTTTTAAAGTACCGCCTAGTGAATTGACTAATGGTGTTTAAATAGTATTTCACCAAGTACCTCTCTTAAAGTATCTGTTTTTGAAATTTAGTGAATCATACCAAATTAGGTCTATAATGTTTCCCCTTAATTTTTACTTCATGGAACATGTGAATAATGGACTAAGATGAAAACTATATGACGTTGAAATGATGGTAAATATTTATTCGCACTATAGTGACTATCAAAATAACATGACCTTTGCATACTCATTACTGGCACAGCTGTATTGCTTTAGTGGTAAATTTTGTAAACCATTCATTCATTAATTCATTTTTTTATTTGAAAATTCTTTATTATAGATTTGACAAATGAATATTTCCTTATACAAAAAACCAGAAAATTAAAGGAAGATTGTAAACCATGACTCTATTATGTAGTTTCTTTTCTTAAGTACATATTAAAATTAACACACAGCCCTGCTTGTCTGCATTCCCTTCTCAATTTCCTTTTGTTCTCTTCTGTGTGTTTTTTAAATTTATTTTTTTTAATTTATTTTAAGTTTTCAACATTCATTTCCACAAAATTTTGAGTTCCACATTTTCTCCCCATCACTCCCCTCCCCCCATCCCAAAACACCGAGCATTCTAATTACCCCTACCACTAATCTGCCCTCCCTTCTAACATCTCTCCCTTCCCTTATCCCCATATTCTCTTTTGTCCTGTAGGGCAAGATAAATTTCTATGCCCCATTACCTGTATTTCTTATTTCCCAGTTGTATGCAAGAACAATACTCAACATTTGTTCCTAAAACTTTGAGTTGCAACTTCCCTTCCTTCCTCCCCCTCCCCCCCATCCCCACTGGGAAGGCAAGCAATTCAGTATAGGGTATATATGTGTAGTTTTGCAAATGACTTCCATAATAGTCCTGTTGTGTAAGACTGACTATATTTCCCTTTATCCTATCCTGCCCCCCGTTTATTCTCTCTTTTGACCTGGTCCTTCCCCAAGGGTGTTGACTTCTAATTGCTCCCTCCTCCCATTGCTCTCCCTTCCGTCATTTCCCCACCCTGCTTATTCCCTTCTCCCTCATTTTCCTGTATTGTAAGATAGGTTTTCATACCAAAATGAGTGTGCATGTTATTCCTTCCTTGAGCCAAAACTGATTAGAGTAAGCTTCACATTTTTCTTTCACCTCCCCCCCTTTTCCCCTTCAGTGAAAAGTCTTTTTCTTGTCTCTTTTATGAGAGATAATTTGCTCCATTTCATTTCTTCCATTCTCCTCCCAATTTATTCCTCTCTCACCCCTTAAATTTATTTTTTTAAATTTTTTTTTAGATATGATCACTTCCTATTCAACTCACCCTGTGCTCTCTCTCTCTCTTTCTGTGTGTGTGTGTGTGTGTGTGTGTGTGTATGTGTGCGTGCGTGTGTAATCCCACCAGCTAACCAGATACTGACAGAAGTTTCAAGAGTTACAAATATTGTCTTTCCATGTAGGAATGTAAACCGTTCAACTTTAGTAAGTCCCTTATGATTTATCTTTCCTGTTTACCTTTTCATGCTTCTCTTGATTCTTGTGTTTGAAAGTCAGATTTTCTTTTCAGCTCTGGTTTTTTCATCAAAAATGTTTGAAAGTCCTCTATTTCATTTAAAGACCATTTATTCCCTTGAAGTATTATATTCAGTTTTGCTGGGTAGGTGATTCTTGGTTTTAATCCTAGATCTTTTGACTTCTGGAATATTATATTTCACACTTTTCGATCCTTTAATGTAGAAGCTGCCAGATCCTGTGTTATCTTGATTGTATTTCCACAATACCTGAATTGTTTCTTTCTAGCTGCTTGCAATATTTTCTCCTTGACCTGGGAACTCTGAAATTTGGCCATAATATTCCTAGGAGTTTCTCTTTTCAGGTCTCTTTCAGGAGGTGATCAGTGGATTCTTTCAATATTTATTTTGCCATCTGGTTCTAGAATATCAGGGCAGTTTTCCTTGATAATTTCATGAAAGATGATATCTAGACTCTTTTTTTGATTATGGCTTTCAGGTAGTTCCGTAATTTTTAAATTGTCTCTCTTGGATCTATTCTCTAGGTCAGTTGTTTCTTCCATGAGATATTTCACATTATCTTCCATTTTTTCATTCTTTTGGTTTTGTTTTGTGATTTCTTGGTTTCTCAGAAAGTCATTAGCTTCCATCTGTTCCATTCTAATTTTGAGAGAACTATTTTCTTCAGTGAGCTTTTGAACCTCCTTTTCCATTTGGCTAATTCTGCTCTTTAAAGCTTTCTTCTCCTCATTGGCTTTTTGAACCTCTTTTGCCAATTGAGTTAGCCTATTTTTCAAGGTGTTATTTTCTTCAGCATTTTTTTGGGTATCCTTTGGCAAGTTATTGATTCACTTTTCATGATTTTCTGGCATCTCTCTCATTTCTCTTCTCGATTTTTGCTCCACCTCTCTTACTTGATTTTCAAAATTCTTTTGGAGCTGTTCCATGACCTGAGACCACTGGATATTTATTTTGGATGTCTGGGATACAGAAGTCTTGATTTTTATGTCTTTCCCTGATGGTAAACACTGTCCTTCCTCATCAGAAAGAATGGGAGAAGATATCTGTTCATCAAGAAAGTAACCTTCTATAGTCTTATTTTTTTCTCTTTTTGGGGCATTTTTCCAGCCAGTTACTTGATTTTTGGGTCCTTTGTCAAGAGTTGGGTATACTCTGGGTATTTGTAAGATTGTTATTGTAATATTGTAAGATTGTTCCTCCAAGGTGGCACAATCACGCTTGTACACTGGTCTGGGAGCAACAAGAAACTTTTGTGCCCAGTAGTTTCCCCTCCACAACCACCTTACCTTCAGTTCCTCTAAACCAGCACTGGGGGCTGAGATTCAGATAGGCTGCTTGATTCCCCCAGGGGCTTTCTGCTGGGACAGGGCCACCATTCAATGTGATATTAGGATCAACTGCTCAGGTTGGGGCAGGGCTGACACATGGGGCTCAGATACCCCAGGGGCTTTACAATGAGGACTTCAACAATGGATATGGGCTGCTGCCTGCCTTGAGAGCCCCAGCCTGCTGCTGTCTCTTCCTCATCCACCTGAGGCTGTAGCTATAGGGACACCCTGCTCCTTTCTCAGTCAGCCAGCTGAAAAAACCCTCTCACCAACATTTGATGCCTGTGGCTTGAGGCATTTGCACTGCTGCTGGAGATTCTGTCCCTGAAGCCTGCTCCGTCTTACTCCTTCTGGTGCCACACAGCCAAGGCTGGGCTGGGCTCCGTGTCCAGTGCGACAGACCTTTCCTGTGGTCCTTTCAGGTCATCCTGGGCTAGAAATCTCCTTCATTTTGTTTTTCTGTAGCTTTTGCTGCTCTAGAATTTGTTGAGAGTCTTTCTTTACAGGTATTTTATGGGCTGTGGGGGAAGAGCTAGGGTAGGGATGTCTTTCTACTCTGCCATCTTGGCTCTGCCCCCCCCCCCCCGCCATTCATTCATTTTTTTAAAGAGAAAATTTTGTGTAGGGAGGCAGCATTAGTACATTGAAATTATGTTGGCAAAGGAGTCACAAACCTGGTTTCAAATTTTGCCTTCCCTACTAAATGTCTATGTAAGCTTAGCAAATCACTTAAAGTCTTTGGGCCTCGATTTCCTTATATGTCAAATGGAGGGGTTATTTAGCCGGCCTTTGTGGTTTTCTGCAACTTTCAATCTATGGTTCTATATACAGTGAAGCATCCAGGGCAGGGAAGAGACCAAAATAAATAAAAACAGTGGACGTTAGTTTAACCCTTTACATTCATCATCTCCTTTGATTCTTAAAGTAAGGAGTATTTACAGTATTATCCACCATGAGAGAGGAAGCTTGGTAGGCACATTGGAAAGGTTATTGAAAGACAGTCAAGTTGGCAAGATCTTCAAAGATCCCATCATCTACAAAAACTTTTTTTTTACATTCATTGACATAAGTTTTGCAGTATTATAACATTGTGAATTTGATCATCATTATTTCATGAATGAAGAAACTGAGGATGAAGTGGATTAAGTGCCTTTCCCTTCAGGGCTAGTATTTGAACATATCCTTCTCTTGATTCCAAATCCAGTTTTCTTTCCAGAATGCCAAAGAAATAAAAGGATGAGCTAATAGTCAAGATAAGGCATATCTACAAGTAACTAAATTAGAATAAGTTAGTTACATAAAGTGAATAGAGCAGTCGAGTGGCCCAGTGAATAGAATGCCAGACCTGGATTCAGGAAGACTTGAATTCAAACCTGGCTTCAGACACTTACTAGCTGTGTGACCCTGGGCAAGTCACTTAATCCTCTTTGCCTCAGTTTCCTCATCTGTAAAATGAGAAGGAAATGGCAAAACACTCTAGTATCTTTGCCAAGAAAATCCCAAATGGGGTCACGAAGAATTAGACATGACTGAAAGGACACATCTATGTCTGTGACTATGTTAATATCTGTATCTACGTATGTGCATATACACATATGTGTATATGTTTGCATATGTGTGTGTGTATATATACATCAGAGAGAGAGAGAGGTGGAGGCAGGAAAAAGAGAGGTTGAGAGAAAGAGTAATTTTAGGGAGAAGAAATCAGTCATATGGAGGACAGATTAAAAACTGGGAGACTAGAATCAGGGAGACAATTATGAGATTATAGCAATAGTCCAGAGGAGAGGTGGTAAAGTCATGAACTAGGATTGTCTGGCATGCATTCTGATTACCCCTTCCCCAAGTCTGTCCTCCCTTCTATCACTACACCCCTCATTCTCTTATCTTCTTCCCCTCTATTTTCTTGTAGGGTAAGAGATTTCTATACCCCTTTGCCTTCTCTCATTTCCCAGTTGCATGTAAAAACAATTTTTCACTTTTGTTTTTAAAACTTTGAGTTCCACATTCTCTCCCTTCCTCCCTCCCCACCCACTCTCACTGAGAAGGCAAGCAATATAGGTTACACATGTGAAGTCATGCATAACAGTTCCATAACAGTCATGGTGTGAAAGACTATATTTCCCTCCAACCTGTCCCAACCTTTATTTTGTTTCCTCTTTTGACTGTCTATTCTCAAAAGCATTTCCTTTTGATGACCCCTCCCCCAATCTGCCCTCCCTTCCATCATCTTTCTTCTCTTATCCCCTTTCGCCCTACTTTCCTGTTGGGTAAGATACCCATTGAGTATGTATGTTATTTCCTTCTTAAGCCAAATTGGATGAGAGTAAGTTTCATTTATTTGCACTCACCTCTCCCCTCTATCGTAAGAGCTCTTTCTTGCCCCTTTTATGTGAGATGATTTGCTACATTCTACCTCTCTCTTTCTGGGAAAGGCTTTTTGTAGAAGGTGGGAAATTAGCAGAGATTTGAAGGAAGCCATAGAAGCTAGGAGGTGGAGATGAGGAAGGAGAGTGTTCCAGGCATGGGGACTCCAGTGAAGATGCTTAGTTCAAGATGAAGTGTCTTGTTTGAAGAAAAGCTGCGAGGCCAGTATCACTGAATTGTGGAGTAAATGGAGGAAAATAAAATGTAAGAAGTCTGGAAAGGTAGGAAGGGTCCAAGTTATGATGGGCTTTAAAAGCCAAACAGAGGTTTTTATATTTTATCTTGGAGGAAATTGGGAACCATTGGAGGATAGGAGGAGCTGATATAGTCAGATTTATGTTTTAGTAAGATCAATTTGACAACTTCTCTCTACAAAGGGAGCAGGATGTGGATCCAACAAAAGATATTGAAAAGAAATAGATGTATGGGTAGGAAGACTCCCAGGAGAATATGTCACAACTCAGAGAGGAGAGCATCTGGGTGTAGTAGTGAGTGGTCATCACGGTCAAGAAGGATGAAGACACCAAAAATAGTTAGATATAGCAGTCAGAGAATGTTGGTAACCTCAGAGGGAGTACAATTATCTCTTCCACATTGCGACTTTCCCCATCATGATTTCAATAATCATGGGTCAGTGTAAGAAATTAAATGAGAATTTTGGGGGGCAGTTTTGTGGAAGCCACAGACAACATGTCTGCAGATGACACAGAAAAAGTTTAGAGCTTCAGAAATACATGAAATATGTGTGGAGTATTGTATAATAGTATTATTTTAACTTTTAATACTTTTAAATACCCATAAAAGAAAAAGAAGAAATATTTTGCACATATTTTCCAGATCATGGGGGGTGCCATGCCCTTAACTCCTGTAATATGGAAGGGATGACTGTATTTTCAGTTCAAATGTAGGGTCAAAAGACAGAATGAATTTCTTGAGAAGAAAATGGGAAGTGATATGATGTGTTAAGTACAAACAACTTTTCCCAAGAATTTGGCAATGAAAGGAAAGTGATATAGGACAATCATGAGGAAATAGATTTAGTGCTGGATAGGACCTCTTGTTCAACCTACTTATTTTACAGATAACAAAACAGAGGCCCATAGAGTTTAAACTAATTATTTACATTAATTATTATTATAAAATTAATTACTATTAATAATAGTTAACATTCATATCGCACTTCCTCTGTGCCAGACGCTATGCTTAGCCCTTTACGATTGTTAACTCATTTACTCCTCACAACAATCCTGGAAGGTTAAGTGCCATTGTCATTCCCATTTTGCAAATGAGGAAACTGAGGCAAAATGTGGTTAAATGACTTGCCCAGTGTCACAAAACTAGTGTCTGAGGCTGGATTTGAACTGAGGTTTTCTCGGATCCAGGCTTGGTGCTATATCCACTGGGCCACCTAATTTTATGTAGCATTTACTTTGTGCCAGGCCCAGTGCTAAAAAACCATTTAGTTGCCGAGTTTCCAGGACAGATTCACCGAGATCAAGTGATATCTTTTCCAGAGAGGTCATCATCATCAGGAAGATATATGAATGGTGGAGGAGGTGGAGGAGGTGGGTTAGACAGGAAGAGGGCAAGGGGCACAGCCAGTGGACAGTCCCTTGTTCCACTGCTACCCATGCAATAGGGTCAAGTGAGTTAGTGGTTGCATGGGTTCCCCATGGAGGATTTATCAGAAGACATGGTCAAAAGTCACATGCAATGAAAAGGTGTAGATGAGTTGTGATTTGTGTTATTGGAGAAAATAGCCACAATGGTGACGTCATGCATTCATAGAAATATGAAGCTATCCGGAAAGGTTAAATTTCTTTCCTGGGAAAAGAACTTTAAATACAAAATAAAACAGGGAACTGTGAGGTGGCACGGTGGAGAGAGCTGCAGCCCTGGAGTCAAGAGGAGTTGAGTTGAGATATGACCTCAGACATTTGATGCTTACTAGCTGTGTGACCCTGATTACCTCACAAAAATAATAACAAAACAAAAAAATTCTTTGATTTCCTATTGGAACTCTCCAATCAATGTGAAATTCTGTGGTTGCGAGAAGGTTGCATTGGTGTGCAGAACCATTAAATCTAGGTTTGATGGTAATGCTATTTTGGAATCTGGAAAAACAGGAGTAACTTAAAATTTTGTTGATGATCTCTAAGACCTTTCCAGTTTGATTTGATTTGTGGGTCTGTGATACTTTTCTTTTAAAGAAACACCTTATGACAAAGAAAAATAATTAGTTTGATTTAGCAGTCACTTGCTTCAGAGTAGGTTGTTTATCTGAACAGAAACAAGAATATAATATGTGCCCACTATGTGTCCAACACTGTGCTAAGTACACCATAAATACCATCTCATTTGATCCTTGAAACACCCTTGGGACTAGATGCTATGACTCTCTCCATTTTGTTGTTGAAGAAACAAGGTAGGATAGGGAAGAAAAAGAATCCTTTCTTGACTACCTGTAGCAGTGTCTTCTTGTGCTAATAAAAGGGCAGTTGTTGATCAGTTTTCATGTCTCCTAAAAAAAAAAAGACTTTAAATAGATTTGCATATAACCACATTTCTAGAAGACAATTTAAGCACAGAGAATTTGGCCAATCTGAGGAAAAACATAATTTCTATATAATTGATTTGCTCAACAGAAACATTTCAGAAAACTATGAAATTAAGTTTTAAATTGCTTTTTTGTTAAATGAGAGATTTATAAAAAATAAATTTATATAAGTAAGCTTGCATGGCAACTCAGTGCTTAGATAGTTTCTTGCATAGGATTGGTATCTAATAAATGTTGAAATGAGCAATTAAACTTTCTTATAACTGCACATTCAAATATTAAATTTATATTACAAATACAATATATCTTCCATAAATATGTTACATAATTGTCATTCTAGATATAGAACTCCAAGTAATGTTTTCTTTTAACTAACAAATGGATTTTTAAATAAAATCTCATTGGGGAGAATTTTTGCCGTGAGTGGCAACATGGAGGTGTTTGAATTTCTACCATAGCCAAGTGGTTGCATTTCAAGCTTGATGGGCAGGCCAATCTGCCTTCTGGAAAAGAGGAGTAAGGACTCTACATCCTCAACTCATTCTTGCTAAAAAACCCACCTTCTACGGGAAGGCTTTCCTGAATTAAGAATTCTAATGCCTCTTTTATGTGATTATTTCTGATTTATCTTGTATGTAGCTTATCTGTACCTATTTGTTTGCATGTTGTCTCTTTCATTAGACCATGAGTTCCTTACAGACTATCTGGGACCTTTTTTTTTATTCCCAAAACTTGCCACAGAACTTGCCTGTACATGGCAGGTGCATAATAAATGCTTATTGAGTGACTGACTGACCCAGACACGACATGGGGATAATTGAGAAAGCTAATCAAGAAATTCGCTGTCCTATTCTAGGTCTTACCTTTTCATGAAACCTATAGGCAAGTAATTCACAACTCTTGCTATTTAATTCTGTTGTCCTTTTAGGTACTAGTGACTGGAATGCATTAGGAATTCTCAGCTATTTTCTCTCCCTCATTACTCACATTCATTCAGTTGTAAGCTGGTTCTTTTTTCCTCCCTTAAAAAAGAAACTGTATTAAAAGAATTACTTTTATGAAATTTTTCTGTTCTTACTCTTATATAAGGCTGGAAAAGGAAAACTGGCTACTTTTGTGGTTTTAAAGCAGATTCCAGAAACCTCACCAATGTGACTCTTACTACCAAACAACCCCTGGAAACTGCAATCCAAAACGAACTCAGTATTGCTTGATGCTTTCCATTTTGTAATTATCTTACGTTTTGTAAGTTAGGCCTTGTTTTATTGTAAAATCATATGATTAAGGGGAATTAAGATATTGAAACAATTCTGAAAAACTGGGGTAATAGGGACTGACTATAAAATGTTCTGTACATCTTGTGGTATCTTTTTGTAATAACCATAGAATATTCTAGAAATAATCACAAAATTTATAAAACTCTGGTCAATCAGAGAGAATGCCCACATGACTCAAGATAGCATATGTTTGTTGGTTCCTAATTTTTCTATAAGAAAGCTTTATTAACTGCCAAGGGCATCTTTGTGCCTTCTGAGGGCCCTTGGATCCGATTTGTTGTACAACTGATAGCCGACATCTATATGCTTTGATTTTATAATCTCAGTCTTAATCAATTTCATTTGTGACAGTTGGCAAGCCATGCCCTAGTCAAGAGAAGGACCCTGGGCCTCAAGGAAGTCTCTTAGAAGCGTTCAGTAGAGTGCATTGAGGGAGTTCTCCATGAAGGACTACCCCAGAAGTTAGAGTCCCCCTCAATCTCAATTTTCTAAACTAAGTTAATCCCTGGGGAAGGAAAATTCCTTCTGTAGGTAGGGGAATCCCTTCTACAGGAAAGGACCTACAGGGTAGGAGTCCCTTAAGAGAATGAAACCCAGGAAAGGTGCTTATAGGGATAATGGAATTCAGTAGTAACATACTGAAAGGAACTTCCTTAGAGGAATTTCTCACAACTTGGAATCAGGGAGAGCTCTTGGTTCAGATAGGAATGGCAAAAAAAACATCCCATTAAATTGGGTGAAATTTTGTCCAAAACTGCAAGGGATTCAACTAGTAAATTATTCTGGCTTAATTATGGCACATTGGGTTATTCTTTATTCAAGGAATTGATATTGGCCATTGAACAACCCCTATCAGATGAACTATTGGTTTGTTGGGATGCCCTATCTAAAGAGACATGCCCTCTATTCCTTAAAAGGGCCCACTCTTATTTGTCAAATTAAAGGTTTGACTCTATTTTGGGGAAAATATGCGTCCTTACTTTTGATTAAATGTTCAATGGAAGATAAGAAGGAAAAAATTGGTAGGCAAGAATATCTATGTGTCTGTTTAATATTTTCTGCATAACTTCTTCGTATGGCCTGATTAGCCAAAGGAAAAATAATCTTTTTTTTCCTGAGGGACTTTTAAACCCCCCAAAAGGAACCCCTTTCTCTTTCTGCCTTTTTTTTTTTTTACTATGACCTAACTGGAAGAGCAGAAAAGAGACTCCAGTAAGAAGGAAAAGAATCTTTGTTCCCAGTCTGCAGGAATTGATAACATTGTAATCTAATCAGAAATTAAATTTGTGACTGAAATGAAAATTCTCTACTGCAAATTTACAGATTTTATAAATGTTAAAATGTCTTAGGGAATTTGTTTTAAGAACAAAACTGTGAAAGTATTAATAAAAGGGAGCAAGATGATTTTACTGAAGAGAAATCAAAGTTTCAAAGTGAATGAATTTGCAGTTTATTTTACGGGAAATCAAGGGCTGAAGCTGGTTTGTTACCTCTTCTCGCAACCATGAAAGGAGAGAAATTTGTCTAAATCATCAGGCAACTTGAAAAGTAAGTAAAATGTAATGTGTTTTCTTCTGTGAATGATATTATTTAGGTAAACTTGAAGCAAAGTCACCTAAAGAAATTGGGGCAGCTAGGTGGTGCAGTGGATAGAGTGCTGGGCCTGGAGTCAGGAAGACTTATCTTTTTGAGTTCAAGTCCAGCCTCAGACACTTGCTAGCTATGTGACCCTGGACAAGACACTCAACCCTGTTTGCCTCAGCTTCCTCTTATGTAAAATGAGCTAGAGAAGGAAATGGCAAACCACTTCAGTATTTCTGCTAAGGAAACCCCAAATAGGGTCATGAAGAGTTGGATATGACTGAAAAATGAACAACAAGAAGAAGGAAGACCAATATAAGATGGGGGTTTTAGTTACACCAGTGTGCCTTGCATTTGATATTCAGTCTCTGTGCCTGTTAGCTTTCCTCCATGTATGTATTGATTCCTTCTCATCTCTGCCTCTTAGAATTCCTTGTTAAGAATCTGAGGTCCTGCACCGGTGTCACCTCCTGCATGAATCCTTTCTTGATTTCTTCTTCTACTCATCTATTTACATATTGCATATCATGAATAGAATGTAAGAGCCTTGAAGGAAGGGATGGAGATCAGTGCCTAGCATATATAAGTTGGTTGTTGTTCCATCATTTCAGTCATGTCCATCTCTTTGTGGCCTTATTTGGAGTTTAATCTGCCATTTTCTTCCCCAGCTCATTTTTCAGATGAGGAACCTGAGGAAAATAAGGTTAAGTGGCTTGTCCAGGGTCATATAGCTACTAAATTGAGTAGCTACTAAGCTACGAAGTAAGAGATGAGTCTTCCTGACTCCAGGCCCAGCACTCTATCCAGTATGCCACCTAGCTGTCCAGCATATGTAATAGCTGCATATTAAATGTAAGTTGAATTGAATTGTTTACGACGGAAACGGAAGACAGGAGAGGAAGGACACAGAATACATAAAGACTTATCCAAAAGTTCAATGTCTTGCCTTGGGACATTGTGGGGTTTCTGTTTATCTTCAAGCAGAGGAGGGATCACCATTCAAATATAGGTTGAATTGGATACCCCTAAGGTATCTAGGTGCTGGGCTTGGAGTCAGGAAGACCTGAGTTAAAATCTGGCTTAAGAAATTTACTACCTATGTGACCCTTGGCAAAACATTTAATCTGCCTTCCTCAGTTTCCTCAACTGTTAAATGCTATTGTTATAAAAGCATCTTCCTTCCAGAGTTGTTATGAGAATCAAAAGAAATATTTATAAAGCTCTTATCACAGTACCTGGCACATAGTAGGTACTTAATAAAAACTTGTTTTCATTTTTACTTTACTCCGTCCCACCTACTCCTTCACTTTCTACCTCCTTCCTTCCTCCTTTTTCTTTACCTCCCTATCTCCTTTCCTTCTTCCTCCCTATCTGCTCTAAGATTCTGTAATTCTGAGTGTTTCACTGAGATTCTTTTAGGTCTAACATTGTATGATTTATAAAGACAGTTCAGGGAAGGAGCCAGAATCACCAGAGAATCCTGTTTGTCTCAATGTACCACGGAAGAAAACCTTATACTTCACTTGTGTCCTAATATATCAACTAGAGAATCAAATGTTTTAATGACTAGACCTTTCAGAGATCTATTTCAACATATTAAGGATTGTCTTAGCATGTATAAGGAAACAATTTTTTTTCAGAAAATGATAATATATGCAAAAGGGGAAAAATACATCTATAACTATAACAGCTGTACAGCTGCCTCTAGTTACAAAATTACTTACTAATTTGGGTTGTCTTATTTTTTATTACATCAATCCTAAATCTACCTCTTCATAATCCCCTGCTCTCCCTGTGTTCAGTTTTGCCTTCCAGAGTCAAGAACAAATTTTATCCCTCTTACATGAGATAGATGGTTCTTAGGACACTGGAAGACAGCTATCACCCTGTCCCCCCAGAGTCTTCTCTTACTCAGACTAAACATTCCTAGTTCATTCATACAGCATTATTGAGACTTTTATGGTCTTCTTGATTAAATAAACACGATCCTCAACATTTTGAATTTCAAAATTTAGTCTCAGGATCATATGAGCTGACATATAAAATAAAGAGAATTTATGGGGTAGAATTTGAACTGAGATCATCTTAACATTTCCTAACTGTTCTTGTCTAAGCAATCACGATATATCTTCAATATAATTTGTATTATGACAGAATCATATTTTCATTCAAAAAATTACAATACGCATATTGCTAATGTTGAAATAAAGGAGGAGACTTACCACGTTAGGGTGTTGTTTTCTTTTCATTAATGTTCTTTGCGTGTTTTCATGTCCCGGGAGCTTGTTGGATAAGGATTGTGAAGACTGCAGGAACACTGAGAGAAAGTAAACCAACGCACTTTCAGAAATTAGTTCCTCTGCAAGCAGCAGAACCAGCTTTGTCATTTGCAGAAGTTTACAAGGAAAGAAGGTAGTGGAGATTACTTAACTGTGACCAAAAAAAAAAATCTTTTTTTTTAAAACTGAATCAGTTCAAAAATATATCTGAAAACTGAAGATGCAAAAAGGGCTGAATTTAAAATATACCCCTCCCTAGAATCTGCTTTGAGTCAGGACCAGAATGATAATTATTTTAGAAAAGATAATGAATGCAATTTTAAAATAGAGATGAGATTAAAAATGTGGTCTACATGGATCCGTTAGGAAGAAATAAAGACCTTTAGATGGCCTGTGACTGTGAGTCTGTGGTCTAATCAGCAAATATTCCCAACTATTGGCTTGTAGATTGAACATGGGGAAGTCATGTTGTTTTTCTCTGTGTCTGGTTTTCTCAGCTATAAAATGAAGAAAATAAATAACCCTGACTTCCCAATAGTACGCTAAGAAATGAGTCATAAAAAAGCAATTGCCAAGTTCCCTGCAGTTGGAGTGTATGTGAATAACTTTGTCAGGACTGTAAAAAAGGTAGGACCATCTCTAGTCTAAACAACAAGAGCCCATAGTTTGTTCATCTTGGTATAATAAATTATGGTGTGCCAGACTGGGTAGCAGCTCAGGTTGTAAATGTCTGCCTTTAACTTATCTTTTTAACCATGGGAAAGTTGTAAAAGTTTAATATTTATTTCCCTTCATTACAATCAAATATAATAAAATAAATCTCTAATGATTGTTTTGCTGTGACTTCACTGATGCAAGAGACTCAGTGTGCAAACTGTCGTCAGCATGGAGGTAGCCTGTTATAATGGAAAGAATATTAGCTATGGAGTGAGTTAGAGGTCCGGGGTTCAAATCTCTTAGGTACATGTAAGCAAGCCATTTAGCTTCCTTGGGCCTCTGCTTTCTCATTTGTAAAATTAGGGAGTTGGAGTTAGATGATGTCTTACGTTCCTTCCAGTTCTACATCTATGATCTGTTCAAACCAGCAACTTATCTCTATGTTTTTAAGTCTTAGATACTGAGAAGTTAGTGACTTGTATGCCAGGCTGTACAGAGAGATAGTATGCATGTGAAAAAACAAATCCTTTGGAACCAACTGCCTGACAGACTTCTGAGTCACTGCTAAATAGGTATGCTGGGACCCAAGCTGATTTCCAGACATGATAAATGGAAACATCAAATATATATTTACCAGATCCATGCCTTCTGGGTACAAAGAAACACAAAGCAGACTTAACTGAATTAGTCCTTATCTTTCTCTTTGTCAGTCAAACTCAGACTGTTGAGATGATGCAGTACAGTGTTTAGAACTCTGGAGTCAGGAACATTCAAATTCTGCCCCAAATCCTAATTGTTTAACCCTGGGTAAATTAAATTTTCTTAGCCTCTTGCTCATCTATAAAATGAGACAGTTGGATATGAAGACCACAAGGGTTTAGGGTGGATAACAAGGTACTAGCCTGTTTGGGGAAGAAGGAGGATGACCTGGAGGCCTGTAGATGACCGCAGCAATTATCTGGACAGGTTGGAGTAAACTTTGAGGGAGACAGGAGGTGGTTCCTGAGTGCTGTTGACAAAGGGAAGGTCTAAAAGTGCCGGTGGGGATCAAAGCTCATGCCAACTCTTCCTCTTGGCACTGTGTACTGGGGGTGTATGAAAGAAAGAACAGTCAGCCTTGGAAAGGGTGCCAAGAGGTGTTGACATTTTCCACAAAGCTATATTTTGGTGAGCACCAGAAAGTAGAAGGAAATAGAGAGGAAGAGGTCTAGGATGAAAGGAAGCTTAAGGATGAAGGAAAGTTCCAAGGGTCATAATGGAGGGTAGAGGAGGGTAAGATGGGGAACAGCTAGGGCTGAGTTGATTATTGGGGTATGGGGAGACGCAACAGCAGCCAAATGGCGTCATTATCTATTTCCACATTGATCTTACCATTTCCAGTGTCCCATGTAGCACAGATCCCCAGGTTAGTAATGTGCTCAGGGTAGCTGTGACCTAGTTGTAAAGGTGTGCCCAGAGAGAAGAGCATGAATAGCCATAACCCTGGAGTCTGGCTCTCCAGTGGCCTGCTGAGGGGTTGGGCTAGTTAAGCAGCAGGCACTACTTGGAGTGGGGGTGAGGGATAAAGCAAAGATGTTTGCCCTTTTCCCTTCCCCCTGCTCTTGGGAAAATTCACCAGCTTCCCTAACCTAAGTTTTGATTGCCCTACCCTTACCACTGTTCTTCCTTCTTTTTAATTTTTTCTTCTGTCTTTATCATTAGAATTAGGCACTTTCAAAATTACGCATTCTATGCATGCCAATTTTCACTAGAAGCATAGAATTTTCTCTACATGCTCCCAGGCATACATTAGGAAATTGGGAAATTTTCTAAGGAGACATGGAGTGAAATGGGTTGGGAAGTAATACTCTGAATATATTATGATTGCTTCAGAACCTGGGAAGGTATTTGAGAGCATGTTCACCCCCCTTTGGGGGCTGTAGGTCCTTTTAGGTAGAGGACTTCTCTATTCCCATAGAGAACAGAAGAAGAAAAAACAAGGAAGAAAGACTCAGGCATTCTTTCTCCATTCCCTGAGAAAGCCATGTAGGATTTTTTCCCATAGATTTATGACAGTTTAATCATTTTTAGTGTCTACAAAGCTTCGGAAATAGGTAATACGAGGAAAAAGCTGTGGGTATGGGTAATTTAAAAAAAAAGGGGAAGGGGAAACTGTGCTGAACATCATGTGGCAGCTTGGGGGAGTGCCCTGCTGGGAAGCCTACTCATTCTTCCTCTCTCCACTGCTTAGCCAGGGTGAATTAGGTTTGGAGCTTGGTCTTTGAGAAAGAAACCCAGCCAGTAAACTTCAAGTTAGGAAACTTTTGGCCATCAGAATTTACCTTCCTTTGGGCAGAGTACCCTCAGAGAAGAGGAGAGGAAAGGAGAGGAGAGAGGAGAGGAAAGAAAAAGAAGGGAGTGAGGGAAGGGGAGGAGAGGGGCTGAGTACAAATTGAGTTGCCCAACTGGAACTAGCTAGCTGGGTCCCCATTCAGGCAGTTAAGAATGCTCACAGGTTGTGGTTTTTCTTTCCGTTCTCCAAAGGACCATGACATCAGGAAATGATGATGTGACTTAGAACTGACTTTGATTTGAGTGAGGGAGGACTGTGCAAAGTGACCAGTCTCACTTTTCTCCTCCAGAGCCATGCGGATCCATCAGAAGATGGCACAGGATGCAGTGGGAGACCCTGGCGCTTTTAAGCTAAAGTTCTCACTTTGAATGAGACAACATCCATTCAATGAATAGGTCTCTTTAGAAAGTGAGTCACAGGATGACCCTTTTAATAAAAAAAAAACAAACAAAAGAACAACTAGTTAGGGAAGTCCCTCAGGGTTGCTGGCCAAAAGAAAACGTTTCTACATTCATTCTGGCCCAGGAGGGCCCCTCAAAATAACCATTAAGTGATACTTGGGCAGTGCAGAGACCTATTGTTATCCAATCCATGAGATCCAGAGTGAGGGTCTTCCCTTACCAGTTTGCATCCTGGGCCATCTCCAGACCTCCTGATGGATATCTGGACACATGGCTCTGGAGGAGAAAGTGAGGCTGGTAACTTTGCACAGCCCTGTCTCACTTAAATTCAATTATAAGTCATGTCATCATCTCCTTGATGTCACAGACCTCTTGAAGAATGAAGGACAAAACACAACTGGTGAGTGTTCCAAGCTGCTTGAATGGGGACCTAGCTGGCCAGTTCCAGTTGGGCAACTCAACTTGCACTCAGCCTCTGCTTCCTTCTCCTCCCCTCGCCCCTCCTCTCCCCTTCTCCTTTCCCATATTTTTTTGGCCAAAAGCTTTTGACTGGTCTAAG
>CM053771.1:315849511-316002322 GCA_028658325.1 Potorous gilbertii | reverse complement strand
CCAATCTTTTTAACAATCTGTATCTGATACTGATTTGATATTAATGCCCTAGACAACTATCTGACTTAGGTTTAAAAAATTTCTTATAATTTCAATTTAATATCTTATGAGAATAAAGTATACCTAAATCCTTTTTGATAACAGTGCTAACAAGTATCTACAGGAGTCATGGAGAGGTAGACTTAGAGGTCCTGGTTATTGCCACAGTTCTATCTAGTTAACACAAAAATGAAGTTGAACAAGAACAGAAGGTAAATAAAGGCAAAGTCTTTGTCTTCTATCCTTCTGGCATACAATGCTGCATTTGTTTTGTATGTCTACCAGTAATAGAATAAAAACAAAAACAAAATACCAGATTTTGTGCTATATTCTGTGCAATACCTTCCCATCATATCATTGTAGAACATTAGTATCAAACTCAACTAGAAACACTCCCTTTGGCTACATATTGAGTTCGAAAACCACAAATTGACAATATATGTCGTATTTTTATTTATTTTCTCAATTACATTTTAATCTGGTTTTCCCAGGTGTTTTGCTTCAGCTTGCAACCAGGCTATAGGGTGGACTTCAAATTTGACACATCTGATTATAAAAAGCTAACAGATAAATCACATATACTTCTCTCCATCAGAGGAAGCATTTCCACATGTAATCTGGAGTCTTCTTACAGTTTTCTTTTTCTAGGGAAATGGGATTAATTGAAACATTAGTCAGGAAGTCTCATAGAATGTGATGAATCATAAAAATCCAAGTCCTAAAAGTATTACTTCAGTTGATTTTTAGTAACCAGGTCTGAATGAGGGCATGCAAACACCTCCTGTAGAACAAAGAGAGAGTTTGGATGAGGCAATGTGGTCCAGTGGACCATATTTACAGATACAGCCCAAGAAGATCTGGATTGAAATTCTGCTTCTGCCGTTTACTACCTGAGTGAACACGGGCAATTGTTTGTTACTCAGTTTCCTCATCTGTAAAATAAGGGAGTTAGATTAGATGACCTTTAAAGTTTCCTTCCATCTCTAAATCTATCATCCTTTCTTTTGACAATCCTATTGATTTCCTCAGATTGTGCCTAATATCTCACTCTGAGATACTTTGCTTTTGAAAGTAAAATGGATTTTATACCTGCAAAAAGCAAATGAAAGATCTTACAAAAGAGTAAGTAATGAATGCTGGGCAAGGCAGGAATGCATGACCTCAAGAAAGCCTTGATGGTGTCTGAAAGAATAACAGACTAAGAGTTAGAAGGAATGTCAGAAATCATCTAATACAATCTATACCTAAAGCGTGAATCTTTTCCAGCTGAGGATCATCTAGCAACGAGTGAAAGATCTTGGGGATGGGGAATTTGCTACCTCTTGAGACAGCCCATCCCACCTTGGAATAGTTTTCATCTGCTTAATCTTTTGTTTCCTATCACTCACAAGAAAGACTACTTAATTTGTCCACTTATTTTTCTGAACCTCCAACCTTCAAACAATTCATATAATATGTTGTACATTCCACAGAAATGATGTTACCTCCTCATAGTAAAAATTCCAAAAGTTTTGTGTGTGTTTGTGTGTGTGTGTGTGTGTGTGTGTGTGTCTGTGTGCGTGTGAGAGAGAGAGAGAGACACCTGCATGCATACTGGTGAGGTGTTTTTCTTTAACAGAGTAACATTCAATCAATCAGTTAGCAAGCTTTTACTAAGTTCTCACCATGTACTAAAAACTGTGAAAATAAATAAAAGTAGAAATCCAACAGTTTTTAATCTAAAAGGGGTGGAAAATACTTAAAGGAAGCTGAAGCGGGGTGGGCGGGTCCAGAGAAACAAAATATCTAATGTAGGAGCATGATAGAGAAAGTGTCCAGTACAGACCAGAAAAGATATGGCTAGCCTGGGCACCCTCCTTAAATGGAACTTCTGGAAGGAGTCTTTCAATCAGAGGGAGAGAACCAAGGGATAGGATGCACGTTCATAGTACAAATTCCCGGGCTAAGGTGAATCACACATAACTTATTTTTAATGTTGTTCTTGTTTCTGTTACCTACTTTCAGATATGTGTGTGTGTGTGTGTGTGTGTGTGTGTGTGTTTGTCCTTCATTGCCAAAGAAGACTATGCCATCAGAGAAATAATGACATGACTTGCCCTTGACTTTGCTTTGAGTGAGGGAGGGCTGTGCAAGGTCACCAGCCTCACTTCTCCTCCAGAGCCATCTGAATTTATCAGGATGGCCGGAGATGACCCAGAACGAAACATTGGGGTTAAGAGACTTGCCCAAGGTCACACAGCTAGTGAGTGTCAAGTGTCTGAGGTGAGATTTGAACTCGGGTCCTCCTGACTCCTGCCCTGGTGCTCTATCCATTGCACCTGCCCCATCTTCAGATATATGGCCACCAGAAAGCACTAGAAAAAAAAAATCCCAGATTTAAGTAAAGAATAGGATCTAAGATCTAAAGATTCTGGGGTGGGATTTTTAAATGATGGTCAATAATTCTCCCAGATCCTAAGCTAGAGACAACCTCAGTTTAATCATTTGTAAAATGAGAAGAGGTTAGAAGATACTGTCTTCTGACATTCTATCCTACAATATCCTGAATCTAATACTTGGCTAATGAATTCTCTTTTACTTGTTAACATTCCAGGCTTGGCCAGTAAAAGCCATGAGAAATGGACAGAAAGTGAAGTGAGATCATTAATCCCTGGCTGTACTTGTTTAGTACTTTTTGTTATCACCAAGAAACGATCTTTGTTTGCCAAAACATTCTTTGTCACCAGGAGAAAGGACAGACCCAACAATAACAACAAAAACAAAACAAGACAAGCAGGAAAGAATAAAGACATGTAAAGAAGGGATAGGTGCTTTAAATAGAGTCCAGTGAGGCTGGTTTTGTAAGGAGGTGGAATAGATTGATATGTGTTTGTATGTATATGCACATTTGTGTATATGCATGTCTCTCTCTCTCTCTCTCTCTCTCTCTCTCTCTCTATATATATATATATATATATATATATGTACACACACACACATTCGTGTATATATGGATATATATATAAAACCTGTGTATATGTATATATATATATATGTATATATATTTGTGAGTGTATATATATCAAGGATGTGATTTGGGGGGCCTACTGCTGTCCCCTAATATCTCCCATTGCCTGTCAGGTTGCATACAATTCTACTGTTAAGAGTTATAACTTTGAGGCTGGAGGGTAAATGAGTGTTCTATTAAATTTCAGATACACCTGAGAGGAGTAAAGGATTATCTCCCAACAATACAGTGGATTAATTAGAAGCTAGCTGGGAACCAGGCAGGCACCTATGGAAAGGGGGAGGGAACAACATAGACAATATAAACATATGTATATTTTTAGAAGAGTATAAAAGTCTTCTAAATTCAGAATAAATGAAACAGTAAGGGGATAGAGAGGGAGGAGTGGATAAGGGAGGGATCTCTAGAGAGGAGGGTTAGGGAATAGGTTAAAGCAGGGTATAGAAGGGTGTTTAGATTCATAGGAATGGGAGAATAAGGGAAGACTTCATCCTTGGAGGGAGGGTAGGTTAACTACCAGGAGGGCAAAGTAGCAGGAAGAAGTAAATTAGAGAAATTAGGAGGAATAGGAAACAATTGGATAAGAAAATTTGTATGTATGTATGCATATGTGTATACATATATAGCTATACATATGTATATACATGCATACATATGTTGTAGCCTTTAGTGGGGGGAGAAGGGGAAAAAAGAACAAAGTGAAAAGGGTCCTGCAGAAAAGTGCACAGCAAGGGGAGAGGGCCTAAATCGTTCTAGAAACACTTTGCATCACAGTTTTCTTCAAGACCAATGGTGATGTCACATCTGTAATTGAGAATGTTTTCCTCCAGAGGCCAAATTCAGTGGAGGGATACATGGACCTCTGATAGTCTGTTCTGGGCACAGTCACAAGAGGAGAAGGACTAGTCTGTAAGCCTGCAGCAGGGCCAACCAACAGTTCCTGACACCAAATCCCTGAAGGAAGGTAAGTGATAGCCAGTTGAGGAACACAGTGATGAGAAAAAGTGTGAGCAAGAGGTGGCAGCCTCAAGGCTGGCTAGGAAGGTAGGAGCAGTCATGCTAGTTTGCAAGGACAAAGCTTCCATTTCCCTACCCTGGTTATAGCTCTAGTCCAACTCTACAAGTATCAAAAGGTCTTTAGCATATTATTCTGATCTAGACGATGCATATCCTCTGTAATGGTAATATAAATGGGAAGATCTTTCCCATTCATTAATAGACCCATGGGACCTGCCTGGATCACACGGAAGTCTGAGTCACATGGAGCCTGGGGTGGGAGGAGTTTGTTTGCTGAATGGGTGGAGCAGGAAAAGGCGGAGCTAGAGCAGAACTGAGAGAAAATTGGTCAGTCTAGTCAGAGCTAGGAAGGCTGCAGGCAGACTGGTAACTGGCTAGTGTGAATGAAAGAACTTGTTTGTGCTTTTGTTTAAGGAAACTGGTTTGTGCAAAGCCTAGTAGGGGGAAGACTTGGGGATGGGGTTGTTCTCTGTGATGTTACTGTGTATAGATTTTTGTTGCTATGATGGATTTGGCTTTCTGGTGTCTGAATAAATGTTTTGGTTCTCTGTCTTCCATGTGGACAGTCTGTTGTATTTCATGATTCAGAATTGCACCAGGATATTCATGGCTTCTGTGAATATCACACTGGCACTACACCCTCAAAATCTGGTTTGATGAAAACCTCAGTGTGACTTTTAATAAATGTTATTTTCAGTATATATCTCCATTTCTTTTTTCTTTGAAGTATATCTTTGAAAAGAGACGCAACTTTTGAGGATCTGACTGCCATCAACCAACTATCTATATAACTTTGAGCAAGTCACTTAACCTTTATAGGGTCAATTTCTTGAACTATAAAATAAGAGGGTTGGACTAGATGATTTCTAAGACCCCTTCCAGTTCTAAGTCTATGATTCTCTGATCCCAGTGTATGAAGTGATCTGGCCTCACTTTTTCAGAGAGAGAAAGGGTTTATCTACTCAGAAGTCCAGGGATACCCCTGAGGAATTGGGGGCATCCTTCTCACATCTAGGTCAACGTCACGTTTCCTGGTATGGTCAGTATTCAACTGCACATTGCCTAGTTTTTCTGGGTTATTTAGTGATAGAAATGCATGTCACTTTGTCCCAGTGACTGCATTAAGGTGACAAAAATCTCCAACTGCCACTGTATGTAGCAGATCTTTTTCTTTTATTAACAATATGAAATATTTAAAATTTAAAGTTCTAACTTTAATGCTTCATATCTTGCTGTGTAGCTGGGAACCATTAATTATCCTGTGCTGAAATAGAGCCATTCCCCAACTTTCTCAGCATGATGAAGAATAAGTGTTCCCTTGGAATTCTTTCAAGCAACAATCTCTAGGACTAAGTGTTATGGTTCAAAAGAGGCATTACCTTGAGCATGTTGCTCTATGAAGGAGGCTATTCATTGTGGTGAATAAAACCATCCCTAAAGACTCCTAGGGAGGAACATTTTAGGTTTTCACCATGGTGTTTTCCATCACTGAAACAGGTTGGGTTCTTAAGGCATCCTACGCCCTTATATATCTCCCCTTTCCTTGGAAGTTTTGGCAGATGGAAAGTACTTTGGTGTGTCAGGTTAAAATAGTAGCTTCAAACTCTATGTGGCAATGTACCATAATTTACCATTTCAATATATATGTCTCTATATGTGTGTATGCATGTGTATATAGTCATATATATATATATATATATATGGAGAGAGAGAGAGAGAGACTACCCTTACATTTCCCAAAATCAGTTATGCAAATAATTTTTCTAGCTTTTGATTGAAATAAAAGTTAAGAAACAAATTTACAAAATCAACATTGATGAAATAAGTGATAATTTATTACGGCTTCATACTGACATAAAACAAAAGTTATCTTTACAATAAAAATAATGTGTACATTAGCTATATTGCCACGATGTCATAGATTTAGATCTGGAAAAAACCTTAAAGTCATTTAGTCTATCTCTGGGTTACAGATAGAGAAATTGAGGTCCAGAAAGGTTAAATGATATGCTTACGGTTAGACAGGTAGTGAATGGAAGAGTCAGGATTTGAGTCCAGGGCAGCTGAGCACTTTCCCCCCCATCTCATCATGATGTCTGCCAAAAGTAAATGGATAAACACTCCTGGGGGCATTCGGTCTCCCAATCTTTAAACCTGTGCACTTAGATAAACTAAGCACCTGGTAACAAAAGTGGAGAAAGCTGTGGGATTGTTACCTACCCCTAGGCAACCTCCTTCAACCGCGATTGAACAGGGCTAGGGGAAAGGGAAACTGAGATCATCCAAGGGGAAACTCTAAAGCGTCTGTATCCACAGTGGGTACAATGGATTCTGATTCCAAATATATTGTAGGGAGGATCTAGTGGGGAGGAAGACCAGAATAGTATATCCTGCCACTGTAAATGCCTACCTTTTCCCTCCTATGGTTTTCCTCTCTTGCAACAACTCCTCTCCTCCACCACTAGTAGGAATGACTGAAAAAAAAAGTGGATGTCTTTATGTAAGACTTGCATGGAAAATATCCAATAATTTGAGACTTTGCTTCAAGGTCCCTCTGAGAGGATCCTGAGGGAGACATGCCCATACAGTTTCAAAAATTCAGTAGACAGTGCACCAACTTCGGAGTAAGGAGGACCTGAGTTCAAATCCAGCTTCAGCCACTAATTGTGTGACCCTGGACAAGTCACTTAATTCTGATTGCCTCTAAAGAAAAAGAAAAGAAAAGAAAACTCTGGGTGAGGGTATGTAATCTCTATATTTCAGCTCTCTGAATGTACAAATAGTGAATGTTATCCCTAATCTAGACACTTGTCAGGGCTTCTATAAAAGTAGGCTCTTTATTAAACTAGCACTATGAGGAAGAAAATTGGGCTTGAGTGTTGGACTAGGGAGTCCAGATCCCACATTTGACAATTGTTAGCTACATGACAATCACCATTAAGTTTTCCTGAACCTCAGGAAACAGTTAAACAATAAACTGCAAGTAATTTGTGATATGGATGAGTAGAGTGAGATCCCAAATATATTATAGATCTTTTATATTTAAGAGGAGGAAAACATAGAAAATATTTGAAGCAAGTTTTAAAAGTAGCAGAACATTTGGTTACTATAGGGCACCTTGCTGATTCTAAGTTCTATTTACTCTATTAATTATAGAGATAAGTTAAATCCCAAGATAATTTGCTGTTGTCTCAAGAAATATTTTTTGTCCTACCTACAGAATTATCAGGCATTGAAGAGTAGTTGTCGGTTTCCAAAAGCACAGTGGATAGAGCACTGAAGTTGGAATCAGAAAGACTCATCTTCCTCAGTTCAAATGTTACCTCAGACATTTAGTAACTGTGAGACTGTGGTCAAGTCACTTTATCCTACTTGTCTCAGTTTCCTCATCTGCAAAAATGAGCTGGAGAAGGAAATGGTGAACCACTACAGTATCTCTGCCAAGAAGAGCCCAAGTGAAGTTAAAAAGAGTTTGACACAACTGAAAAACAACTGAACTAAACTTGAAAAGCCTAGCATGCTTTTAGTTAGAAATCCTTAGGACTATGAAGATGATCTTAGCCCTCCAGATCATACTTGAAACAGGTTTCTCTCAGCATTTTAGCTTCTTTTAGGGGATAGTGTGGACCAGACCAGTCCTAGCTTCTGTTCTTGGATTCTATGCTTCCATGTTTCCCTTTCCAGTGTTGCTCCTCAGCACAGTCACTTTTGGATGAAATGTCTTCCTACCACTAACTAAAGGTCTATCTTTAAAGGGGTGGCTTCACCTTTCCAAGACTCAGTTTCCTCATCTATAAAAATGGAAGGTGTGTGTTAGATGTATAACCCTAGGGCATTTTGTGTGACTGTATGTGCAGAAGGATTTGTGACTCCAGATTGGTGGAAAGAATGCTGAAAGTTAGAATTCCCTCTTTGGGGGTCTGTGGATCTCAGATTAAGAGTCTTTGTTCTACAGGGTGATTTCAGAAACACCTGGAAAAACTAACATAACTGATGCAAAGTGAAGTGAGAAGAATCAGGAAAATATTGTACATAGTAACAGCAATATTTTTTGATGAGGAACTCTGAATGACTTAGCTATTCTCAGCAATACAATGATCTAAGACAATCCCAAAGGACTCATGATGAAGTATACAATCCATCTCCATAGAAAGAACTGATACGATCTGAATATAGACTGAAGCATGCTATTTTGCACTTTCATTTTTTTTATAATTCGTCTTCTTGTACAAAATGACTAATAGGAAAATGTTTTGCATGATTACACATGTATAAATATTGGATTTCTTGCCATTCCAGTGAAGAGGGACGTTAGAGAGGGAGGGATAGAATTTGGAACTCAAATTTTTTTTAAAAGTTTAAAAAATTACTTTAACATGTAATTGGAAAAAAATAAAATATTATCTAAAAAGGATAGAGTGATAGATTTATATTTATTTTGTGCTTTTAAATGTACTATGTTTTATTTAAATATGCTGTTAAATAATCTTTATGCTATTAAATATATTTATGTTTAGTTTATAAAATAAATTTATCCAGAGTGTCACAGATTTAAAAGAGGAAGGGATCATGGAAGTTATTTAATTCAATCTCATTTTATAGATGAAGAAACTGAGGCCATTAGAGATTTTTAAAAATGCCTGTCACAGTGTAGAATCAGAAGCAGAATTTGAATTCAGGTCTTCTTGACTCCATATCCAATGCTTTATCTACTATACTACTTTGCCTCAATGAAAATAGACTCCCTCCTTCTCTCTCTCTCTCTCTCTCTCTCTCTCTCTCTCTCTCTCTCTCTCTCTCTCTCTCCCTTTCCCCCTCCCTTCCTCTCCCTCTCCCTCTCTCTACCTCCTTCCCTCCCTCTCCCTCTCCCTCTTCCTCTCCCTCTCCCTCTCCTTCTCTCTCTCTCTCTCTCATGCCAAAGGGTTTGTGAGCAATCATGAATAAATTATGGGGGATTTCACACTTTGAGAACTGTTAAATTAAAGATTTAAGGCACTGGGAAATAGCAGAAAGACATTTAGAAATTGGATAGCACAAATTATATGGTTCTAAATACTATATTGTTTGATCTAATTTCAAGATTCAAAGCTCACACCATAGCTTTATGAAATTCATAGTATTCTGCTTTACAAAAAAGAAAAGGAGGAAGTGAAGGCCTCTTCTAGTGCTTACAGAAGCTCAGGCAGCTGTATTAGTCTGCTTTAATAGTCATTTGTCACTGAAGGGACTCCTCGAGACCTGCCTCTTCCCCAGCATCCCTCATTTGCCCTCTGCCACTAATCTACAGCATCTCCTGCAATGTGGAGCCAGAAGAGGATTTTTCATTTAAGTATGAAAGTGAGCAACATTTCATCTAAAGAAATGAAAAACCCAGGGGAATGCTAATTGTCTTCTACTGAATTATGGGAAGATGACCAAACAAAACAAGCTATAATTTGAAATGACTACCAAGTGTAATTTATTGCTTTACTTATATTGCCAAATTGTCTTTATCTCTGTAATGAATTGTAGACAATCATAGTATCTTGGAGTTGGAAGGGATGCTCAAAGATCTTCAAGTTCAACTATTACAAAACACACAAGTGGTAATCCAGCTTCCAGTTAAACATCTTCTATGACAGGAAACCATTACTCCCAAGGCAAGTCAATTTTTAAAAAATAATTTTTATTGGTATATTCTTCTATTAACCAAATTTCCCCCTATACTTTCCCTATACTCCTCTACATTCCTCTTCCAGAGAGTCATCTTTTATAATAAAGTTGTGGGGGTGGGGAGAGGGTTAGGAGAAAAAAGAAAAAGAGGAGTAATAAGGGGAAAAATTAGCTAAACTTATCAATAAATTGAAAAAACATCTGACAATACACGAAATTTTTATACCTGTGGACCCCTTACCTCTACAAAGGATTAGGGGGAAGTTTCCTTTCATTCCTCTTCTTTAGAGCTTAGGGAGTTCTTAGTAATTTTATGACATTTACTTTTCATTGTTTTGTGGCTGTCGTTCTTTCCATTTACTTTTTTGTAGCCATTTTGTATATTATTTTTTTTACTCGACTTTACTTTGTATCAGTTTGTGTCTTCCCATGCTTTTCTGTATTCATCATATTTGTCATTTCTTACAGAATATTAATAGCACTCCATGACATTGATGTACTCAACTCACTTGGACAGTTCAGATTGCTAGCAATTTGATATTTGGAAATATTAGAGACTTTTCTAACAAAATTAGGCCTAAAGAAGGGATGCTCATTTTCGCCATTATATTTTATCCACTAAAAATAGAAATAAAACTTATTAAATATATAAGATCTAGAAATAAATACATAGTTGCATATTTGCTAAACCCAAGGAATATAACTGCTGACCTAAAAGACTCACTATGTGACCAAGAGTGCTGGAAAAACTGGAAAATAATCTTGTAGAAATTAGGTTTAGGCCAACATCTCATACAATATACCATAGAAAGTTCCAAATGGATATATGACCTGGATACAAAAACTCTTATCACACACAAATTAGAGTAACAGGGAAGGAGATACTTTTAGAACTATGGATAAGGGACAAGTTATTGATCAAACAAAGGAGAAAGACAATTACAGAAGGTAAAATGAGCACTGATCAGAGATTCTAAGAGACAGAAGTGAGGAGGGAAAACCTGAACTAGGGATGTGGCCTGAATCTGGTCTCCTTGCCACAGAATCATTGACTCGCAGGCATTTTGAATGCCATCTGGTCTAACTCACACTTGAATAGTAATTATTTCTACAACATCCTAGATGAATGATCATGTAGCCTTTGCTTAAAATCCTGCAATGATGAGAGAGTCATACTGAGGAACTGACATACTGAATTTGGAGAAAACCAAGAAACAGGATAGGGTCGTTATTTAAAACATTCATTGAAGCTCCTAGGGAAAAGGATGATTAGGTGTTGCTAGAACAAGGCTAAGTCAATCTGGCATTGCTCTTTGGCTCAGATGGTGGCAGTGACAACTGAGTACCCTGGATCCTTACGCTGTACTGGCTCTGATTGCTCCTTTCAGTAAGAAAGGAAAAGTCATCCATCCTGCTGACTTACAGATGGAGGTACTCCATCAATGGCAATCTGTTCCACTTTCAGATAGCTCGAATTGTTAGGAAATTTTTCCTTGTGGATCCTAAAATTACTTCTTCTACAACTTTCAACCATAAGTCCTAGATTTGTCTTTGCATTCAATAGCAAAGACATGTTAGGAGTTTGAAATATAGACTCCTGATATCAGGATACCTACCATATCTTCATGGTGAGAACTATTAGGAATTTCTGAATCAAGTAGGAGCTTTAGGAGGCAACTTGGGGACCTGCCATGGTCATTTTGTTCAGTTGTTTTTCAGTGAGTACAACTCTTCATGACCTCAAAGATACTGAAATGGTTTATCATTTCCATCTCCAGCTCATTCAGATGAGGAAACCAAGGCAAATAGGGGTAAGTGACTTGCCCAGGGTCACTCAGTTAGAAAGCATCTGAGGCCAGATTTGAACCCAGAAGATGAGTAATTCTGACTCCAGGCTCAACACTCCATCTACTGCACCACCTTGCAGCCTCGTGCAGTGGCCATACAGAAGCATAAAACTATCTTCTAGGGCTACTATATAATCTTCCACTTGGAAAAAACTGGTAGATGGAGTCCTCAGAATAAGGATGTTACTTGTCTTTTCAGAATCTGAAAGTATCTTTGAAAGGTTAGGGATATCTTTCTAATCTTATATAGCCAACAGGGGTGTCTTTTTAATCTTATGCAGCTCACACACACCCTCCCCCTTTCTAATTTCTATTTCGACTCACAACTTTCAGCAAAGATTTTCAGACTATGAGATGGATTGGGGCATCTCTTGCTAGGACAAGAAGAGTATTGAATAGCCAGAGAAGAAATTTTAGCTACTGTCTTCTCTCTGGCAGTTCTGATTGGGCTCTTAAAACCAATCCTAAGTTCACCTGAGGTCCTTTATCTGAAAAGGTTTCCATTTTGTTTTTCTCCTGGCCTATTAGGAATTTACCTTCAAAAATGCCCTAAATCATTCACTGTAAACTCAGAATAGAGCATCTTCGAACATATCATGTTCTTGTCCCAATCATTTGACCAGAATTCCACAGATTTAGAGTGTAAAGAGTATTTTTAAATGCTAAAGTTTGTACTGATGCTATGTTTCTCAAAAAATTGGAAACTTCATTCATACTTAGCTATCTTTAAGTATCAGGACTTCATATTAATCTAGAGTCAATTGATTGGTCTTTATAATTTCTTGACCCTACAAGTCTGAACTTTAAGCCAAGTCTATCAAAATTTTTGAAATAAATTTTATTTTCCTCTTCATTGCCACCCCTCCTCGCTCTCCTACCATTGATGTGTCTCATCAGCTGGAAGATCATCTCACTTCCCATATTAATTCAGGGGTGGGTGATATTTTGGGACTAGATATTGCCTTTTTCCAGATAGTTTCACTCATTCCTACTCCTAATTAATCTACTGTATTTGTAGCAACCAGATAAATAAAGTCTCCCAAAGAAGGCATTCTCTGCACAGCTGTTTCTAGAAACATTTGCTGAATCATCTGCACTGTTTGTTTTAATAACTTGAGATTTTCAGGCATATGCAGTCAAAGGAATTTGCCCTTACTCTGGGCTCCTCTTCATGTCTTCCTTTCCCCAACACCAGTTTTTGAAAGTAAGAAAAGGGTAAAATGACTCCAACAACACCAGTCGTACCATAACAAGCTTTATTTTGTGCTTATAAAACCTGTGCCAAGATAGAGAATTTCAAAATAACTATAGAAAAGCACTCCAAAGAACATGTTCTACAAGTTAAAGGCCCAAGGGCTATATTTTCCTTAAGTAATATAACAGATCTGTCAAATTTTAACTTGGCAATAGTAGAAACCCTTTAGTATTGATTCCAAAGTTTTACTTTGGGTGGGGAGAGGAGATAGGATGGAAAAGGGAGAGCAAAAAATTTTAGTCTCTGCATATGTCTTTTTGAAAAAAAACACAAACAACACAGAATTCCAGAATTGCGATGCCAACAGGAATCTTCAAAGTCTTGTTATCTGAATCACACCTGGATTAGAATGTCCTCTGCTTTCTACAGATGGCTAGATACCCCTTGATGGAGCATGTCTAATGAAGAGACACCTACTATCTCCTGAGGCAGTCCTTGTTAGTAAATATGTCTGTTCTTTTCTTTACTTCAACCCTAAATTTGCCAGTTTTCCAACCATTGGCTCTATACAGTCTGAATATTCTGTATGGCATTGGGATCCTGAATTTTAGGTATACCAAGAAAACAAGGAATGGGGTCATTTTTGAAACATTGGACTTGCTAGGGATGACCTGGTTTTGCCAAAGCAAAGGCAAGTACAGTTAATGAGAGTGCCACTTGACTCAGAGGGATGCAAGGTCACTGCTCACTGCATAGTTTGGGTGTCCACACTGTGCTGGCTCTGATTGTTCCATTCATATGTATGTATGTATGTGTGTGTATGTATGTATGTATATACATACACGTGTGTGTGTTCCTATAGGATATTTTTACCATAGCCCTAGGGATCAACCAATTTGGGCCAGGTAATTGTCCTCAGAGCAATCCATTGGAAACAATACCTTGGGACTTTAAGGTCCATCCTTCTAGTCAGTTTCCTTGGTCTTTTCCCTGTGATATAGAATTCTATTGAGATTATAGCAGAATGTACAAAGAGCCACTTTACCCCTTTCCAGCCAACCATGTGTGTTTGATCAGTGCCTGGGCCCTTTGGGGATAATGAATTCTCTGTCTAACTCATTGATGAAAGACTTGACACTTTGAGTTTTATTGACCACAAAGTGAAAAGAGCCTGGACCTCAGTGGACCTTTAAAAAATGAGTGATTTTACTCCTTTGTCTTTTTTTTAACCCTCTAGGTAGTGTAATGAGACACAGAATTCATGGAGGGATGAGGAGAAGTGGATCTTCTCCAGTCTGAAAACATGCATATCATTCTCACACAGTAGCTAAAGCAGAAAATTTCATTTAATGGAAGTTTGAATCTGTGTCTGTGACTACCTTGTCTACTTTGCATCCTTTTGTCTGATCTTAGGTACATGGACATTGCTCTTGAGATGAGCATGTCTAGGCTTGGAGGTGACCTTTTGAGTCCATTCCCAAGATTCAGGTATCCTTGATTCTTAGTTAATGCCAGAAGTTTGGAAGGAGGCCCCAGTAAATGCGCCAGCATTCTTGGACAAGATGTCACTGACTAGAAGATGAATCTAATTCCCTTCCTGGTTTTCCAGAAGATATCTACCAGTGAAGAACAACACATACCAAAGGATGCAATAGGACAAATCCAAATGACTATTCAATTGTCCTGGCAAATGCTTCATATTTTGATGATTTTAAGTTTCATACCACTTTTTAAAAAATTTATTTATTTTTAATTTTCAACATTAATTTCCACAAGATTTTAAGTTCCAAATTTTCTACCCATCTCTTCTCTCCTACACCTCAAAACACCATGCATTCTGGTTACCCTTTCCCCCAATCTGCCTTCCCTTCTATCACACCCCATCTTTCCCTTATCCCCATCTTCTCTCTTTTCTTGTAATGCAAGATAGATTTCTATACCCCATTACCTGTATTTCTTATTTCCCAGTTGAATGCAAAAACAATTTTTAACATTCGTTCCTAAAACTTTGAGTTCACTTCACTCCCTTTCTCCCTCTCCATCCATCTCCATTGAGAAGGCAAGCAATTCAATATATATATGTAGTTTTGCAAAAGACTTCCATAGTAGTCATGTTGTGAAAGACTAACTATATTTCAATCCATCCTATCCTGTTCCCCATTTATTCTGTTCTCTCTTTTGACCTTTTCCCTCCCCAAAAGTGTTTACTTCTAATTACTCCCTCCTCCCATTTCTCTTCCCTTCTATCTTCCTTCCACATCCCACTTATTCCCTTCTTCCCTACTATTTTGTAGTGTAAGATAGATTTTCATACCCAATTGAGTGTGCATGTTATTCCCTCCTTAAGCAAAATATAATGAATGTTTCCCTTTTTCCCTTGCACCTTCCCCCTTTTCCCCTCCATTGAAAAAGATTTTTCCTGCCTCTTTTATGAGAGATAATTTGCCCCATTCCATTTCTCCCTCTTTCCAATATATTCCTCTCTTACCCCTTAATTTTATTTTTTAGATATCATCCCTTCCTATTCAGCTTATCCTGTGCCCCCCATATATATGTATATGTATGTGTGTGTGTGTGTGTGTGTGTGTGTGTGTGTGTGTGTAATACCTCCAACAACCCAAATACTGAGAAAACCTTCAAGAGCTACAAATATTATCAATATTATCTTTCCATATAGGAATGTAAACTGTTCAACTTTAGCAAGCCTTTTATGATTTCTCTTTCCTGTTTACCTTTTCATGCTTCTCTTGATTCTTGTGTTTGAAAGTCAAATTTTCTATTCAGCTCTGGTATTTTCATCAAGTATGCTTGAAAGTCCTTAATTTCATTGAATAACCATTTTTTCCCTGAAGTATTATACTCAGTTTTGCTGGGTAGGTGATTCTTGGCTTTAACCCCAGTTCCTTTGAATTCTGGAACATCATATTCCAAGCCCTTTGATCCCTTAATGTAGAAGCTGCTAGATCTTGTGTTATCCAGATCATATTTCCACAATACTCAAATTGTTTCTTTCTGGTTGCCTGCAATGTTTTCTTCTTGATCTGGGAGCTCTGGAATTTGGTTACACTATTCTTAGGAGTTTTCGTTCTGGGATCTCTTTCAGGAGGTGATCAGTGGATTCTTTCAATTTTTATTTGATGCTCTGGTTCTAGAATATCAGGGCAGTTTTCTTTGATAATTTCTTGAAAGATGATGTCTAGGATTTTTTTTTGATCATGCCTTTTAGAAAACCCCATAATTTTTAAAATGTCTCTCCTGGATTTATTTTTCAGGTCAGTTATTTTTCAAAGGAGATATTTCACATTCTCTTCGAATTTTTCATACTTTTGGTTTTGTTTTATAATTTCTTGGTTTCTCATAAAATCATTAGCTTCCATCTGTTCCATTCTAATTTTTAAGGAATTGTTTTCTTCAGTGACCTTTTGAATTTCCTTTTCCATTTGACTAATTTTACTTTTTGAAGCATTCTTCTCCTCATTGGCTTTTTGGACCTCTTTTGCCATTTGAGTTATTCTATTTTTAAAAGTGTTATTTTCTTCAGCATTATTTTTGGTTCTCCTTTAGGAAGGTGTTGACTTGCTTTGCATTATTATCTTGTATCTTGTTCATTTTTCTTTCCAATTTTTCCTCCACCTCTCTTACTTGATTTTTAAAATGCTTTTTGTGCTCTTAATTGTCTGGGACCATTGTATATCATTTTGGAGATTTTGGATGCAGAAGCCTTGACTTTTATGAAGAAAATACCTGTTCACCAAGAAAATAACCTTCTATAGTCTTATTTTTTCCCCCTTTTTTGGGCCTTTTCCCCATCAGTTACTTGACTTTTTCAAGTGGAGGGTATACTGCCCTAGACTTCAGAGGTTTTGAGAAGTTATTCTCTGAGATATTTGTGTGGACCTGTAATTTCTCAGTTCTTCCAATCAAGGGAGAGTAGTTTACTCCTCTCATGGCATGTGCTCTGGTCTGGGAGCAACCACAAGCTTTTCTGCCTAGGATCTGTGAGTAGAATTCACTTTCCAGAGCTTTCACCAGCTCCACAACACCAGCACTCCTCCTCACCCCAGGACCACCACTCAGGGCTGAAATCCATATCAGCTACTCAATTCCCTCAGAGTCTTTAGCCAAAGGCTCCAAAAATGGATGCAGCAGCAGCAGTGGCTACTGTCACCCTGGGATCAGGACTAGAGCATGTTCCCTTCTCACCCAGGTGAAAGTGCTTTCTCACTGACCTTTGAAGCTGTCTTTGACATTTATGGGTTGAGAAATTTGGAAACTGCAGCTGCTGCCCTGAATTGTGATCCCTGAAGCCTGCTCTGGTCCTGTCCGTGTTGTTCTGCTCGGCCAAGGCTACACTGCACTCCACTCTGTGTCCGGTGTCCTGTCAGCCTTCCTGACTGCCTTGGGCTGGAAATCTCTTTCACTCTGTTGTTTTGTGGCTTCTGCTGCTCTAGAATTTGTTTGGAGTCATTTTTTACAGGTATTTTATGGGCTGTAGTGGGAGAGCTTCTACAGGTTCGTCCTTCTACTGTGCATTTGGCTCCACCCTAAGTTTCATACTTCTTAAAAAAAATTACAGCAATTATTACTGTCCCTTGTTTTATATTGTTTCTGTTATGTAACAGTAGTTATAAATTAATGAAATCTATTTTAAGTCAGTCAATATGATCTGGTGAGAGTCTTTTTATATTTAGTATTTCTTTTATGTGAAGAAAATAAATAACTTCCCCATTCCTGATTTATATTGTACAACAAATACATCCATACTACCATCTCTGGTTATTCCTTAGAAATGAGTCAAGACATAAACATTAAACAATTTTTCCCAAAGATTTTGGGGTGAAGGTATAACAAATGTATGAGTTATAAGAAAAGTAGTCTGACTTTTCTTTTAGGTGGGCAGGTTCCCCAGGACTGAATCCCAGGCCAAACAACAGGTATATGTCCAGAGCAAATGGATGCCTTAGTGAAGAGGTAGAGAAAACAGTGCACCAGGCTGCTGGATGTTCCAGATGTCCACAGTGTTAGATAATTACTTGGAAACTCCTTATTCTCTTTCAAGTTGATAATGTTCAAATTTCACGAAGAATACTTGGGGAACCTGTCAGGTATCTAGGATATAATGCTGGCCTTAGAGTAAGGAAGGCTGAATTCGAATCCTGTCTCAGACACTTAATAGCTGTGTACCCTGATCAAATCACTTAATCTCTCTGGGCCTCAGTTTCTTAATCTGAGAATTTGGAGATAATTAATAGCTCCAATCTCACAAGTTTGTTGTGAGGATCAAATGAAGTAACAAACGTGAAGTGATTTGCAAAGTTTAAATCTATAAATTCTAATTATCATTATAAAAACCACTCACCAGAAACGGTGGTTTAATGAAAGAGTCCTGGATTTGGACCCAGAAAACTTGACTTCTAGTCCTGCCTCTGCTAAGAGCCAAATGTTTGGTCTTGGGCTAATTTGGTAACCTCCACGAGTCACTATTTTCTCATCTGTAAAATAAATAAGCTGGACTGGATTAATTCCAACGTCCCTTCCAGCTCTAAGATTCTATGGTTCTACTGCCATACTCCAAGAATATCTACTGTGTGTTAGACCATATGTTAGGCACTGTGAGATGTCCAAAAATATGGAGATCCTTGCCCTCAAGTTGCTTAAAGTATCATTGGGCAGATAGATTATGGAGATGTGAAAATGACATTTTTGATATAAGTGATTAATGGTGGAATAGATAGTCCAGAATCTATACTATACTGCACTATACCATACCATACCATACCATATCATACCATACCATACCATGCCATACCATACCATACCATACCATACTATACCACACCATACCATACCACACCATACCATACCATACCACACCACACCACACCACACCATGCCACGCCATACCATACCACACCATACCATACCATACTAAACTACACTAAGATATTTCACACTGTAGGAGTTCAAGGAGGAAAGAGAGATCCATTGGCTTCACAGAGGACGTGGAACTTGAACAGGTAACTGAGGTTGGGAACAGTTGGAGGAAGAAAGTCCTTGTCTTTTTGGATGATTATAACTCTCCAACTTCTATTTCTTGACTTTGCTAAACTATTACTCATACCATAACCAGTTTTTCTTACCACCTTCAGTTGCAGTTAAACTTCAAATTCATGTATACCCAAATGGAACAATAATAATTCCCTTGTACAGAACAAATTTAAGGGTTAAAGACTGAACCATTTTAGCTTTGTGGCAGTATTGTATATGACAAAACAAAACAAAACAAAACATGGTGGTGATTATATCTGTAATATACCACAGGTTAATACATGCTAGAAATGCATTTTAAAAATAAAGTATGACATTGGGATGTGTCACTAAGATTTAACATCTGTGGATTTTAAGTTAACCCATCTATTACAAAATTTTTATGGAAGGATTTGTGCAATTAAGACTAAAAAAAAGAGATGAAGTTAGCATCCCGATAAAAACAAAAAGTCATTGTTATTAGTAATAGTTAATATGTATATAATATTACAACAACCCTGTGATGTAGGATTCTTTTTATCCTTATTTTACAGAAGAGGAAACTGAGGCAGAGAGAGCTTACATAATTTACTAAGGATCACACAGAAGGTGTCTGAGGCAGGATTTGAATTCATGTCTTCCTATCTCTGAGTCCAGCACTCCATCCACTACACTATCTAGAAATGATTTAAAGTTTGAATGATAAAATTTATGGAAACAGCAAGAAAAAGGGGGAAAAAAGAATGAGAAGGAAGGAAGTTAACCTTGAAATTAACTATGAAAGAATATCCTGAATGGCATGATATCAGTTTTATTTCCACCAAGAATGAGACAAGTAGGCATAAATTATAGATGTAGGAATTTGTTAGACAAGAAAGAAGGCACACTGACTGGAAGGACCATAAGGCAGTGAGGTGGTTCTCAAAAAAGCCTATGGTATTTCTCTGAAGGCTTTAAAGGTAAGATTTGACTTGAATGCAGTTCTAACCAAAAGAAAGGACATAAATAAATGAGCCCGTAAGGTGTCATCTAGTGCCATATAGTTCAGTTCAGCAATTTAATAAACATTGATTGATATTCACTAAAGGCAGCTGTGTGGTGCAGTACATGGAGCCTTAGCCTTGAAATCTGCAAGAATCCTGTCTCAGACACTTAATAACTGTGTACCCTGATCAAATCACTTAATCTCTCTGGGCCTCAGTTTCTTAATCTGAGAATTTGGGGTCGCAACTCCATATGGGGTCGTGAACAACTGGCAACAGTACAAGGTTTCTGAACACTCAACAACCAAAAATGAATTAAAAATCAAACACGAATGAATCCCAGGTGTTTCTGTTGCTCGTGTTGCTTTGCGCAATTTTACTGCAGCCGTGGTTCTGAACATAAAGCATATGCACTTTGTACCATGCATGCCCTTGGGCCCCGGAATGCCAACCAAAGCTGCCAAAACTCAAAAAGTGGTCACGAGTGGAAAAAGTTTAAGAAGTCCTACTATACCTACCAAAAGTAAGGGATGAAAGTCAAGAAAGCAATAGATTACAGATATATGTAGGAGGGGTTTGAAATGCGAAAGTGTTTTATCTTCTAGAGTCTAGAATCCAGACCCATGGTAAATGGGAAAGACTTGGGAAATGTTTCTCATTCCTGGGTGAAATTTCATGTGAGGTTAAATCTCAAAAAAACTGCTTCAGAGTGAAGAAAACTTGGTTTGACATCATAGGGAGGAAAGGGGGAGCTCTGGCAGGAAGAACCTGCGTCTTCCGCCAACATTAATTCTGATATCTGGCATACAGACAGCACAAAGACTTTTCTCTCCACAAAGACCTAATGATGCCACCTGTTTCTGGCTGGTGAGAACTACAGGAAGAGTGACAGCAGGGACCTTTGTCACCACCTCCAGTTGGAAATTCTCAGCAGAGCTCAGAGGTGCAAAGTTGTGTGTGTGTGTGTGTGTGTGTGTGTGTGTGTGTGTGTTTGGGGAGGTGGTGCAACCCAAAGTTGGGTTCTGCTTCAAGCTGCAGTACACACCCCAAGTAGAAGAATTATAACAAGAGATGCTTTCTGGAATTTCTAGCTAGCACATAATTCTAAGTAACTGACTCTATACTGAAGAAAGGATTGATATTTTCCATTCCACTGATAGTAATTCTTTTTGTTTCCTGTGACTCATGAATAAACTTTTTCTTTCTTGACTTTTATGAATCATGTCCTTGCAAAAGGGAGGTAGATGGCAATGAGCTAGGCAAGGTCACATAGAGAAGATGCCAAATTTTCTGGATGGGATCAATAAATCAGAGAACTAAGAAATTCCTTAAATTGTACCTGGGCTCTTCCTATCTTGAGAGAGCATATGGCACAAGGATTGCATCACTAAGTTTTTCTTAGAAACAGATATTTTATGTATCCCAAATGCTGCTGTAACAAATTTTCTAAGAAACAGGAAATGAGTCTTAAAGTGCCAGCAGCCCCAAATTATTATTCAACTATGTCATCCTAATTATAATACTAGATGCTTGATTACTTTATATGGTGGGAAAAATATGTAATTCAGAGTTTCCAACATAAAATAAGTCAATAGACTGCACTGAGTTTTCAGTCAACTACGTGGAAGCCTTTCATAATATTGTTTTCCCTAGATCAATTCTGTCAGTACCTCTTAAAATGGGGGAAGGTAGTTTACTCCCTCTGTTTAGGGCTACACTTATAGTCTTTTTCAGTAGCCCATTTTAGTATTTGTCATACTGAAGATGAATAGGCAATTTGAAATGAAGGGCATACTCACAGTTGCTATTGGAAAATGGGGAACATAAACGTGCTGGTGCCAAATTATGAATACCTTTAGAGAGTGTAGAGGAGGCAATGTCTACTTGGCAGTCATTATTCTCTTAGAGAAGGTTGGCCAGTTCTCTACGATTGAAGGCTTTGATGAATTTAACAGTGAGAGGACACAGTTCCCTCATTTGCCTAAACTGTGTTTGAATTTTTCATGCATTCACAAGCATCTTATTTTTCTTTTCAAAACAAAGGAATAACATGATGCCCTATTTGTGTATTCCATTTCAGGCAGTTGGGAGGGGCTAGCACATATATTTCACTGGTATAATCTTGGGTTAAAGTTCAAATGAAGCTGGCCCGTCACCTAATGTGCAAGCTTTTAGGGTATCACTGTTTTCTGAAAGAGTAACAAGGTGAAGAATGCCGAGGGGTTTAGGGGGTAAGATTGAAGACCGAAAAAGGAAGCAAAGCTCTTGGTATTGCTGTTCACATAAAATGTCTCCCCATTGAGAGTAAAATGCTGGAAAGAATGGGCAGAGTAGCAAATACTGAGGAAATCATCGGCTACTCTATAGGGCACTGCCTAGGTATTTCTTGATCCCTTTAAAATACACTTCACATATCTAGTCTTGGCAAATAACTCACTCCTGCAAAAATCCAGTATAAATCATTTTTCTTTTATCTGCTCTGAGAAAGAAGCAGGGAAAATCATATTGCAGTAACTATGAGTCTTCCATGTCATGTATGTGAGTATGAAAATGCTATCTCAATGATGCCTCAGGAATAATTCCCTCAATTATGCTTCAAAATAGCAGAGAAAGTGTCAAGTGAAGTCGCTTTTGGGCTGTCAGTATAATCCTGTCCCTGGAGGGCTCACCTGCTCTCATTGGCTGGGTGGTCCTGCCTCAGCTGTGAGATGGGTATTTATCTAGAGCTGGTGGGAGTCAAGATAAATGATCTTAAAAGAAGGGGATGAAATATAATCCACTTTGGAGCGTGTCATTGTCTGAACTGTATTATACCCTGCATATTTCAATGTGAGATTTTAATTGGGTGCAATGCCCTTTCCTGTTCTGAGAATGGTGGATGAAGGGATATTGATGAAAGGGTAGGGAAAGATGGTGAGTTCTTCCTCTTGAATGGTCTCCTTCCCTAGCATGTTCTGATTCTCACCGAGTGGTAGAATGTATAGAGGCTGGACTTATAATCAAGATTACCTCAGTTCAGACCATGCCTCAGACTCTTAATTGTTGCTGGTGCCTGACACAACCTAATGGGGCTTCATGGTTCTTATCTGTCAATGAAAAAATGAGGTATTGGTCTTGGTGACTTCTAAGGTTCCTTCCTTCCAGTTCTAAATATGCATAATCTGGCCTCTGATAATTGCTGGCTATGTGACCACGGACAAGGCACCAGACCTCTCTGAACTCCAATGTATTCATTTATAAGACGAATATGATAGTGTTTATATAAGCTACTCCAAGTAATGTCCAGAGAACTGGCAAATGGCCTCCATCCCCTTTGGATGAGATATCCTATCACAGGTTTGTTTGTAGCAGGACAAGAGTGAGGGTCTCACAGGATGGGTGGTCAAGAACAGATTGTATTCATCAGCATTGTGTTGAGTACCCATGTCAAGGAAATCATACTCACATAATAACTACAGGGCAAAACTTGAACTAGTTTTGAATCCCACCTCTCAGATACACTGATTATGTAATAAAGCAAATCCATCTCAGGTATATAGGCAAATTTCTAAGAGTATGAGTTCCAGAAGAGTTGCCCATTTGCATTGGTAGAAGGAGTATCCTCATCTGGAATTCAGTACACCAAAGTAAGTCACACACATGCACAAAACAAAAGCAATAATCAATCAATAAATATTGAAGTTCCCATAGGCTAAATTCTGGGGATACAAAAAGAGGTAAAAGATAGTCCCTGTTCTCAAGGCAAATTCAGTCTAATGAAAGAGGCAATACGCATTCAAATATATACAAAGTAAATTATATTCAGAATAAATAGGAGATAATTTATCAGAGGGAAAACAGTAGAATTAAGAAGGATTAAAAAAGACTTCTTGCAGAAATTAGGATTTTAGTTAGGAATTAAAGGAAGTCAGAGAAGTCAGTAGTTGGAGCAGAGAAGGAAAAGCATTCCAGGAATGAAGGATAGCCAGAAAGAACGTCCAGAGAAGAGAAATGGAGTGTCTTGTTGGTTAACCAGGAAAGCAGTGTCACATGATTCACTCTTTACTTTTTGAGTTACTCTTTAAGTGTCACTTGATTCAAGAGTACATGTCATGGAGTAAGAAGAGTGGAAAAGTAACAGTCAATTCCTATTTATTCAGCACCTACTATGTGCCAGGCACTGTGCTAAGGGTATACAAAGAAAGGCAAAAGACAGTTCCCACTCTAGAAAAGCTCATAGCTTGAGAGAGACAGAGAGAGAGAGAGAGAGAGAGAGAGAGAGAGAGAGAGAGAGAGAGAGAGAGAGAGAGAGAGAGAGAGAATAAACAACTATGTACCAACAAGAATATGGAAAGAGGTCAAGGATTTACATTTTCTCAACTCTTTCAGGGCCAAGCTAGGTCTTTATAATTACAACATTTACTTTCTTCCTCTCTCCCTTTCTTTCCCTTCCTTCCATCTTTCTTTCCTTCCTTCTTTCCTTCCTTGCTCCCTTCTTTTCTTTGCTCTTCTTTCTTTTTCCTTTTTTCTTTCTTTCTTTTTTCTTTCAGTTTATTTGTTGTAGTCATTATACATATTCCCCTGGTTCTGCTTACTTCCCTCTGTATCAGTTCATATAAGTCTTCTCATGCTTTTCTGGATTACTCAGTTTTTTTAGACAGGTGTCATTTCTTACATTACAGTAACCTTTCACTACATTCATGTATCACAACCTGTTTTGCCAACCATCAATCAATGGATATCTCTTTTGTTGTCACTTCTTTGGCTGGGATTTGACTGACCTGGAAAAATGAGTATTGAGAAACAGAGAAAGCCAAAACTCTTCCAAAGTTTCTGCACATGTGGGGCAGCCAACAATAGTTGTACTTCCCAGAGTGGTTGTGAGGTTCAAGTAAAGTAATTTGTCTAAAGTGCCAACTTTAAAGTTTTTCATAAATAAAAATATTTTATATATAAAAGTATTTATGAAAATAAAGTTTTATGTAACTCTAAGTTATTTTAGTCTCATAAGAGTATGTTTTGCAACTCTTTAATTCACTGATGTGATACTGTATACAACCATTATTTTGGTTGGTGACATTTCTCTTACTGTAAATTCCATAGTGACTTGAACCATATTTTAGCCCAACTTTGGTGCCAAAAACAGTATTCTGCACATAGTAGGTACTTAGTGTTGTGCTATATCGTTTTACATTGTTTCTTTCTCCTGTAATCTTTTGCTGTGCCTCTCAATTATAGGCTGTATTCCTAGGCTATGTTCTTCTTTGGCTTTTCTTCAGATGTACAAGCCCAACTTTACAGAGAACATCCACAGAGGCCCCTATGTCTGTCTCCATCTAGGGTAATGGTGCTTGGATGAGGGAATGAAATAAGATAGGTACAATAAGGGTCTCTACTTTTCCAAGCTAGGAACTCTGAAGGTCTTTTCTTTAATAATCTCTTTTAACCTTTCTCCTCTTTTCAGTACTATTGTGAAAGGACACCATGCATTCTTTCTTGTTTGACTTATTTTTTCCTTAAGAATCCCTTGAGAGGTTTTTTCCCTCTTTCATTTCCCTGAGTATTTATTTCCCCATGTAGTTATCAAAATACTGAAAGGAAGTGTTCAGAGCAAAGGTATCAAACTTTCACCCTCCCTAGGTCTCCTGGGGCCCCAAAAACTCCTGAGTGCAACCCAAACAAGATTGAAATATAATTGGATAATATTTTACAAAATACACTTTAAAAAATTGTTAAATTTTCACTGCAGCTAGATGGCATGATTTATAGAGTGCTGGCCCTGGAGTCAGGAGGACCTGAGTTCAAATTCGACCTCAGACATTTGACACTTACTAGCTGTGTGACCTTGGATAAGTCACTTAACCCCAATGTCTTGCCTTCCTCCCTCAAAAAAAAAACTACTATAACCCAGGCTGGTCTGATTATGCCCAGTTTGGGTAACATGGACACCTAACTCTCTTACCACATAGATAGGGGTAGCCTCTGTTCATTGATTGGTTGCCTGCAAGTTTAAAATTGGCAAGACTGAGTGGATCTTTTCTGCTATACTTTGGTTGAAATTTATTCAGAGACTCCCATCTGCTGCACTCAGTTTGGATGCCATGAACTGAACCGAAGAGAAGGGAAGAGCTTGTCTTCTCCTGCTACCTCTGTTTTACCCTAGCTTCAAGAAATGAGTCTGCTAGTGTTTGTTCCTGGTTTTGCTTTGTCCTCAATTTCAGGTTCCAGAGGTGATCCTCCTAGGACTGGGAGAATTGGAGCCAAGGAAACTTTGGATGGGGCAGCTCAAAAAGCCAGGATGCCTGGGACTTAAGCCTGAGGGGAGTTTTCCATTATGAACTAGGACTGTGTTCCATGTCAACTGAGCTAAGCTATGAACCTAATCTCCTTCCCCTTCTCAGATACTGATGTGGTGCGGGGAGGAGTATTATGCCTCCCATGTGTTGGGGGATTACATTATTGTATATGTGCTTGTATCTTCTGAAGTAAATATTTCTGTGAAAAAAACAACCTGTTATCAGTGCTTAAATGGAATTGAGGAGCAGGGCCCCCCTCCTGCAACTGAGATAATAACATTGGTAGGGTCTGGAGTCATGTATAAAGAGCCTAGGCATTACTCAATTCTCTTAAAGGTATTGGAGAACCCCTGTACTTAGATACACTGAATTATACACTATACTGAGACCCAGAGTCATTGTGGGGATGAAAATGTAATCTACCTGGCTTTTAGACAGCATCACAATACAATGACACATAGCTATGAAAATTGATGCCTTGATTTGCTTGAGCATCCCCACCCTCCAATTAATCAGGAAATCAGAAGAATTATGTGAGGACTGACTGTATTGACTTGACATACCAATAATCCTTTGTGGTGACCCAGAGTAAACCCAGCTGGACACAGAGAAAATCAGCAAGTCTGAAGCCAGTTAAGCTCATATCAGCTTTGAAGCATACCCTTCAAGAGGCATCCCTGTCTTCAAAGACTTTCCTGACGGCAGGTTACGAGACTGTGGACACATCCTATTTTATAGTTTTTTGAGACAACCTTATCTTCAGAGACTCCCCTAATTTTGATTATGGAGTTCTTGAAATAATCTGTTTTTGGAGACATCTTCTTATCATATTCTTAATTATGGATTCCTTATCAACAAGGATGTCTTCTGATTTGTATATCAAAGGATCACAGCTCTGACACCTGGAATTCTTTATCCTCCCCTTGGAGATGGGGTTCATTCACTCATTCCTTTCTAAGCTCACCTTTAACCCCAAATTCCTTATTTTCCTTTGTTTAAAAGGTATGTAAACTCTTCCCATCAGTTACCTGGTGTCCTGTCCAGCACAGGCTGGATAGTACCCATGTACATGCTATCTTTTTTTCTTTCCTGATTAATCAAAACTTTTCTTTAATTTCACGGGCCTTATCTTCCTCTGGTTTTCTTCCCTTTAGGGAAAAGGGGGATTTAAATCTGGAGAATCTCCAAGAGTCTTGGTTTCCATAGCTAATACTAATTTGCCATTTTATAAGTCAAGGTGCAGCCTGCAGGGATACATTTCTGTTTGAATATTATACCACAACTCTAGAGCTTTCATGAACTTCCTCTCCTACATTTTCCCTTGGTGTCAACATACAGGACCATTTAGTGAATCCCAGAAGAAGGGTTTCAGCTGGAGATGTAAGGTCCAGGACTGTGGAAGCTGTCTCATATGTGCAGAAGCTAGGTTTACAATCATGAGGCTAGCCAAGATGGGCAATTAACTCTCTACCTATGATTGTGACCTAATCAAGAAATAGACAGGGATATGGGAAATATGATAATGGATTCTAGGAATCTATATACCACAATGGAGAGAATGCCAGACATAGAGACAAGAAAATCTGAATTTATATCCTACTTTACACACTTGCTACCTATGTGATTCTGGGATGGGAAGAGGGGGCATCACCAACGGTCCTAATTTGCATCCTTCCACTGGAGTTAGAAGACCCCAGAGGAGAGAATGAGGCTGGTGACTTTGAATAGCCCTGCCTCACTCAAATCCAGTTCACTTGCAAGTCAAGACATCCCCATCCTGATGTCTGGTTCTCTTTTAGAATGAAGGAGAAACAACAGTCACTGAAAGCCTCCCAATCTGTTTCCTCATTTCTAAAATGGAAGTTATCATCAAACCCCAACTCTCAGGGTTGTTATAAAGATCAAATGAGATAACATATGTAAATCACTTTGCAAAATTTAAGCTGTAATATAAATGTTAATGACCAGGGGGAAAATAGATCTCTTTCATGCTGTTTTTGAACTGATTGGAGGTCATAGGTGGAAAAGCTGACCCTGGAAAGTTATGTTGGTGCTTTGTGGTCTCATGACAACATATTTACCTTCTATTTCACATTCTTCTTCTTGGCAGGGGTCACCTCTTTTATATAGTTATTTACTCCATTACTTGGATACACTAAGTTATACACTATGCTAAGTCAAAGCTATTAGTGACTTGGCCAAAGTAGGGCATATAGTGACTAGCACAGTCATGATTTTAATTCCAAATGTTATATACTTTTCACCATACCAACAACCTAGAAAGGGCTAAGACCTTCCATATGACTGTCTAAGATGTTTGATGGACAGACCATGCCATGATGTCTACTGGTATCTATAAACTAAGAATAGGGACTAGAACTATGATTTTAGTATAGTATGAATTTCTCAGATGAAATATTACTTCCAATGATGCAGGTTGGTACCACCAGTGCAGCACATAGAGCACTGGCCTAGAGTCAGGAAGACCTGAATTCAAATCTAGCCTCAGATACTTATTAACTATGTGATCCTGGGCAAGTTATATAACCTTGTTTGCCTCAGTTTCTTCATCTGTAAAATGAGCTGGAAAAGGAAATGGCAAACCAGTATCTTTGCTAATAAAACAAATAAACAAACAAAAAACTCAAGTGGCATCATGGAGAATCAGACAGGACTGAAGAGTAAATGTAAAGAGCTTTGTCAACCCTGAAGAACTATATAAGTACTAGTTATTATCGTAACCAACCAGAGATTTAGGCAGCGATTCACATGACAAAAGCACAACCCAAAAGGCATTTCAATGTGGAATTGCCCACGACAATTATAACATCTTCTACAAACAAATCCATTTCTGCTGGCACTAGCATACCTGATTTACTGTTTTTCTCCTCGAAGCCTTGCAGCTGGCCTTTAGCCAAGAAACTAATCAGCTATCTTTGGATTCTTGGTAAGCACTAGCCAACAACATACTTAAAAAGGTGTTCTACATTGACCTGGCAGGAAAGAACTCATGTTCTAATCTCAACACACACACGTGTGCACACACACATGCACACAGCCATCTTGATGAGTCTCGGAGTGGAATTACATGAACTGAGGAACTGGGACTGGTGCATTGGAAGAGTGGAGGACTCGGGGTCCCAAGACAATTGCCATTCCACTTATACTTTTTACTATTCAGGTGTCCTGGAGTAAGTCACCTTAACTCTGTCAGCCTCACCCTTCTCACCTGCAATATGAGGATAAAAATTCTTTCTCTATCTAACTAAGTTAGAATGAAGCTAACACAAAATATTGTTGTGAGTTTTCAGTTGTCCTGACTTTTCGTGACCTCTTTGGGGTTTTCTTGGCGAAGATCCTGCAGTGGTTTGCCATTTCCTTCTCCAGATGATTTTACAGGGGAGGAAAGTAAGGCAAACAGAAATAAATGACTTTCCCAGGGTCACACGGCTGCTAAGTGTTTGAGGCTAGATTTGAACTAAGGAAGATGATGAGTCTTCCTGACTCCAGGTCCAGAACTCTATCAACTGTGCCACCTAACTGTCCCCTCAAATAGGAAATAGGATAGAAAGGCTGTTTGTAAGACATAACATGTAAGAGAAATATAAAGGATGATGATTATGAACCCTTCTGTCTTCATATTTGGCTCATTTGACTGTGTCTGTCCATGGACATTTTGACTGAGATATTTCCTGAGGCCTATGGGTGGAAACAAAACTGTGCTTAGATTGCATCATATTATCTCACTTCTTGGCAAGGGCATATGTCAAACACTCCCTAGTCCCAGTCAGTTCTGGCTGTCTCAGAGGAGGTGATATATATTCAATTGAGCAAACATCAAGATTCTGTTAAGCATGAAAAGGGTAAGAGTCCAGAGTTGGGAGATAGAATATAGGTTTTGAGGAACAATAAGAAGGTCAGTATCACTGATTGCAGAATATGTGGAGAGAAGTAAGGTACAAGAAAACAGGAAAGGTAGAAAGGGGTCAGATTGTGAAGGGCTTTAAAAGTCAGAGCATTTTATATTTGATCCTAGAAGGGATAGGAGTCACTGTGCATTATTGTTTAGAAGGGGAAACACATGTAGACCTGCAGGTTGGGACGATGCATTTGATAGACTGGAGTAGGGAGAAATTCATGAGAGGGATAGACCAATAAATAGATTATTTCGATGGTCTGGGAGGAAGGTGAAAAGGGTATATACTCCAGCATGGTAGCAGGAGGAGCTCCCAATCTAATGGGGGAGATGACATGCAAACAATTATGTACAAACAAGCTATATTCAAGGATAAATAGTCATTAATCAATAGAGAAAAGATGCTAGGATTTAGAGGAATTGGGAAGGCTTCCTGTAGAAGGTGGTATTTTAGTTGGGAATCCAGGAAAGTCAGAGAAGGGGGCATATACAAGAGATGTTGCAAAGGTAGAAATGACAGTATTTGACAAATGATTGCATATGGCGAATGGGACAGAGAAAGAGAGGATGATGCCTAGTGTGCCAGCCTGAGGTACTGGGAAAATGGAGTCATAAGAAACCATCATAACTAATAAAGAAGTTAGGGAGAAGGGAAGCTTTTTGATCATTTATAACAATTTATTCAGATTTTTCAATCCATTGGAGACAAGTTATTTTATTAAAAATCTGAAGATCTTCCAATGACTCCATTTTACACTGACCTTTAGGCCCTGGAACAGGGTGATAGTAGTGAATGTATTATAGATATTGGAGTCAGGAAGACCTGGATTTAAATCCTGTTCCTAACCCTTACTATATAATTCTGGTGAAATCTCCCATCCTTTCTTAAACTTAGTTTCCATATCTGTAAAAATAAAAAAGTTGAACTAGATGGCCTCTGAAGTCTATCCAACTTTAAGTCCATGATCATATTATTCCCTACTTTTGACCTGGAACTTCCCAATAGACAGTCTTACTTTGAATGAGCAGCTGATTATTGGTAATGACAAGGTGAAGGGATTACAAAACAAATGGTAACCAGTTGAGTAACATCTGTGCCTTTGTTATCACTGTTGTACATATCTGGAATGTTGCCCCCTCCTCCTCTCAGCTTAAGTCTTAAACCTACATTCAGGGTTTAGCTTGAGATTCATCTCCTTTGGGAAATCTTGCATTAATTTGTCCCAATTCATAGTGTTTTCTTCATCTGTTTAGAGTGGGAGACCATCTAGTACAATCCCCTCAACTGAGGAAACTGTGGTCCAGAGAGATGAAATAGTTTGCCTCAACACACCCAGGAACTATATAGCAGAAATAAGATTTGAATTCAAGTCCTCATACTCCAAACTGAGCACTCCATTGCTGCTTAGAACTGACTTTGCCTCCTACTTGTTTGTCCCATAGTACTTCACCATTCTGAATTGTTATTTACCTTGCTAAGTGCAGGTCCTGTCTTTTCATTCAAATTGTAAATTTTTTGGGTGCAAGGAATGTGTTTCATCCATAGCACATAACAGCTTTTCTGGGGAAGCTGGATGGTACAGTGGATAGAGTGTAAGGCCTGGAGTCAGGAAGACTCCTCTTCTTAAGTTCAAATATGGCCTGAGACACTGACTGTGTGATCCTGGGCAAGTCACTTAATTCTGTTTGCCTCAATGCCTCATTTATAAAATGAGCTGGAGAAGGAAATGGCAAACCACTCCTGTATCTTTGCCAAGAAAATCCCAAATGGGGTCACAAAGAGTTGAGCACAAGCGAAATGACTGAATAACAACAACTTCCTGACTTTAAGTCCAACACTCTATACATCAAATCTAAATTCCTTTGTTCAAGAAAAAGATACTGTTGGAGGTATTTATTTTTAAGAGTCAAAAAGTTACTGCACTAAATCAGTGGATGACTACAACTCTTTCTCTCATATATTCTTGGTGCCATTTGGTCTGAATTCTTCTCTGCCCTGCACGTTCACCTGGTGGCTTTGACTCCACAAGTGATCCAGACATTTGCTTCTCATGGAATCAATCCTGCTTCTTGACAAAGTGGTTGCTTTCTTTGCCAACAGCTGTGCTCCAGCAGGTGTTCCCAAGGAAAGCTATTTCCCAGCTGTCTCCGTTGCTATTGGATAACTGGTATTTTTCATTTGATTGTCCATTTGACTCTCTGTTGGTTCACTGCGCAGAAGGCATTTGGAAATCTGGTATTCAGCCTTTCTCTTTTCAGAAAGAATGACTTTACAAGACTAGCTTTCTAGCATCATGCCTTTGATTCCCTCATTTTTGGCTATGCTCCAAGCTTTCATTTGTCTTGCCACACAGCTATGAATAAATATCAGTACCTGAATATATGAATTGAAGGTAAACCCAGGTCAGAAAGGTTGGAGGGAATTACAGTTTTATAGATAATCCTTGTATCATAAAGTTTTCAAATCAAAAGAGTCCTCCTTAGACAAATGAGGAAACTGAGGCATGGAACGATTCAGTGACTTGCCCAAGGTCATATTGCTAGTTTAGTGGCAAAGCCAAGATTAAAACTCAAGGCTCCTGACTTCAAATCTAGTGCTCTTTTCATAACCCCATGTACATCTTTATCTTGATGCCTTAGTCTATAAGCCTTCTCCTTCTCTAAATGATGCCTTCTTAATGTAAGTTACTGTTTCCTTTCTGTGTCGTCTTGTCAGTGAATATAGCCCCAAAATGGTAGATTATGGCTTCTGTGTTCCAATAGTCACAGAACCCCAACATCTCTATATGGGTATTAAATACCCCTTCACTACATTACGAGGAAAAGACCCTTTAGCTGACTTTTTCCCCATTTGTAATAAGACAGGAAGAATTTATTTAGTGAATAGTATACACAAGACTAAAAAACAGATCATTAATTTAAGGGTGATTCTAGCTCAATAAAAACATACTTGTCTAGTAAAATAGCAATATGGATTGGGAACCTATGTTTTCATAATAAGCCTTGAAAATTCGTCCATAGATAGACAATGGGCAGAGCAGATAAGTGGATTTATACTGATGTTGTACACTGATATATATTTCATATATATGCATATATATACTGATATTGATATATATGCATGTATATATGCATGAATATATATATGTATGTATGTATATATGTATGTGTATATATGTATGTATGTGTGTCTATATATATATATACATATATATATATATATATATATATATATATATATATGTATGTATGTATGTATATACTAGTCCACTCTGTAGGGAGATTCATAGTTCCAAACTGCTTTCAAGAATGACTGGATCAATTCATAGCTCTACCAACAGTGCTTCAATGTGCCTATGACTCCCATGACTCCATCAACATGTTATTTTCTCTTTTTTTGGTCAACTTTGCCAATTTTATGGATCTAAGATAGACTCTCCAATACACTTTAATTTGCATTTCTCTAACTATTAGTAACCTGGAGCAATTTGTTCATATCATTATTGATAGTTTGGATTTCTTTCCTTTTGTTAGACCATTTGTCATTTGGAGAATGGCTTTTATTCTTATAAACTTGAAACAGTTCTTACATATTTTGGAAAGGAGGTCTTTTCAGAGAATCTTCTTGCATAGACTTTCCTTTTCCAGTTAATATTTCCCTTCTAGTAGCTACACTGATTTTGCTTGTGCAAAATCTTTTTATTTTATTTTATGTAATCAGAATTGTTGATTTCTTTTGTGATCTTCTCTATCCCTTCTTTAATCATGATTTAATCATGAGAGAGAATAGTATGCTTTGAGCTTTCAGACTCCACAGTTCTTTCTCTGGATGTGGATAACATTTTCAATCATCAATCTTTTGGAATTGTCTTAGATCATTGTATTACTAAGAAAAGCTCAGTCTATCAAAGATGATCGTTGCATAATGTTGCTATTACTGTGCTCAATGTTCTCCTGGTTCTGTTCACTTCATTCAGCAACAATTCATGTAAGTCTTTTCAGGTGTTTTGAAAATACATCTGTTCATCATTTCTTATAGCACAATAGTATTCCATTACATTCATATACCATAACTTGTTCAGTCATTCCCCAATTGGTGGGCATCCTATCAATTTCTAGTTCTTGACTACCACAAAAAGAGCTACTATAAATGTTTTTGTACATGTGTGTCTTTTCCATTTTTTATGATCTCTTTGGGATACAGACTAAGTTGTGCTATTACTCATTCAAAGGGTAGGCACAGTTTTATAGATCTTTGGGCATAGCTCCAAACTGCTCTTCAGAATGGTTGGATCAGTTCACAACTCTACCAACAATGCATTTGTGTTCCTATTTTCCTACATTTTCTCCAGCATTTATCATTTTCTTTTTTTGTCGTATTAGTCAATCTGATAGTTGATTTAATTTGTATTTCTCTAATTAATAGTGACTTACAGCATTTTTTCATATAACTATAGATAACTTTTAATTTCTTCCTCTGCAAACTGCCTGCTCATATCATTTGACCATTTATCAGCTGGGGAATAACATATATTTTTATAAATTTGATTCAATTCTCTATGTATTTTAGAAAAGGAAGTTTTTATTATCAGAAAATTGTTTTGCAGTAAAGATTGTTTCCCAGGTTTCTGCTTCCCTTCTAATCTTGGTTGCATTGGCTTGGTTTGTACAAAGACTTTTTAATTTAGTGTAATCAAAATTACCAATTTTGCATTTCATAATGTTCTCTTTCTTTTGCTTGGTCATGAATTCTTCCCTTCTCCATACATCTGACAGATATACTATTTCTTGCTCTCCTAATTTGCTTACAGTATCACACTTCATGTTTAAATCATATACCCATTTTGACCTTATTTTAGTATATGGTGTAAGATGTTGGTCTATGCCTAGTTTTTGCCATACCATTTTCCAGTTTTTCCCAGTAGTTTTTGTCAAATAATGAGTTCTTATCCCAAAAGCTGGAGTCTTTGGGTTTATCAAACAGTAAATTACTATAGTCATTAACTACTGTGTCTCATGTACCTAACCTATTTCACTGATCCACCACTCTATTTCTTAGTCAGTACAAAGTAGTTTTGAGGATTGTTTAGGATTCATTTTTACAAGGTTTTGAGTTCAAATTTTTCTTCCTCCTTCCCTCTTCTCCCCTCTTCTGACAATGATAGGCAGTTTTATAAAGTTTATACATGTGTTATCATGTAAAACATTTCCATATTCATCACAGTTGTGGAAGAAGAAGCAGATCAAAAGGAAATAAAACTATGAGGAAGAATAAAATAAGTGAAAAAATATGCTTCAACCTGCATTCTGAGTCCATCAGTTCTTTATCTTGATATGGATAGCATTTTCCTTCATGAGTCCTTTTTAATGGATCATTGCGCTGCTGAGAAGAGCTGAATCATTCGTAGTTGATCATCATACAATGTTGCTGATACTGTGTACAATGTTTTCCTAGTTCTGCTCATTTTCCTTTGCATCATTTCACACAAGAAAAAGGGATAGTTTCAGAGTAACCTGGCAAGACATATATAAATTGATGCAAAAGGAAATGAGTAGAACCAGGAGAAAAAATTTATACAATAACAAGAGCATTGTAAAAATGTACAACTTTTAAAGACTTAAGAACTCTGATCAATGTGACAAAAAACCACCGTTTCAAAGTAGCAATGAAGATTTCCTTCTGGAAAAAGGTGGCTGATTCACTATGAATAAAAAAACATATTTTTGGACATGGCCAATGTGAAAATGTGTTTTGCCTGACAATACTTATTCATTACAAAGGTTATTTTTATCTTTTTTTCTTTTTCCTAGCCGGGGGGGAGGAAGAGAAAAGAAATTTTTGTTCTGTGAAAAAAAATAATGCAAGTGTTTTTAAAAAGAAAAAGATGGAGAAGATGAGAATTATGTACCATCCGTGTTGCTACTCCCTAACTGTTCTCAGGCAGAGAAAGTCTCCAAGGTGCCTCAACGAGATTATTAATGTCATTATCATTAATAATAACGTCAGATCATCTTGTTACTAGTACATGAAGTTCCTGAAGTTTTCTAAACTCCATAGGCAGGGAACAAAATACATTCTGAAACTCTGTAGTTCTCCCTTTTTAAGAACAGATAAAATCACAGAGAATTATAGTCTACGTAATCAAAGGCACTAACCCATCTTTTGCATTCCATGTATATTGTGAACATAAGCCATATTGGACACAGTTAATGCTTAATTTCCATCTGGCATTTTTTCATAAGTATGCAAAATCGGTGTGTCAGCAGCAAACGGCTGTGCTAAATGTTCATAGATGTTTTTCCTTCTGACTATTTATCAGAATAACAAGGCTGAGCATCCCACAGTTTTAGGGTTTGTGGAAACTCATAAGATGCTAGACTGTCTTCCCTTCATCTACTGTGTAAGAGAACAACTCCAGGCTGAAAAGGAGAAATTTTAATGTTTATGCTTACTCTGATTTATCTTACTGTGAAAAATCTAAGAGTTGGTGAATAAGAAATGCAAATTTTGATAAATAACATTTACCCTTCAGTTTTCTCACCCAACATCACCCTATTCATGGCTAGAGATGCTAAACCTGCATTGGGACAGAAAGATTTGGCGAAGGGACTAATTTTTACTCTCAAGCAGGAAGAAGAGGAAAAAATTCTACTTTGGAGTCAAGGTCAATTTCTCTCCTATGTCTTTATGCCCCAAAACAGATGACATTTATAAGGTTTTTTTTCTTAGAGAAACCACTTTGATTGGGTCCATTTTGTCACTTCAAAAGAATTCTAATTCTCTCCCTGCTACCTACTCCAGCATAAGCATTTTGACTCATCTCTCCTACTGAAATAAACATTTAAAATTCTATCAAATAGGTTTACTTATTTGGAAATTAATTAACTTAATTTGGAATAATGGAAATAGTACTAGGTAAAAGGGAATGTAGGCTTTTATCTATATTCAATTCTGTCACTATCCAGGAGCCAGGTCTTGGGTAAGTTGCCTTGTCTCAGTATACCTCAGTTTCCTCATCTCTGAAATGGAGAAATTAATCACTACTCTACCTATTTCACCAGGCAGGTATGAAGATGCAGGTATGAAATCATTTTATGTGCCAGAGAATGCAGAATCAAAGAATTTGAGGAGTAAAGGGTTCCCTAAAGGTCTAACATCTCTTCCCAGGGTATTACTTTAATTTTGTCTGGTTAGACCCTATCTCAGACATCTAATGGCTATATAACTCTGGCTAAGTCATTTACTGTAACCTTTCAATAGCCCAACCAACCAACTCTCTGTAGCTATACATTATGGCATATCTTCATTGGTTCTTAAGGTTTCTTCACTTGCACCAATGAAGTCACAGAGTTTCTGTCCAAAAAATACATGTGCATATGTGTGTACACGTATACACATATATGCATGTGCATATATGTATGTGTATACATAGTTTAGGCATGTGGCACAGGAGTACAGATCTCCACCAATGAGGAGAGAATACTATACCAGTGGGCTTTGGAACTCAGGCTACTTCAGACCTTTGGATCATACTTTTAGACGTAGAAGACATCTAGAAGGTCAAATCCTTCCTTTCATAGATAGGGACAATGATGTCAAGAGAAGCTAAAGGATTTCCTTGTCCAGTGTCTTGCAGGTAGTAAGTAAGCAGAAGAGGGAAAATTTGAAAGCAGGTCCTCTGACTTCAAAGGTCTTTCTACTGTTTCATGCTATTTCCATGTCATTCTGCAAGCACTTGATAGAAAATTCAACCAACATGCTAAAGGTCTTCTTCTAGGTCTTTTTGCATTTCCTGGGTACCAATGGAATATTCAGTCTGTCTATATGTTATTTATTACTTACACCACATGAACAGCTCACCCCCTTTTTGATGAATGAATGAATAAATGATTAAGTGAAGAAAAAAAGCACTAGGTGCTTAATATGTCCCAAACACTGTATGAAGTGCTAGGGATACAAATGGAAAGTCAAGGCAGTCCTTGTTCTCAAGGAGATCCCCATATAATTGGGGAGAGAAAACAGATAAAGGAGGGTTCATCTTCAGGGTAGAAAAGACCCTGAAGTCTTTGGGTTATAGTAGCAAGGCAGGTGGCAAGATCTAGGAGTACTTAGAAGATTTTGGCAGGACACAAAGCAATACCTGAGGTTGTGGAGAGTATAATGACCAGGGAGGTGTAAAAGATAAGAGTCATTAACCGAAAGGTTATTACTGGCAGCCACTTATCAACCAAATACTTCTCCTTGCATCCAAGAAGGTTCGAGGTGAGGTTTACATTCCACCTATGGATGTGGGGATGACAGGTCAATATCTAATCTAGAGAGGGAAAAGGAGGATTGGTAGTAAAGTTAGGGGGAAGAGCTCCTACAGCAAATATCCCTCATCGGATCTGAACAGAGGGAGGAGGTAGGAAGATGAACAGAGGGTGGGGAAAAGAAAAGGCTTCTTGCAATGCCTGCTCCCATCTGGATTATAGATTTCCTCTATAATATACTTGGAATTATGTTGCCTTCATAATTATCATACCTATATTATTACATTTTAGTTTATTATGATCAATACTATTACATTACAAATATTATATTATACCTCCATAATATACTTGGAATTATGTTGGAATACCATTGAGCCCATCATATGTCTCTCCATTAACCTTTAGGTCACCTGTAACTTTGAATCATGAGAGACTGGGGTACTCTAAGATTCACATAACCATACACCATCGCTGGATGAGTATTTGATTTCATGCTGGGGAGAGCATCTAGAGATCATTAAAAGCACAAGAGTGATTTCCCATGTGCTTTCTCTCCATAGTGCCTTAAATTAATTAATAGAAGGTCATCAAGTAGATAAGCAGAAATCTAGTTTGATTCCTCACTTCTGACTTCATTTTCTCCCCCAAACAAATCATCTCTTTCCTGACCTCCATGAATAGTAAAAGTAAAAGGTAAAGACAGAGGGAATAAAATGCATATAGAATACATGTGCACACATGGCTAGTAATGACCCTTTAATTGCTTCTATATGCCTTGCCTTGGAGTAATTTTTTATTGAGTACGTATGTGACACGTGGCGTTTTGAATGTGCAGAAATGTGATATTATTGCAACTGGGACAGAATTAGGAAGCACAAGAGGTAAGGATTGATATCACATTAATACTTGTGCAGTTTGTCAGTGATAAGTGATATATAACTGGGAGTCTTACATTTAGACTGATTGCAGAAAACATCTTAAATATTTCATGTATGATCGACACAGACATTTTCTTTTCCTCAGTCTAAGTAATGAATATGCACAATGGATACCAAACTCATCAAGCTACTCTTTTTTTTGTTTTGGTGGTTGTTTTGTTTTAAAGGAACACTCCTAGTCTGAAAAGAAAGAACAACACAGATAAATTCATGAAACTACATTTTTAGCAAGTTAGATTTAAGTTTATATGTTCATGATGCTGTGCAAAATGCCAAAGCACCCAAATCAACCACCAAATATGCTTTCTATATGCCAGTGCATAGTAAATGTTTAATAAGTGTTGGTTGACTAACTGACTGTCAGGCAATGTACTAAGTGCTTTGGGTACAAAGACAAAGCAAAAGTAGTCCTTGCCCTTAAGGAATATATCTTCTAATAGGAGGAAAAAACTAAATAAATAAATAGGTATGTATGTATATGCTGAGAAAGTTGTCTTTTTAAAAAATAATAGTATTTTATTTTTTCCAATTACATGTAAAGAGAAATTTTAACATTCATTTTTTAAAAAAAAATTTATGAATTCCAAATTTTTCTCCCTCCCTAAAACAGTAAGCAATTTGATATAGGTTATATATGCGCAATCATGTAAAACATATTTCCATATTTAATCATGTTGTGAGAGAAAATATTAAAAACTATAAAGTGATAATAGTGATAATAGGATGCTTTGATCTGCATTCAGACTCCATTAGTTCTTTCTCTGAATGTGGATAGCATCATGAGTTCTTTGAAATTGTCTTGGATCATTGTATTGCTGAGAAGACCTGAGTCTATCATATTTGATCCTTGTGCAATGTTGCTGTTGCTGTATACAATGTTCTCCTGGTTCTGCTCACTTTGCTTTGCATCAGTTCATGTAAATGTTTTCAGGTTGTTGTTTTTTGCTAAATTTGTTTGCTTGTCTTTTTCTATAGTGCAATAGTTTTCCAAATATTAGAGGATGGAGAGAATGTTTGAGGTTAGAAGAACATCCAACATAAAGGATGGGAGATGAGATATAGAGTGTCTGTGTGAGGAATCGCACATAAACCAGTATGACTGGAACACAGATTTCATAAGAGAAAGTATTAAGATGATCAGGAAAGGGCTCGGTTGTGAAGAGTCTTAAATGTCAGAGTTTATATTTAATGCAAGAGGTAATAAGAAGTCGTTGGAGTTTGTTCTGTATAGGGATAACATAGACCTATGCTTTAGGAAAAATCAGTTGGGAAGCTAATTGGAATACGATTTGGACAGAGAGATTTGAGGAAAGGATTTCAATTAGAAGGCTATTTCAGTAGTCCAGGCAAGAGGAGATGAAGACTTAAACATGGGTGGTAAAAAATTGAGTGGAAGAAGGGGAACAATGGAGGAAGAAATTACAAGATTTCCCAGCTGGTTGGATATGGAAGATGGTGAGCAAAAGAGTAAGACATTGTGAAAGCTACCAAGGTTACAAAGCTATGTGTCTAGAAGGATAGTGACAATCATGAGAATAGTAGGAAAATTCAGAAGAAGAATGGATTTTGGGAAAAGATAATATGTTCCGTTTTAGCTATGTTCAAGTTGAAATGTATGCAGACTATCCACTTCACAATATCTGATAGGCAGCTACTGATGCGGGCCTGGTACTCGGGAGAGAGAATATAAAAATTATATTTGTGAAGATGACAATTGAGTTATGGAGCAGTGAAAAAAGAAAACTCAGGACAGAGATTGGGGAAAACACACAGTTAATGGGCAAGACATGGATGACAAGCCAAAGGAGCCTGATAGAAGGAAAATCAAGAGAGGATAGTTACAAAATTCCAGAGGAAGGAGTATCTAGGAGGAGAAGATGGTCACCAAAAATTCTACAGGGAGTTCAAAAAGGATGAGGAGGAGGAGAGGAGGAGAGGAAAAGTCCTGTCTGTACATCAGCTAAGAGATCACTGGTAGCTTTTGAGATTGGTTAGAAACCAGATTGCAGAGTGTTTAGAAGAAAATGAGAGGAAAGAAAGTGAGTCAACATTGTTTTCAGAGTTTAGATTGATCTTAAGGTTAATCTTAGAAAGCAGATGAGCTACATTTTCAGAGACTGCAGTGAAGAAAGAAATGGTAGTGGATGATGTCAGAAGGATGTGAGATGAGGAAAGGAGAAGAGTTGGCTCTCTGAAAATGGTCTTAATTTTTTTTTTCATTCAGTTGTGGAGTGAAGTCCTCAAAGGAGTTGAGGGAAGGAGTACTGTAGGTGTCCTGAGGAAAGAAGAAAAATTTTAGGAGACCTACTGAAGTGAGTGGGATAAGGAATCAATTCAATAGCCTTGCTGCAGTGAGGGCCCAGTTGAGATTTACTAACAGAAAGCTTGGTGATACAATGGATAGAGTGCCTAACTTGGAGTCAGAAAGACTCATCTTCCTGAGTTGAAATCTGGCTTCACTCGCTGTGTGACCCTGAGCAATTTACTTAACACTGTTTGCCTCAGTTTCCTCATCTGTAAAATGAGTTAGACAAGGAAATGGCAAACAACTCCAGTATCTTTGCAAAGAAAACTCAAAAAATGGACACAACTGAAAACAACCAAAAAACAACAAGAAGAAGGATGACCTTGCTTCAATGAGGTATCAGTTGAGATTTGCTAACAGAAATTTGTAGTGGTCCCAGTCAGTGTGATTTTGTGACTTTTTTCCACTTCCATGGAATAGGAACAAAAGAGGCATATGGTAGGCGCAATACAAGGTTGGGGTTTGGTAAGATAAAATTGACTTTAAGACAAGGAAATAGGAATTAAAGAGTAGAAGATGTCTAGCACTGAATCAAAGGATTGAGTTTGGGAAGGGAAAAGGGTGCAGAAACAGAGACAATTATTCTCCAAGACCTTCCATTACTATTGGCCTCACATCCCATGGAGAGAAAGGCTTATACACGACCAGTATGCATTAAGAGTTAAAAGATCTGTCACAAATTGTTCCCATGCAATTCATTAAAAACAATTGAAGCACATGTGTATCCATCTTGGCACAGAATTTCAACGGTGCTCATTTAATTCCAAAATGTACAGTCACCTTCTCAGCCTCTTTTCATGTTCCCCGGCTTTGCCAGCAGGCCCCTGCTATTTCAGCCTGAACTTGCCTAATCCACAATGGAAAAACTTCAGGTTTGCCTCTGCTTACACCCAGTCTGCCCCCTCTCCTGCTACCCTCAGCCTCCAATGCAGCCCTGGATATATCATGCCATACGGTCCATGAGGAACGCTTTATTCACGCAGCAGCTAATCAGCATGTCCACACAGGAAAAGTATGAATAGCCCTTGTGATTTCAATCCCATCTGCATCCACTTTCGTATTTTTATTTATGTTGCTTTCTTCCCCTCTTAAATGCCAAGCTGTTTGCTCAACAGTGGCCTGTGGCAGAGATCCATAGCTCAACTTGCATATGGTGCAAAAAAAAAAAAGAAAAAGAAAGAAAAAGTCTTCATTTCAGCTCTTTTAAGGAAAGCTGCTGCCTTGTAAATGTTGTTTCTGCTCATTATCAATGCAGAATTGCCGTGGGACCTTCTGATAACATACACGCACATTCCTCCATATTGCTGCAGCATGAGACTTTTGGCAAAGTGGGTACAGGGAAAATTGTCAGGTTTGCAAAGTGCTTCAAGCACTGATACTCATAACATTCATAACATATACTCATAATATAGGTAAAATTATTATGTCTGTTTTATAGATGAAGAAACAGGTTGAGAGAGATTAAGGGTCCCACCTCTATTAACAGAGGAAATATGTGAAACTAGGTCATAGGATCGTAGATTTAGAGCTGGAAAAATCTTTACAGATCATTTAGTCTAATCCCTTCATTATATGGACAAGGAAACTGAGATCTATCAAAATTTAGTGCCTTTTCCCCACGGAAGGTAGTAGAGGCAGACTATAACCCCATCCGTTTACTGTCAACGGCATCACCATCTTCCCAACCACCCAGCCTTATAACCTCACTGTCATACTTCACTCCTCACTCTTGCGGATCAATCGCCAGTTCTGCTTCCACAATGTGACTCTTACTTCCTCTTCTCTGCCCTCACATAGCTTCCACATTAGTGGATTATTGTCATAACCTCTTAATTGATCCTCTTGTCTCAAGTCTTGCTGCACTTCAGTCCTTCCTCTATTCAGCTGCCAAAGTGACTTTTCTAAAATGTGCATGTCTGACCACATCATTCCTCTACTTAGAGAATGCTACCATCTCCCTATGACCTTCACAAGTCAAATAATAAACTCTCCTGTTTGGCATTTAAAGCTTTTCACCACCTACCCCTTTCTAACTTTTCCAATCTCTTTCCACCTTATTCTCCTCTATGCTCTCTCCAAGAAAGCTATACTGGCCTATTCATTGTTCCTGACACCCAAGAGTCTTCCTGACTTTCTGCATTTTCCTTGGATTCCATTCCTGGAATGCACTACCCCCTCAACTCCACCTCTTAGTTTCTCTGTATTTCTTCAACTTCTACCTTCTGTGGGAAGCCTTTTCTGATCTCTCCTACTGCTAAGGCCTGTCCTTTGAGCTTTTTTTTTCTTTTCTTTGGAGGAAATTGGGGTTAAGTGACTTGCCCAGGGTCACACAACTACTAAGTGTCTGAGGCTACATTGACTCCTGGGCCATCGTTCTGTTCACTGTGCTACCATATTGTCCTTTAATTTTGTTTTCCATTCACAGTATACGTAAATATTTTGGATGTTGCTTTTCCATGTTAAAATGTGAACTCTTTGAGGGTAAGACGAATCTGTGTTTCTGACTTTTTTTTTGTATCCTCTGCATTTAGCACAGTACTTGGTACAAAATAAAGGACTCCATGGCTTAATAAATGTTTGCTTATTGGTTTGCTGACTCTCTCATTTCCTGGAAATTTCTTGCTGGTAGATCCCATAAATGAAAGACACTCCAATGTAAGAAGTACTAAACAAAAAGCCTCAAGGATATATTAACCTGGCTAAGTTTCTTCATCTATAAAATGAGCTGGAGAAGGAAATGGCAAAACACTCCAGCATCTTTGACAAGAAAACCCCAAATACAGTCACAAAGAGTCAGACATGACTGGAAAATAATTGAAATGTCCAATACACTTATAGAGGCATCTAGGTGGTACAGTGGATAGAGGACCAGACCTGGAGTCAAGAAGACCTGAGTTCAAATCCAGCCTCAGACATTTACTAACTGTGTTACTTGGACAAGTTACTTAATCCTGCTTGCTTCAGTTTTCTCATTTGTAAAATGAGTTAGAGAAGGAAAAGGCAAGCCACTCTAGCATCTTTGCCAAGAAAACCTCAAATGGGATCGCAAAAAATCAGACACGACCAAAACAACTGAACACACATATTAACCAGTTTATTGTACTTGTAGCATGCTTTTAATCTGGAAACTTGTTTGGATGAAGAGTTAAATCATAAATTTAAGTTCTCTGACTCCAATTGCAGGGCTCTTTCCATGGCATATTACATTTTTTTCTCTCATCTAGGGTTTTCATAACTGTAAGTCATGATCGATATCCACTCTGTCATGCTGTACCCAATAGCTATATGACCCTGGGAAAATTCCTTTAGCCCTTAATGCTCTCAGGAAACTCTCCAAGACTATAATAACAATGGCTTATATTTATGTAGCCCTCTATGTCTGCAAAGTATTTTAAATCCTCACACCAACCTTATGAGGTACTAATCCCATTTTACAGATGAGGAAACAGAGGCTGAGAAAAATTAAGTAGACTATCCAGGGTCACGTAACTCTTAAATGTCTGAGCAGGATTTGAACTCAGATTTTCCTACCTCTAGGTACAGCAGTTATACACTATGCCACCTAGCTCCCCATACAATTATAGGTAATGTTTGTATAACATTTTAAAGTTCACAAAATATTTTACTAATTTTTTCATTTAATTCCAATTTGATGCAAGAGATGCTGAACTGCATCACTGAATGGCTTTTCCACATTGAGACTGCCCCACACCAATTGCAGGTCTAGATGAAAAAGGAGAAAAAAAATCATTGCCCTGATAGTATCAATCATAGAAATCACTGAATTGGATTGCACATTCTCAGACCATTTCAAACTCAAGAGATTTCATTCTGTTCAAAGATAAACACTCTCACGACCAACCCTACATCCAACCAAGTTTCCTGGAATTCTTGCTTATATTGATAACCACATCTGTCTATCAACACTAAAAACTAGTCATTGGGGTAACAAATAGACTACTTTAAGCCAGGAGAAGAGAGTGGTCAGACTAATTGAATTGTATTCCTGGGAATTGAATCATCTACTTTGTGGGTGTGAGAACCATTAGAAATGGTTCATTAGGTCAAACCTGAACAGTCTGTCTTGGATATATTAACAGCCATCAAATCACCAGGTCCGCCAATTTACTATTGAGTCTGTGTGTATGTGTTTTGTAATTTAAGTTTATAACCTATTGTTGGATATCAACATGATGGCTCTTGTAAGAGCAATGTAGAGCATGGTCCCCCACCATATAGAGTAGGCTAGTTTTTTCCTCTGGAAGCCAAGGAAGCCACCCCAAGGCTTGATTAGCTCAAGGGGCTAAGACTGGAGCCATTGTTGCAGTTTCTTCATCCCCCAATGGTACCAAAGAGACCAGCTCATGAGGACACAATGCCTTTTAAACACAGCAGATGTCTAATAGCTCTTCCAGTCACCACATCCTGCCCCTCGGATGAAACACATTTCTATATGGAAATAAGAGGACACTTGTCTACTTCTGAGTCAATGTTATACCCTTACTTCATATCCTTTCTCTGCTATAGTAAAGTTCCATTTTGGTCTTTGTATTACCAGCATCTAGCACAGTGGCCAATATCATGCTTAATAAATGTCTACTGAATGGATAGATGAATGAATGAACAAAACATTCAGGCATCTGATCAGAAGAAAGAAGAGAGGAGAATAAGGAGACATTGTGGGTGTACCACAAAACAAATGGGGAGTAGAAGGAGAGCTATGAAGACTTGAAGACTCCTAGATTCCCTTAACATATTAGACCAGGGGTAAGGAACCTGCAGCCTCAAGGCTACATGTTACCCTCTAGGTCCTTGGGTGCAGCCCTTTGACTGAGTTCAAACTTCATAGAATTGTGAATTTCTGGAAGAGATTGACCAATCAGAGAGGGGGGAGCAGAGAGGCAGAAAGACCTTCCAGGGTGAGAATGCTGCTGCAGCATGAAAAAGAAGTTCATTGATATATTTACTACTATAACAAGCCACGCCTAAGTTAGAATTCCATCTATCATATGTCAACCTTCTAGTGGTTATTAAAACTTTGTGTGAAGTCCTCTGGGGAAGGAGAACCCCTCCCTCCCTCCTTCCCTCCCTATCGTTTTGCTTAACCCTAACCATTTCCTTGGAGCAAGTCTAAAACCCCATTGGCACTTTTACCCATTGCTTCTGGTTTTTGCCCACTGGGGCCAAGGAGAACAAACCTAACTTCTTTTCTACATGAAAAAAAGCATTAAATACTTGAAAAATTATCCAAACTCATTCTTCTTTCTTTTAGGCTAAACATTTCCAGTTTTCTCGAATAAAGGCAGATGTGAACATTATGTGTCTCTTAATGCAGTCTAAGATCCCATTAGCTTTTTTTGACTACCATAAAATATTTTTATTTACAGTGATCTTTGATGGAAAGAAAGAAGCATTTATTAAGCACCTATGCTAAGTGTTTTAAAAATATATCTAATTTGATCCCCACAACAACCCTGGGGGATAGGCGATATTATATTATCACTACTTTACAGTTGAAGAAACTAAGACGGAGAGAAGCTAAGTGAATTTCCCAGGGTCACACAACTAGTAAGTGTTTAAAGCTGGATTTGAACTCAAATCTTCCTGATTTCAGGTCTAGCACTACTACCTATCTGCCTGTGCCCAGCTTTAAATTCTCCCAAACTCCCAGATCTTTTTCAAATGAATTGTTGTTTAATGATACCTCCCATATCTTATGCCTATGAAATCAATGCATTTGAATCCAAGTACAATATCACCCCTTAAAAAATAATATTTCTGTGTTACAAAACACTAGAACCAGGAGCCTAGCTCTCTGAATAGAAAGTCCCTGCTAGGGCTGTATTGTCCCAGATCCTCCTCAGTCATCCCCAGCATCATTCCTCTTCACACTACCAACACTTAACCCTGATTCAGAGCCATACTCAGTGCTCACTCTGTCTTATTCACAACATTCACCCTCTTTACTCTCTTGATGCTACTGATTCATCTCTCCTCCCTTGAGCAAACTCTTCTCCAGCATGGCCACATGGTTGCTGGACCACCAGATACCAAGAAAAAGTCTCATTCCTAAATATACCTTTGAAATTTCAGAAAGCTAGATCTTCACACAGTCTCCATGGTACAAATATTCTTACTTTCAACCCAACCTTGCCTATTGCTTAAGGGAGGTGTGCTCAAAGGCCCAAAGGCTACAAGCTTCTTTTTCCAATGGAGTGAAATACAAGGAACTGATTCACCAACAAACCTTCTTAAAGCCTTGTTTTGCTCAAGGCACTGTATTAGGCATATTGGGGGTTAAAATACCAACGTAAAAAGGCTCATTTTTAGATTTCAGAAGCTGTTAACGGTCCTCAATAATATTTTAAGAATGTAAAAGGGCCCTGAGATCAAAGGGATTGAGAATGCTGCTGTCATCTGTAGGAAATAGACCTCAACATTTTCATATAAGGGAAAGTATCTTTTCTACAAGAGCCAGTATGTTTCCCTTTATCAAAGGTCTTAATCTCACTATGTCTTTGACTTTCCCTTTCTGTTGCCCTGGGTTCACAATATTCTGAAGGCATCTGTATAAAGATCAATAACAGTGATGGTTACATTGCCTCTCCTGACTTAATGAACGCACATCCTGCCTCAGTAAAAATCCTGAAGGCAATCTCTAGGTATAAATAGCAAAACCTGCTTTTTCTTACCTTTGAGGTTCCACTGCATTCCCTTCCCCCACTGGGCTAACAAATACTAGCTAAAGAAAATGGTTCATGACGCATGACGGACGGCACACCAAAATGATCTCATAGAGATAAGACGGTTTTCCATGGCTGAAATGTATAGTCTGTAGTTGCAATGAAATTTTAAAGCCCCAGCAGCAGAGCTTTTCAGTTAATGGACTCTTATGCTTCAATTTCTAGCTGTTTTTATTCCAAGATTGTAGATAAGCACAGATTTTGTGTGTGTGTCTGTGTGTGTGGGGTGAGGGGGGAGGAGAGAGAGAGAGCTGGAGGAGGAGAGAGGGAGGAAGGGAGAATGGAGGGAGACATGAAAAAGGGGAGGAGGGGGAGAAGGGGATAAAGGGAGAGAGATGGAAGAGGAGAGAGGGAAGAAGCAGGAGGGAGGAAGAGGGGAGAGAGATGGGAGAAGAGAAAAGAGAAGAGAGGAGAAGAAAAGGGGGGAAGGAGGGAAGGAGAGGGAAAGAGGGAGGGAGAGAGAGAGAGCTATTCAAAATAGACAAAATAGCATTGTTCCACAATTCCAAATGGAACAATTTGTGCCCCTATCATTTGCATTTCATCAAAGTCTAATGCACAAATGCTGCTAAAGACAGTTTATCTGTGGGTAGGCTCAGTGTTTTTAAAGCTGTTTGGGGTACATAGGACTAGATATGGCCAACTGATACTTGAGCTGAAGCTTGGACTCAAGCTCTCTACATGCACTGTATCAAATATTCTTGCAAATGTCTTTCACGTAGGGAAGTGCCAATACACTGTGACAGGTACAAATACTACTAGCAAATTCAAAGGATTTTCTTCAAACGAGCTCTGAAATATCCCCAAGCTTGTACAAATACAAGGAAACCATGAAGCCTGTAAAACAGAATTAGCGCATAGGAAATAGTGCTCCTTCCAGTTTTTCATCTGGCTGGCATAAACGACGTCTTCCTATTGTGTCTCTCCTAATTTAGTGGGCTAAAGGGCCAGCCTTAGGGTCAGGGAGACCTAGGTTCAAGTTCAGCTTTTCATGCATACTGGTACTTAACCTCCAGGTACCTCCAAGTGATTCCCAAGGATGGTGAACAATCCTTGAGCAGTTGATCTGTTTGTTAGAAGGAGTTTTCACAAGAGGAGGTCACCACCTAAAATCCTATGTTTTTAGTCACTTTCCTTACTCTCACCCCACCACCTATCCAAAAAGACAAACTCTTAAAACAGGTGTTAGGTGCTAAATAAATGTTCGTTTAAATTGTTCTGGTCCTACTCATTTCATTCTTCTTCAGTTTATAAAATTATTCAAATTTGTTCCTTTTTAACGTTAATGTTATTGCATAAATTGCTCTTCTAATTCTGCTTACTTTGCCCTACATCAATTCGTATAAGTCTATCCATGTCATATATTTCCTAATTTCTTACAGCACTATCGTATTCCATCGTATTGCATGTACCACATCTTATTCATCCATCCCTTAATTGATGGGTATTCTTTTAGTTTCCAGGGTTGTATGTGTGTGTGTGTGTGTGTGTGTGTGTGTGTGTGTGTGTTTTAACCAAAAAGGGTATGCATGGTTTAGAAACTTTTTGCGTATAATTCCAAATTGCTTTCAAGAATAGTTGTGCCGGTCGTAAAAATGGGGAAAGAATCCACATGTACAAAAACATTTATAGCCGTTCTTTTTCTGGTGGCCAAGAATTGGAAATCAAGGGAATGCTTATCAATTGAGGAATGACTAAACAAGTTGTGGTGTATGAATGTAATGGAATACTATTTTGCTGTAAGAAATGATGAACAGGCAGACTTCAGAAAAACCTGTAAAAACTTATATGAACTGATGCTGAGTGAAGTGAGCAGAACCAGGAGAACAAAATACACAGTAACAGTCTCAATGTGTGAGGACTGATTCTGATAGCCCTTCTCAGCAATGCAAAGACCTAAAATATTCCAAAAGGACTCGATGCAAAATGCCATCCACATCCAGAGAAAGAACTATGGAGTCTGGAATGCAGAATGAAGCAGACTTTTTCTCTTTTATTATGTTTTGTTTTGTTTTGCTCATGGTTTCTCCCATTCATATGAATTCTTCTATGCAACATGATTAATGTGAAAGTATGTTTAATAGGAATGTATGTGTAGAGCCGATATAAGATTGCATGCTGTCTTGGGGAGAGAGGGGGGAAAATTTAAAACTTATGGAAGTGAATGTTGAAAACTAAAAAGAAATAAATTGATAAATTTTGGGAGGAAAAAGAATAGTTGTGCCCATTCACAGGTCAATCAAGAGTCTTGGTTGTGCTTGTTTTCCCATGGCCCCTCCAACATTTATCATTTCCTTTTTCTGATGGGTAAAAGGCAGAATTGCTTTGATCTACATTTCTATAATTAGCAGTGATTTGGAGTTTGTCTTTTTTAATATGGCTATTGATAATCTAAGCTTCTTCTCTTGAGCATTGCCTGTTCATATCCTTAGACCATTTCTCCATTGAAATGTGATTCTTATTATAAATTTGAATCACTTCTTTATGTATTTTGGAAATGAGAATCTTATCAGAGAAACTTATTGCCAAGATTTCTTTTAATCAGTTAATTATGTCCCTTTTATTCTTAGCCTTGAATGTTTTTTGCAAAAACAAATTTTATGTGATCAAAAATATCCATTTTATCTTCTCTGATTGTTTCTAGCCCCTCTGTAGTCATGAAATTTTCTCCTATCCATAGATCTGGTAGATAATTTTTCTGCTTTGTTGATGTTGTGATTTTTTATATCTAAGTCATGTGATCATGTGGAGTTTATCTTGATATAAGGTAAATCTAATTTCTTCCAAACCACTGTCCAAATAGTGTCAGAAAGTGAGTCTTCTCCCAGGAGCTTGGATCTGAGTGTCTATGAAATACAGTGTTTAAAGAACAAATGGGTTTTACCTTTAGTAAACTACATGTGATATAAATGTAACAGGAAGTTGTAAGAGAAAGTATTATATAAAGTGCAAAGTGTTTTTCTTTTTTGTTGTTCATTTCCAAAGGGTGCCAATGACTTTGAGGAGGTAGTGTCTTGACTTTCTCATGAACTGGATCTAAGTGAGGCAGAGTTGCACAGTCATCAGCATCGCTCTCTCTTCCAGAGTCACTGAAGTCCAGTGGCAAGATAAAAGACAAGCTGACTGGATATGGCTTGGAATGGCATCCTAGATGTCTGACCAAGCTCTAAGTGCTCCACAGCATTCGTTTCAGTCTCTTTCATGGTCATTGAAACAAAATGTTCTCACCTACCCATTGTACCAGGGGAAGTCTTTAAGATAAACGTCCCTCTAACTCACCAACAGGTTTGAGGTCTGTTGGATTAGACTGTCTGCCAAGACAGTCTTACTGGGGTGTAGCCACTATGCATGCTACATCTTCTTAGAACAACAGGCGAGAGTTGGGTGAAGCTACTTAACATAAATTTGTAGTGGACTTAGTCCAGTAGAGTTTCATGTTTTTTCCCACCTTCCTTCAGTAGCATATGTATATGAATAAACACAATGGATGGTGGGAAAGATCCAAAGCTGAGGCTTGATGGATATAATCAATGATATTATAAGGGTGGGGAAGAGACTTGAGAGATGAGGACAGTGTAGAGCTGAACTGATTCAGTTGTTATGAAGATCAAATGGGCTAGTCACTCTTTCTCTGACCCCTTCTCTGGATCCTCAATGGCCAAACAATTATTTCTTTTACTCTTTCCTAAGTTTTGTTATTCTTTAATGTTCCACCTCTTTTCCTTTCTCTTTCTTTGGACCATTGCCTTCACTGATCATACTCATACCTATCACCTCTATGCCCACGACTCCAAAATCACTATCTCTAAATTTAATTTTTCTTCCAAGTTCTAAGCCCGCATTTCCAATTGCCTGTTGGACATCTCTACCAGGATGTTCTGTTCTCAAACTAATATGTCCAAAACTTATCTGATCATCTTCCCATCTAAATCTACCTCTCCTTTCAACTTTCCTATTTCTGTTGATGGTAACACCACTGACAACCTCAATACTTAAGCTAAAAATTTTGGAGTAACTTTGACTTTTCTTTCTTCCTCACTATTCTCCCTACACACACACACACACATACACACACACACACACACACACACACATCATGTTAGTAACTAAATCTTGTTGATTTTTATTTTGCTGCCCTAGTATCACTCATATTCTTCATTCCTACATTTTAGATACTACTACTTGTAATACCAATGCAATATTCCTAGGATAAATTCACAAAATATAAACTCTCTTCCTCAAAGACAAAACCAAACTATTTGTTCAGATACCAGAAAGTCAAATCCTCATAGTAACAAAGAAATTTATACACATTATCAATGCAGGGAGCACAGCCATCCCCAAGCCTTCCCTCAATCAGGCCTCTTCACAAACAAGCTCCCTTTGGCAAAATCACTCTCTCACTCACACTGGCTACTCTGCTCTGCTCTACTCTGCCTGCTCTCTCTCTCTCTCTCAGCTCTACCTCCCTCTCTCTTTCTGCTGCACTCTTCCTGCTCCACTCATTCAGCAAGCACTTCCCACTGTTGGCTCTTTGTGACTCAGGCTGTGGGCTGGGCCAAAGCTCAAAGCAGGTCACATGGACCTGTTAAGGGGCAAGGAAGACCTTCAAATTCCCTTATCATTACACTACCATCCTAATTTAAGTTGTCATTATCTCCCAACTATGCCACTTTAATAATCTTATTGGTCTTCCCATTTTTAATGTTTTTCTTCCTACCCTTTCTCTACATTTGGCATTCTACATTCATTAAATCCAGCTTTGATTATGCCATCCTTAATTTCCTCCCCACCCAAGAACACAATGCAGTGACTCTCCATTGCCCAGTGGAAAAATTCTAAAAACCCTCCATGATGTAGTTTAAACCTACCTTATTGTATTAGCAAGTACCCTAGCATACCCAGGATGACCTGCTAGCACAAGTTCTTTGATTTGCTTTTCTAAAGAAAGACAGCTTCAAAGAGGTTAACAAACTTACTTTAATTACAGATAAATAGAAATAAATGAGTATAGAAAATGTAAGCAGAGAAATTAGCAAGAGATTAAACAGATAGGATTCCAACTGTCTGAACAGAGTAATACAACCACCTACATACACCACCAGAGTGCAAAAGTACCAACATCTGAGCAGTCAAGGGACTCTTAACAAGCGACTACACAGAGTCTGTTCCAGGGAATCAAAAAGTCCTCATGAGCAAGCCCCCAAAGCAAAATGTCAACCTCCTAGAATATGTAACAAAGACTTGGCCTCTGATTGGTTCAGAACCAGAAGACACAAAACTTATGTGACTCAGCACAGATATGAATTATTAGTGTTCAAAGGGGATTAATCCTTCAGATGTTTATAGTTTAGCCTGAGCCTGGGAAATGGAATTCCAAAAAGAAAATAACAAAAATCTCACCTTGTTTGCATTTACAGTTATCCGTCATTACTCTTCACTAATATGTTCTCTCTACTTTAATCAGTCTGAATTCCAAACTTGCCCAACAATTTTCAGTCTCCATGTCTGTGCTTACATTTTTCCCCTCTGCCTGCAATTTTCCTTCCCTAATTTGTCTTTCTAATATCTTCTCATACTTCAGAGTCATCTAACTCCTCCTTGAGGCCTCCTTGATTTCTCCCCTGCTCAAGTATTCTCTCACTCTTCTTAATTCTCAGAGCACTTTTTACCTTCTCTGTTTCACTTTTATACCATCCCTTTATTCTAAGTATTTCTATATCTGCCTATTTCACCTAATAGATTATCAACTTCTTTGGATAGGAGTTATGTCTTATTTATCTATGTATACTCTTCAAAGTATGACATAATGCCTTGAATAACTAGATGTTCAATGAAGATATGTTAGAAGAAGGAAGAAAGGAGGGAAGGAAGGAAAGAAGGGAGGGAGGGAGGAAGAAAGGAAGGAAACAAGGAAGAGAGTAAGGAAGAAAAGAAGGAAAGAAGAAAATGAAGGAGAGAGTGAAGGAGTTAATAAATTTGCTAGAGGACAGGATGAATATGAAGCCATGATCATTAAACTTCTACGAACCTGACTTTTGCTGTTTTGGGAGTAGAAATGTTTATTTCAAGTGTCAAAATCTGAATTGATTACTCCAAGTATTTCCTTTTTTCCTGTTGCTTTTCTCCTTTTTTTCTTGATCACACCCTCTGATTCCTATCACTTACTACTAAAGAAGTAATATTGTTTTGAACTTGTCAGCTTCTATATTTGGTTATATTTTTTCATTGTATAAACTGTAAAAACATATATACTTTTAAAGGAGAATAAGGGAAAACACTCTTTTTTAGACAGAAGGCTTATATCCTCTAAGGAGTGAGCATAACTTCCTTTTATCATTGCTTTGTCAGTTACTACAAGCCTACTAAGTCATCTTTTCTCTCAGAAGCCTGGTTTAAGTGCTGGGATACCTTCAATTTGGTTTTATCATTGACTTTCTTTAACTTTGGGGAAACCAGGAAATCTCTCCATGAGTGATGCAGATATTTATGCCCTCCTGGGAGCTGTAAAGCTTAATTAGTGTTTATAAAACACTTCTGAGATGAAAAACATCACTAGTTCTATTTACTATTATTAAGAGTGTTGTTTTTAATTCCCTCCCACACATTAACATCTCTATTAACTGGTTCTTACAAGGAAAGGAAAGATGGAAAGTGAGAAAAAAAGAAAATTAAATTATCTTAAGTTTTAGAGTGGTTTTTAGTGCCAGGAAAAAGATGAGACATGAAAAAAAAGGATCAGGGATTCAGAATGCTTATGCCAATGTTTGTGTCCATATCACATACAATCCTATGATTCAAAGTAGCTCCAAAGAAGCAAGAATGTACATGCAGGTCTAAAGAAAAATGTCTGTTTTTGTCCTGTTGTCTGTATAACCCCAGAAGCCTATGCTAGGAAAGCCAGCACAAGTTCTGGAAGATCCTATCTGGATGGAAAGGCTTTGGATGCAGAACCAATAACCAAAGAAATTCATGAAGACCATCTCCAAGCACAAAAGGACCATCATGTGTGTCAGTGGAGGAAGTCTCTACACTACTATATCTTTGGATACCCATACCTATCTACACCAACCCTCCCACATCTCTATCCCATTGTTTCCTACTCTTCCGTTATAGCCTCCCTATAGGCCCTTCCATGATATTCCTCTAGAAAATCCTATTTCAATTGTTAACAAAATGTCCTTAATATTAAACCCAAGCCCTCTCCTAAGGGATTTCCTTTGCACCTGTTGTTTTCCCACAACTAAATTTGAGTTCCTTGAGGACAGGGATGATTTCATTTTTTTCCTTTGTATCTGGAACACCTGCCACAGTGCCCATAGGCACTGGATAAATATTTCTTGAATTGAATTGATGTGAAGTGAAGGTAAGTGAATTTGCTGGTACTTAAAAGGCTGAAAGCAGTAACAAAGGGAAAGAAGCCTCATGAAGCTATGCTTCAAGAAAATAGGACATGAAAGAAGATAGGATTTAAGGCCTCAGTGGGACTGTGAGAGTAGGAGGGGGAAAGAGTTGGGGAGGGTCTTCCTGATTCCAGGCCCAGCATTCTATACATTGAGCCGCCTAGCTGTCTCCTATCATCATCTAATAGGTAGCATTTTATGAAGCACTTTAAGATCTGCAAAGCACATTACAATAATCTCATTTGATCCACATTGGAAGATATGGGCTACCATTATCCTCATTTTACAGATGAGAAAACAGAGGCAGAAAGAGGTTAAGTGACTTGCCCAAGGTCACACAGCTGTAAGACGCTTCTAAGGTCAGATTTTAATTTAGATCTTCCTGACTCCAGGTTCAGCACCTATGCCACCTTCCTGACTTCGTTATCATTGTCACTGTTATTGTTGTTGATTAGAATTATTGATGATGATCACAATTAATAATAAATAGAAGACATCATGATCTGGAGGAATTCTTTTTTCCTGTTATTCCTATCACAAGTGTTTCCTCATCTGGACCACCGCTGTTAGCATCTCTGCTCCTCTCTTTTTAAACGTCATGCCTTACGGAGAACCAGAGCAGTCAATCCAAGTATTGGCTGATGGCCCTCTATATCTTAAATCCATACAAGGCATTCCACCAACCTGTTTTTTAAAATTAGAGGAATATAAATTAAAAACCCTACTGCAAGAACTCTAAATTTTTCAACAATGAATTCTCCTTTTTGGCCTTTATCTCTTTTCCTTTCCTTTTTCTTATTGCTTCTTAGACCTTCTTCTTTGTTGTCATCTTATCTCTTCCAGCTCTTAATTTTTCCTTTATCTTTCTCCTAGCAAATCACACATGTTTACTCTTTATTTTCCTTCTTTCATTCTTCTCCTTTGATTTGGCTAGTTCAAACAAATACTTTTCATATACCTTTGAATGCTTTGCTCCTTCCTGTCTTTGCCAGTGCCAAATCCTGGTTCATTCTCACTATCCACAATCTCTACTTCTACTCCCAAGTCACAATACTTCTGGAGAGGTCTAAACTTGTGCTCACTGGGTTCACTATAAATTTAGACTATCTAATTTCATGTAGATCTCAATGATAAGCCTTCTATTCATCTTACTTCCTGGACATCTCCAAGCCATGTCTCTCATACCCTGGTCTTCTAACACAGTAGTACTTGAAGTGTAGACAACAGATTCCTAGGAATCCTTGAGACCCTTTTGGGGAGTCTGTGAAATTAAACTATTTTTATAATTATATTAAGCTATTATTTGCCTAGTAACATATTCCTCCATTTTCTGGCTACATATGTGTATGAGGCCAAATTTTCTTCATCTATGTCAACTAAAACAATATAATATAACAGACTGAATGTAGAAACAGATTTGAGAATCCAGCTGTCTTCTATTAAGCCAAATATTAGAGAAACTTGCAAATATATATAAACACAATGCCACTTGACTAATTTGGTTTGTTTTAGAAAAAATAATTATTTTTCATAAAGTAGGTTTATGTTTACCTATAATTAATTTATTGTTGTTTTAAAATGAATTAATAATGTTTTGCAATATGTCATCCCATGTAAACAAAAGCTTATTGGAATTAGCTCTCAATAATTTTTAAGAAAGTAAAGGATTCCAGAAGTCAAAACTATAAGAACCACAAATCTAACCTAAAGTCCACAGTCAAAATTTCCTCACCACAATCAATGAATATTTAGCCATATGAGTTCTCTCAGTCAATCCTCCAGTTTTGAAGCCTTTTTGCATCCACCTATCCTTTTCTCTTTTTCCCTAGTCTTATAGGATTAAAAGCACCTTCTTATTAAGAATTACCCCTTATAGAGGATGAAGCCAAGATGGAGGAGTAACAGCATGGATTTGCTAAGCACTCTCCCCTCAAACCCAGCCAAATACCTGTAAGAAATGATTCCAAATTCTGGAGCTTCAGAACCCACAGAATGATGAAGTAAAGCAAATCTCCAGCCCAAGACAGCCTGAAAGGCCACTGGGGAGTGTGTATCACTCTGCGCTGGGTGCTGAACACAGTCCAGTGGGAGCCATTCAGGCACAGACAAGACCTGAGCAGGCCTTGTGGGGACTGAATCTCTGGCACCTGTGGCAGTTTCCAAGCTTCACAACCCAAAAATGCAAAGGAAAAATTGGAAAGTAAGTGGAAAAACCTGTGGGGCAGGTGTGAGAGAGCAGAGTGGTCAGGCCCCAGCCACAGGTCAGTAGAGGGGGTGGAGGATCCCATGGAGGAAGAGCTCAAAAAAGATTTTGAAAATCAAGTAAGAGAAGTAGAGAAAAACTAGGAAGAGAAATGAGTGATTCAAGAACATCAGAAAAGCAAGTCAATTGCTTTGAAAAAGGAGATCCAAAAAACATTGAAAAAAACAACACTTTAAAAAAATACACTAACCCAAATGGCAAAAGATATCCAAAAAGTCAATAAGGAGAAGAATGCACTAAAAAGCAGAATTGGCTGGAAGGAAAATGGGGTCCTAAAGCTCACTGAAGAAAATAATTCCTTAAATATTAGAATAGAGCAGATGGAAGCTAATGATTTTATGAAAAATCAAGAAATTATTAATCAAAGCCAAAGGAATGAAAAAATAACAGATAATGTGAAATAATTCATTGAAAAAACAACTGACCTGGAAAACAGTTGCAGAGGAGACAATTTAAAAATTATTGTACTACCTGAAAGCCATGATCAAAAGAACAGCTTAGACATAAACTTTCAAGAAATTATCAAGAAAAACTACCTTGATATGGTAGAATCAGAGGGTAAAATAGATATTGAAAGAAAACACTGATCACCTCCTGAAAGAGATCCCCAAAGGAAAACTCCTAGGAATATTGTAGCCAAATTCCAGAGCTCCCAGGTCAAGGAGAAAATATTGCATGCAGCCAGAAAGAAGTGATTTGAGTATTGTGAAAATATAATCGGAATAACACAAGATCTAACAGCTTCTACATTAAGGCATTGCAGGGCTTGGAATATGATGTTCCAGGGGTCAAAGGAGCTAGGATTAAAACCAAGAGTCACCTACCCAGCAAAACTGAGTATAATACTTCATGGGAAAAAACTGGTCATTCAATAAAATAGAGAATTTTCAAGCATGTTGTCGAAACGACCAAAGCCGAATAGAAATTTTGACTTTCACACATAAGAATCAAGAGAAGCATGAGAAGGTAAACAAGAAAGAGAAGTCATAAAGGACCTACTAAAGTTGAACTATTTACATTCCTATGGGGAAAGATCATATTTGTAACTTTTGAGACTTTTCTCAGCATTAGGGTAATTAGAGGGATTATGTACATATATAGAGAGAGCATAGGTTGAATTGAATAGATAAGGATAATATCCAAAAAATAAAATTAAAGGGTGAGAGAGGAAATATATTGGGAGGAGAAAGGGAGAAATAGAAAGGCACAAATTATCTCTCACATAAAAGAGGCAAGAAAAAGCTTTTTCAATGGAGGGGAAGAAAAGGGAGGTGAGAGGGAAAGAGTGAACCTTACTCTCATTGCCTTTGGCTTAAGGAGGGAATAACATGCACACTTAATTTGGTATGAAAATCTATCTTACACTATAGTAAAGAAGAGTGGAAGGGAAGAAGCGGGGGTAGAGAAGATGACAAAAGGGAGAGTAAATGGAATTGAGGGGTAATTAGAAGTAAACATTTTTGAGGAGGGATACGATCAAAAGAGAGAATAGAGTAAATGGGGGGCAGGATAGGATGGAGGAAAATATAGTTAGTCATTCACAATGTGACTGTTATGGAAGTGTTTTGCATAAACTATACATGTGTAACCTATATTGAATTGCTTGCCTTCTCAGTGGGAATGGGTGAGGAAGGAGGAAGGGAGAGAAGTTAGAAATCAAAGTTTTAAAAACAAATGTTACATGCAACTGAGAAATAAGATATACAGGCAATGGGGTATAGAAATCTATCTTGCCCTATAAGAAAAGGGAGGGGATGGGAATAAGAGAAGGGAGGGATGTAATAGAACAGAGAGCAGATTGGGGGAAGTGGTAATCAGAATGAATGCTGTCTTGGGGTGGGCTGAGGGGAGAGAAGGGGAGAAAATTTGGAACTCAAAATCTTGTGGAAATATCTCGTGAAAACTAGAAAGTAAATAAACTAATTAAAAAAAATAATTACCCCACATGTGTACCCTTGATCCTATCCTTTTCTTCCCATCTCATTTTGGATTTTTTTTCATAAATTGTTCCCTCTTTCATCTTCCATCTCTCTCTCTCTCTCTCTCTCTCTCTCTCTCTCTCTCTCTCTCTCTCTCCCCCTCTCTTTCTTTCTTCTTTCTCTCTCTCCTACAAACATGCTCAGTTCAACCAAATACTGCCATCACCACCACTACCACAACAACTCTTCACTTGACCCTATCCTTTCAAATTATCATCCTATTCCTCTCAATTAATGAACAAGGGTTTATAAAAAATCTTTGTACTAGGTAAACTAGAAAGACTAGTCTATATTAGCTGCCTCCATTTTCACATTAACCATGCATTCCTCAGTACTCTATAATTTCCCAAAATTGTTTTCTCTAGTGTATAGTGAGCTCTTAATTGACGAATCTATAGCCTTTTCTTAGTCCTGCAACTATTGCTACTATTGATCACACCCTCTTTTGTCTTCCATAACACTTCTCTCTCAAGTTTCTTGTTCTACTTGTCTGACTGCTTTTCTTAGACTCCTTTTTCTTGCCATCTTCTAAGTGTAGCTGTTCCCCCTAAGGCTTTGTCTTTAGCTCCTTATACTTCCTTCTAAATAGTTCTCTCCCTTGGAGATCACATCTGTTTCCGGTGCTTTAATGAACAATTCCATGAAAAATGACTCCAAAGCCTTTCTATTAAGCTCAGTACACGTGAGCTCATTACCACTTGCCTGCTAGTCATTTCCATCTGGAAATTCTACCAATACCTCAAATACAATACCTTAAAAATTGGTCTCATCCTTTCCCCCAAACCACACCTCTTTTCAGTTTCCATATTTCTATTGAAGAGAAAACCATCATTCTAACCAGCCAGGACTGGAAAGCTTGCAGTCATTCTGACTTTTGCCTCTAACTAGCCCCAATAATAAATAAATAATAAATCAGACCTGTCACCAAATCTTCACAGTCTCTGTGTTTTTCTTTTTCTGTCTCTCCGTTTATTTCTCAATCTTTCTGTATTTCAGCTCTTTGGTCCTCTCCACTCACACTGCTACCATACTAACCAAGACTCTCATATCTCTCAGAATCACAGATTTAAGTGGTGGCTACATAGTCCAGTGGATAGAGCAATGTCCCTGGAGGACATGAGTTCAAATTCAACCTCAGACACTTGACCTTTCCTAGTTGTGTGACCTTGGGAAATTCACTTAACTTTTACCTAGCAAAAAAAAAAAAAGAATAGGAAGAAAAGAATCACAAACTTAGAACTGGAAGAGACCTTATAGGTCATTGAGTCTTATACCTTAAAGCAGTTACCTGGAGATGAAGTAACCGAGGCCCACAAAGGTGAGCAAAAATTTCCCAAAATCTAGTGGTCCATCCTCTCCATCAAGTCTCACAACTCTTCTCCCTATCTTTTGTCTATCCTTTTTTTAGTTCATCTTTGACACAATTGCCAAATAATCTTCCTAATGCCCATGTATAGTATGTCACTTCTTTACTCAAAAAACTGCAGGGGCTCCATATTACTTATAGAATAAAATTCAGACACCTTGATCCAGGCTCACTCTTCATTTTTAGCCCTGTTTAGTGCTACTCCACTCAAACCAAGCTGCCAGCTTTCCACCAATCTCATCTCACTGTCTCCCTTCATATATTCTGAAAACTGTCCTCCAGTCTTAGATCATACGTCCTCCATATCTCTTGCTGTAATTATTCACTTTCTTTAAGGACCAGCCAATGCCATTTTCTCCATGAAGCCTTCTCTGATTGCCCCCAGCTGATGACTGTCCCCTGCAAATATGTATTTCTCAGACTCAAGTCAAGTCATTGAACTCACGTATACTATGTGCCAGGCACTGAGCTCAAAGATAGGAATAATCCTCCTTTGCCCTGATAATACTCTAACTTACATCACATTTATTTTTATATATGCTCCATTCCTTTAGTAGATGATAAGATTCTTAAAAGCAGGGATAATATTTTTCATCTCTGTATTGCTATTATTTAACACAATAGTTTGAACATAGTGTCTAATAACAGATAAATTTAATCTTTTGCAAAAACTGATATGATTCTAAAAATGTTGAAACTTTAGATGATATTATGTGAAAAATCTATTTTAATGTATAGAAGTCTCTCATTAAAAGGCAGATCTGCTCAGCTAATAATTTGTATATAGTAGGTATGGCCCAGGGGGGACAAATATGATATCTTAAACCACATAGTAAAACTTCCTTTAATGTCTTGCTTAATCTCTAGCTGTCAGTACAAGTTCAGAGACAGAAGATCCATAAAACTGTGCAGACCCTTTGATCCAGCAATACCACTACTAGGTCTGTGTCCCAAAGAGATCATAAAAAAGGGAAAAGGATTCACAAGTACAAAAATATTTGTAGTAGCTCTTTTTGTGTTGGCAAAGAATTGAAAATTAAGGGGAAGCCTATTAATTGGAGAATGACTGAACAAGTTTTGGTATAAGGATGTAATGGAATACTATTATTGTGCTGTAAGAAATGATGAGCAGGCAGATTTCAAAAAAACCAAACCAAACCAAACCTGGAAATACATCAACTGATACTGAATGAAGTGAGCAGAACCAGGAGAACATCATACACAGTAACAGTACCATTGTGAGATGACCAGTTTTGATAGACTTAGCTTTTCTCAGCAATGATTTGAGACAATTCCAAAAGACTTTTGATGGAAAATGCTATCCACATCCAGACAAGAACTATGGAGTCTGAATGATGCAGATTGAAGCATACTTTTTTCTCTTTTTTATTTGTTTTTTCTTTCTCATGGTTTTTCCCTTTTGTTCTGATTCTTCTTTCACAACATGAATAACGGTGAAATATGTTTAATATGATTGTATATGTATAGCCTATATCAGATTGCATTCCATCTTGGGGAGGGGAGAGAGGAAGAAGGGAGGAGAAAAATTTGGAACTCAAAATCTTATAAAAATGAATGTCGAAAATTTAAAGAGAGAGGGAGTAAAGTAAAATTGTAGAAAAAGAAATTCTCTAAAATTCTTAAATACTTATTTGCGTTTGTTATACATGGCTGCTGTCTTTATCATTGTTATCTACTCATATCAGTGAGAGGTAGCATACAATAAGAGATGGCCTGCAGGACTTCGGATCAAGAAGACCTGAGTTCAAAGCCCATCTGAGAGATACACTATCTGGGTGATCTTACTCAAGTCATTTATCTTCTGAGTTTGATTCCTCATTTGTAAAATTAGCATGTTAATAAAAGCATCTATCTCACGGGGCTTCTGAGAGCTAAACAAGATAACATATGTAAAGATATTAATTATTTATTAATTGTTTAATTATTATTAATTATTTGTTTAATTATGGTGTTTAATTATTTGTTCTATATTTTAAATACTTATGGCTTATACTCCATCATGCTGTAGGTGGGATTGTTGTGCCCTTGTCAGTGAACCTCCCCGCTCAATCCCCAACAATATTCCAACTCCTGCACCCTCCCCCCGACCACACACACACCCTTGAAATAATACCTTTTTCTGGGCCAGAGAAAACCAGACCTCCCTCCCTAGATAAGCTGATCCCTCTTCCTTTTGGAATTCTGCCTAAGACTGAACTTAATTGGCAAGGGAATGATGTATAGTTACCTAGCTGATTATATCTGACTAGATCCAGACCAGGCTTCGTACTCATCCAACCAGAGGTCTTGAGGCATCTTGCTATCGTTCTGCTACCAGTCACGTGCACTCTTACTCCACTGTGCTTTCCATGTCTTGTTCCGGGGAATGGCAATGAAATCAATACTACCATTACAGAAAGTGCATGATAATGAACTTCCCTATGGTTCTATTTATCATTTTTGTGACTCCTCGTATCAACATTCCTTTCCCCGGCTCCTGCTCTTTTACATGCATTCTCTCTCTGATTAGAATGTAGGGTCCTTGAGAGCAGGTGCTCTATCACTTATTTGTGTCTCCATTGCCTAGCACAGTGCTTCATAAATGGTCATTGATTCATTTTCTTTTCTATCCTTGTTCCTATTTCAATGGCACTTATTATCTTTGATGTACTCATTTCCATCTTGTTCCCCTGGGACAAATCTTATCATCAGACATACTTATTAAACAGCTCTCTGAGTACAGCCCCTTGTGAAATTTTGTGATTATTTGGCTTTCTCAGATTTTCTTTTTCTTCGTGATTCCTTTTCTTCATCGTCACCAAAACAATTGGATGAATGAGAATAATTGCTTTACCTTGTCCCCAACCCTACTCTCTTGAGCCTTCTTCTTAATAGATTTGACTGACAATACCTTGTACAGCATTAGATGCTATAGGAAATGTGGCACAACAACTCTGTTCTTGGTGCGATTTTTGTAAAGTTATACCTCAAAAACAAGGCGATGCAAGGAGAAGGTGTACTCAGGCTCCACAAAAGGTCCTAGTGCCCAGGACTCCTCTCAACTGAAACAGAATAAATGCAAGTAAGCTGCTACCCACCGATAAAGACTTTTTCCTAGAGGGCATCTATGAAGGGAATCTTAAGGTTTCATCGGGAAACACTAAGTCTCAAATGCATACTATAAGAAGTAAGTGCAAATATACATAAATCTATGCAAATTTTAGTAAAGTGTATGTCTTTTAATTAGTTCCTTTTTATCCAGTACATGGCTCATTTGTACATGTTTGTCTCCCCCATTAGATTATAAAATCCTTGAGGAGAGGGACTGTTTCTGCGCATGCTGAGAGTTTAACACAGTACGGGGCACATAATAGGTCATAGTGGTAAAGAGAGACAGAAAACTTATTGACTGACTGACAATGGAAGGGGCTTCCTATCATTTTTTTCTGAATCTTTCTATAAAAAGTAAATATTTCATTAATGCTTTTTCTTTTCTAGGTAGGTCACTTCTCAGCGTTTCCCCTCTCCTCCCTTCAAAGGAACCCTCCTTTAAAACAAAAAAGTACAGTCAAACAAAATAAATCAATGCATTGGCCATGTTGACACTAAGTGCCTCATTGTATACCCATGGTCCACCATCTCTCTACCATGAATAGAGAGGTCAGTCAGAGGAACAGAGTCAGTCCTCTGAAGTTGGGATTGGGTATTGCATTGGCCAGTGTTCTGAATCAATTCAGTGCTGTTTTTCTTTATGTATAAATTGTTTTCTTGGCCTGGCTTACTTCCCCTTTCATAAATAGCTAAATTTTCCCATGTTTTTTCTGCATTCTTATATCCATTGTTTCTCATAATACAATAGCCTATACATTCCACATAGATTGATATGCTTCAATTTGTTTAGTAATTCTCCAATCTATGGGTACTTTGTTACCACCAAAATGTTGCAATTTTTTTTTCTTGTGTATATGGAAACTTTCCTCCCATCAGTGATATCCTTGGAGTAAATGCGTAGTGGTATTAAATCCGAAGCTATATACAGTTTTGTGACTCCTCCAGGATAATTCCAAATTGTTACCTAGAATGGGTGAAATGATTGGACAAATTCTCAGCTTCATTAAAAGTATGCCTGTCTTTCTGTAGCCCCACCAACATTTGCCATTTTTGTCTTTTGTCATCCTTGCTAGCATGATATGGGCAGGAAAAAATCTTGGAGTTGTTTTAATTTTGAGTGCTCTTATTATTAGTGGCTTGCAGTATTCTTCCATCTGGTTGCTGAAAGTTTGAATTTCTTCTTTTGAAAACTGTCAGTTTCTATTCTCTTATATAATTAAATACTAGTCAAGTGGGAAACTTTGGGAATTTCTATTTCTCAATTTACTTTTGTTTAGTTGGAAATCTATGCCATACAATACCTTGATTTAAGAGTTTTGTGTTAGTTCTATTATGTTATGATTAAGTTATTTCAAAGAGGAGGCAGCATGATGCTATAGAAAAGACAAGACTTCTCAGAAACTATGAGGAGAACTTCTGGGGAGGGAAATAGAGCTCACCAGGAAGGTTGTTCTCTATTGAAACAAGGGCTCAATTCTCTTTGCTGTCTTAAATAAACCAGTCTATTATTCAATGCTTTTGTTAGGTTGGTACTTGCAAAGAAGCCTGGTGTCCTTTGAAAGCCACATCAGAATTTAATGTTCCCAGCAGACTCTGGGGGAAGGGGGAAATACATACTCTTAAAATTATTAGAGATGGAACCTGGTCTGGTGTTTCAAAGGTCAGAGTCTGACACTTGGGTTACATTTACTTACCCCGATCAAGTACCAAAAGTCTGCCATAAAATCAGGAGTGACACTGGGATTGTGGGATCAGCAAATTAACTTGATGTAGTACTTCTACCTAGGGGGACAAATTCCATGGACCACATGGAGGTTAGAGTGTTCACTTGGAAAGGCTGATGATGAACCATGTTAGGCCTGGGAAACTAGCTACAAAGCTTAGGATACTTACGAATGCTTGTTAATTGTTCTTTATTCACTTGTACTTGCCTTGAGTTATTATATCTAAATGTGTTTGTTCTCTTTTATGAATGAATTCCAGAAAATACACTTTTGTGATCTAAAGGTGCAAAAGAGAAAGCAATCACGTGCCAGATATAGATATCCAGTTATGGTGATAGACACTGAAGAAGGGTGGAAAGATTATTAGGGATAGAATGTGGCAGATTTCTGAACTCAAGGGATCAGAGAGGGACAAGGACACTTAGCGCTTGAAGTTGGGGTTCAGTGATCTGGGAAATTAAGAAAGCAATGAAAAATACCTAGCCAAATTTAAATGTCCCCTGGACCAGATCTGAGTGAAGGGCTAGTGCCCTAGAAAGTGGATGTTTATCAAGCACTCTTAAGACCCCAGGAAGTCTTCCATTAAGACTTTCATTAAGAAGAAGAACAAGATTTCCCACTAGGCTGTACTCCTTTGGATTTCTCCGTCATGATTGCACCAACTTCAACAGGAACTTCATCATCCTTCAAGATTTAATCAGCCTTGGGACTCAGGCTTCATGAGTATTTTCTACCCTGGGACCCCTCTGATTGGAACATGGAGGGAAGAGCTCCTCCCCAAAACCACCACTTAAGAGGCATTTCTAGGCCAAAATTCTCTTTCTTTCCCACTTGTCCTCCTTTGGACTTCTCCATCATGCACCTTGATGCATGGGGGAGGTACCTTCCTCCTCCTGTACTTTTTCAACTTTTGTGTGTGTGTTTGTGTGTGTTGACTTCCCTCTTTAGACTCATTGAGGGTAGGTATTGCATCTATTTTTTTTGATTATTGAATCCCCAGAGCTTAACACAGTTCCTGGCACATAGTAGGGTCTTAATGAAGTTTACTGACTCAATGGGTAATAAGGCTCAAATTCAATCTAGCTCAGATTATTCTGACCTGCTTATCAATACAAGTGTCACAAATGGTGAGGTTTCTTAAGAGTCAAGCCAATATGATGGATCTTTAATAAGGTTTGTTTTCCTCTTTGGCTACAAAAAAATAAATGGGTAATAAGTAATCTATTTTGGTTAGAATAGGCTTGCACAGGTGAGTAGTGTGTAAGACTGGAAATATAAAAATAATCCCAAATTGCAGATGGACTTGAATGCCAGATTAAACAGAACCCCTTAGGAGGCCAAGAAGCTAAGAAACTGAGTTTATTTGGTAGAAGAAATTGGAAGCCACTGAAAAATCTTGAGTAGAGGAGAGATATTACCTAATCTATGCAATAGAGAAGATCATTCTGACTACAATATAAAAGATGACTTACAGATGGGAGAGATAGAGGTGAAGAGATCAGTTAGAAAGCTGTTGCATTCCTCTGGGAAGGTCTTTATTAGGTTAGGGGCAGTGGTAGAAGTGGGGTTAGTATAGAATGGATTTGAGAGAAACTGCAGAAAGTGCATTGTCTTTGTTATTGACCTATAATCAATGCACAGCCATTTCCGCTGCACTTTAGCTAGACATTCCTCTGAGAACCGGATGCAAAAATAAGAGAAAGGAGAAGCCTAGGCATTTTCCTTAAGGGTACCTGAATTCCTTTGGAACTGAAACTAGAAGCCAAAGCTTATTTCCATCACTATTTTAAAACACTGTTTGAAATTGTATCTTGTGACTGCCAGTCACAAATGAATACATTTTCCAGATTCTCCAGAGAACCCCAGAAATAGCCTGAAATGAATGAAAACATCTTTCTGGAATTCAAAACTGTCCCAACTCATTACCCTTCTGTTTTTTCCCTTACATTTCTCTCCTATGCACTTTATTCCTCTATCAAAATGCAATTGTTTTAATGGCTCAATATATTGTACATGCGGAAGTGATAGAAGCAAATAATTTTCCTTCCTCTCCATGTAAATGTTACTCTCCCTTGCTTTTTCTTAATCCGCACCTTTGCCCTTTGTCTACCAAAGCAGCCAAGGCGAATGAAGGAGAGCATTGGATATATGGTGAAGAACACTGGTATAGGCCCAGTCAGGGGCCCAGTGCCTCTTAAGAACAGTAAGGCCTGCAGGGAAAGGAAAGGCCTCAGCAGAGACATATTCATACAAATGGGAGCACACATGGTTGAAGGTACTCTTTTATAGGGTGAAGACTTAAAAAGAGACTTTTTGAAATCATCATCCCCTTTATTTTGCAGATAGGGATGCTCAGGTTGACCCCAGTAGTAAGTAGTAGAGACAAGATTTGAACTCAGATGTTTTGACTCTAAATAATGTTTTTTGTTATTTTAAAATTCTTCAATTTTCATAATTTTCATTCTGAGCTTAACCAATACCAGATAAAATGAGCATTTCCACATATAGTAGAACAGAAGAATGATTTTTATATGATATTACAAATCTCCATTATGAAGATCTTACTTTCCTTATAATAAATTCAACACATAACACATAACTTCCAAAGCTATTTTGCTTGTCTGTGATTCCTTTTGGCCTTCATTCTGCCCTCTCTTATTCTTTTTTTGGGGGGGGTGGGTCTTATCTCCATTCTACCTCTTCTCCCTCCCTATCCTTCTTATCTTCCTGCCCCACCCTACTCCTGCACTGAAAAAAAGGGGGGAAAAAAATCTTATAAATATGCATAGTCCAGAGACCAACAAATTCCTAGTAGTTCCTGGCCTGGAGTCAGGAAGACTCATCTTCCTGAGTTCAAATCTTCTCTCAGACATTTACTAGCTGTGTGACCCTGGGCAAGTCACTTAACCTTGTTTTCCTCAGTTTCATCATCTGTAAAAAGAGCTGGAGAAGGCAGTGGCAAACCATTGTATTATCTTTGCCAAGAAAACCCTAAATATGGTTATGAAGGCTGAACATGACTGAAAAACAACTGAAAAGTGTATGTCTCCTTTTTTACCCTGATTCTATCTTTGTAGGACATGGATATCCTTTGTATTTCCCATATTCTTTGTCATATGGACATATTCCCATTGGTGAATACTCATCTCCGTACTGCCCTGGGTAGTTATAAGAAGTGCCAATCCTAGCTGCTGTTGCCTACAAGGGATACAACACAGGGGACACGTGATAGGGGGAGGGGAAAGGAGGAGAAATCCCAGAAATACTAGGATACTGTGATTTTTTTCTGCACAGGTTCCCTTTTTTCATCTCTAAATCAGAGCTTGAGATCTGAAAGGGACCTTAAAGGTCCATGAGTCCACCCCCATCTACCACACCCCCTTCATCATACAAATGAGGAAACTGAGAGCACAAAAGAGATTAAATGGTTTCTACCCAAGATCACTCAGGTCAGAACAGTGGTTCTCTGACTTCACATCTAGTATAATTTCTGCTGTATCTCTCTTCCTCTCAACCTGCTTGAATACATCATCTGTTGCTGCAGAATGACTGGGGGTGGAAGAGGGAGTAAGATTTTTTTTAATTACCAGCAGCCTCTCTGTTGCCAGGTTTCTCATGATGCACTGAATCCTGCTGAATGAGAGAATCACGGAATCTGAGAGATGGAAGGAAGCTCAGAGGCCTGTAGTTTAACCTGTACCTGAATAGGAACCCCTCCTCTTCTACCACACACAGCAAACATGTCGATCTAAGCAGATGTCAATCAGTTCAGCTTTTCCCTCTCGGCTGGCCTCTGAAAGGAATGAGCATTCCAGGGGAACTTCCTGTGTAAAGGACAGACAACCATGCTTTCTTCAACTTTTGTTCTTCAAAAGGCCCCATTCTACCCATGCCTGATAGTGGCAAAAGGACAGGCTTTCAACAGGTACTCTTCCACCCAAACATGCTCTGACTCAGCAAAGGCAGATAATCTAGTGCTTTTAGCAACATAACCTGTATCTCTCTGAATCCAGAGCATGATTGCAGGGAGAGCTCTTTAAAAACTTTTTCCATTCCACAGGGCTTATGTCCTCCCTATTGGCTTTGAATACAGTTGCAGTAGATTGGGCTAATTATACGGATTTCAGTTTTCTTATATTTGAACCTTGTGAGCACTCACTCTAAAGTAGTATTTTGGCACTGACAAATAAATGTAGGGACAAACACGCGAACCCATCACTGTTGTGCTCATCTTCCGCTGAAGCCCGACTTCCTATTTTTCTTTAATCTTTTCATCACACCCTTTGAGCAGCTTTTACAATAATCAGTGTTTCTGGGCACAGTGAAAGATGCTGACATTTTGCACACCAGTGCTAGAGTCCTAGTTTATAAAGCATGTCATATATCAAATGTGTCTGAACAGCAACAATGTACGCAACATAGTAAATGTATCTACTTTATTGCATGCAACACTGACTCAGTCAATAAATATTAAGTATTATGTGTGCTGGACACATCAAATGTATATTCTGTATTGCAACAAACATCTATTAAGCTGTTTGTAAGTCATGAGGGATAACAAGGTGAAAAAATCAGAGTATAGAACTTGTTCTCAGGGAGCTTACAATCTACCTGCTTTAATAATGTCCATAATAATTGTTGTTGTTCAGTTGTGTCTGACTCATGACTCCATTTGAGGTTTTCTTGGCAAGGATAATGGAGTGGTTTGCTATTTCCTTCTCTAGCTCATTTTACATATAAAGAAACTGAGGGCAAATAGGGTTAAGTGACTTGCTCAGGGTCACCCAGCTGGATTTGAATTCGGGAAGATGAGTCTTCCTGTCTCCAAGCCCAGCACTCTAACCACTGTGCCATCTAGCTAATCCATAGTAATAGACAACCCCCACAAAGGATACAAAGAAATACATGGAATGGACCTACCATAGGGACTGCAGGATTTATGATCTAGCTTAGGATATATAATATAATACATGCATAATATTATATATAGGATATATAATACATGCATATATAGGCTGCATATAAAGTGCCAAATGATAGTAAGTAGGCTATAAACACATTAGCAGTGAAGAAGGGGACATAATATTTGATAGCTGATGTAATGAGGAAGAGGAAGAGGAGGCAGGTCTTCTTACTCTGAGCCTTTAAGGATAATCCAAATGATGAGTAAAATGAAACATGCTAATATTTTGCACACACATACAAAAGGCATGATGCATTCACTGTTTTTGCTTACTTACTGAGGGTAAAGTTGTAACAAATGCAATCTCCTTGAATATTGTGTGAAATCTTGTGAAAGAAAAATCTTTTAGAACTCTGTAAAATGAAGTCCATCATCTATTGAGTGCTTGTGAGGTAGTAGAAAGAGTGCTGGGCTGGGAGCCTAGAGACCAACTTTCAAAATCCATTGGTGCAAAATAGCAACAACACCTAGATAGGTGACCTGGGGTGAGTCATTTCCCTTTCTGAGCCCCAGGCAACAACCTAAGATATATCCATCACCTGACAAACAGGATTTCCTTGGTAGAGAAGTTTCCTAGCAGTGATCCATGACCTCATCTAACAATCTCACAAGTTATCCAGAGCTTTGTAAACCCTTGTCAATGTGAGTCTGATTGTTATTTGGAAAGATGATACCCTCTTGGGCAAATGCAAAGGATGAGACTAAGTTTCTCTCCTCGAGAAGTTTAGCAAAGTAGCTGGAGATGTTCACTTCTCTCACTGTATCTCCCTCCTACGCATATACCATGGCCAGATTCATCTTCTTCATACTTAGCTTTGCACAAAAGAATCCTATGATGAAAACATTTCATAGCTCCCCCTTGACCAAGGATCAAATGAATCATAGGATTTAGAGCTGGAAGGGACCAATCCAAACCTTTAGAGGGTTTGAAAAATACTTTACATATATACATAATCTTACTCTATTCAAGTGTCACAAAAACCTGGTGAGGTAGATACCATATGGGGTATTGTTATGTCCATTTTACAGATAACTGAGGTTCAGAAAAATTAAATGATTTGTAAACAGGCACACAACAAGTCAATGTCAGAGGTAATATTCAAATCCAAGTCTCTCTTTATTCCAAGTCCAGAAGTCAAGTGAATGTAGTTGCCCCTCCTCCCTAAGTCTTCTTAGAAACCCCACTTATTCTGACCAATTTTTAGCTGTCAGGGTCTTCTTTCTTGTAATCTTAGCATGTATACAACTACATTTTTCATATGCTTCCCAATAGCGACTGTTAAATCAGCATTTATGAACAATTGTTTAAAACTTCCCCACCCCCAAGCCTTGGGCTCACATAGACTGAATTTGATATGAGAGGCAGTCATTGCAACTCAATTTCTCTTTTGGGTCATTATTGCTCCCACTCAGAATTTAATCTTTGAACTTTCTAAATATAGCCCAGTGTCTAGATTTCTGCATATGTGAGGAACAGGGTGTCAAGTTTCTGCTTAATTACTCAAGCTAACAATTGATCTTGAATAGTATAGTCTTGCAGAGACACTTAGGTAAAGCTTGGAGTCAGGAAGGCCTGAGTTCAAATTCCTAGCTGTGTGACCTTGGGAAAGTCAGTTCATCTTCTTTGCCTCAGTTTCCTCATCTATAAAATGAACTGGAGAAGGAAATGACAAACTACTCCAGTATCTTTGCCAAAAAATTAGTCACCCCTGAAATGATTGAACAAAAGTAGTATATATGGTCTTTATTTCACCCTACACAAGATGCAAGGAACTTGAAAGAACCCATAAATAAAGACAATTTTCTTCCCTTTCCCTCACAGGATGCCTAACTTTGCTCAAAGTTCCTAACGTACTTATGACAAGCACCTCCCCCATGATTTGGCTTTCTCTTAGAAGAAAAATCAACTTGAGGTGATCAGTGGGACAACACCCTAACATTCTGGTGAATCCCTCTGTCCCACAGGGTCCTATGCAAGCTCCCAAGGATTTATAGGATAGCCCTGTGGTTAGGTTTCCCCAGGGAGCAAACACACTTTGGAGCTGCTCAACTGGAAATCCCTTTCCTATCAGACCTGCCCAGTCCAAATAATTCATTAGAGCAAGGGAGAACAAAATATAGGTCTTTCCTTCCTCAATGTCTTGATTTTCAAGCCTTCTCCAGCTGCAGGAGCTACGTGGGCCTGCCTCTTCTCTCTCCTAAAAGAACACTACTCAGGAATGACTTTTCTCTCTTTGAAAGGCCAGGTCTCCAAACTCTTGAATTTGAGGTTATTCTAAAAGCAACCCCCAAATTGGTATTACTCAAGCTATTTCCTTTTATGGAAGATAGGCTGGATTCCAGAATCAAGAGTCCTCGTAAATCCTAACTGCCTGAAATTCCCAAGCCTGAAACACATGCATACAGTACTGGAAGCTGAATTTCAGTAATATTGGTTATGAAATCCCCTCAGGCACAGGAGTGAGAAGGGAGGCTGTGCAGAAGCAAGGGCAGCTTTTACTTGCATTGGTTTCAAGGTACCAATAATGGCTCCTGGGCTGTAATGGTTATACAATTCCTTCAGGGTCTAAGTGCGTTCTTAGCTTTGCACTCTAAAAATCTTTCTGAAAGAAAAGTGAAACAGGAAAAGAAATCCAAAAGGGATGAACAAGTCTGTTGGTTTACTTTTTTTATGGGTCAGACAAGGGGTAAGCCCTGCCACACTCCCAGAGATTCAAACCAACCAAATTACCTTCAGGACCTCTCTAGTCACTGAAATCCACCTCCCAGAACTCACCAAGCAGTGACTCCAAAGCATCTGATAGCAACAGCCCTAGTTGTTGAGAATTAATTAGGGGTTGTCTTTGTCCTCTTAATGAGAGGTAGGTAGAAATGCCCAAAACCTATAGGGAGAGGGATAGACATTCAAGTTTCTAGACAAAGACTCATGACCTTGCAAGCTCACAAAGTTGATTGGAAAAACTCCCTTGATCCTCCCTCCCACAACTCATATCCATAAGCTCTTCTTGACTAGAGGGAGAGAGCTCCTTAAGGAAGGGAACTTCTGGAATTCTCATCACCTAACAAATCTTTCCAAACAAAACAGGTCTTCAGGGAAGTCCCATTGATGACTGCTGATTATAGGGATAAGTAGCATTTAGCTGATTACTCTGACTCAGAGATGCTCAAGGCAGCAATTCTGAATTAACCTGCTGAACCAGATTGTGATGAGACTCAGTATTCAGCCCTTCAAAAGCAAAGGAGAAAAATAATGCTGACTCAACAAATTTGAGAAAAATGCCTACTAAGTACAGGGTGAGGGAGATACAAAGACATGGTTCCCTCTCCTTAAGGGACTAGGACAAGGGGAAACATGACATATGCATAAGTCATAAAGGTCAAAGGAGAACTATGCAAAATGGAAGAAATTTGAGGGGGGAGACCTCACATTTACTCTGAGGGGAGGTGTCCGGGAAGGGATGCTTTGTTTGGCATTCAATCTAGCTCCCTCATACCTTTCCAGTCTGCTCACACCTTAATTCTTAATATGAACTCCTCATCCAGTGACACTGGCCTCTTGGATTTTCCACAAACAAGACAAATCTGGGCATTTCTTTTCTGGTGGAACCTCATCCCTAGAACGTCTCCCTCCTTAGCTCTGATTACTGAACTCCCTGGCCTCATTAAAGTCTCAACTAAAATCCACCTTCTATAAGGAAGCCTTCTCCAACCCCTCTTAGTTCCAATGCCTTCCCTCTTTCAATTATTTCTTATTTATCCTATATATAGCTCACTTTGTATATATCTGTTTGCATGTTGTCTCCTCCTTTGGATTATAAACTCCTTAAGGTCAGGGGCTGTCCTCATCCTCTTTTTGTCTCCCTAGAGCTTAGCACAGTGCCCAGCACTTAGCTTAATAAATGTTGATTGATTGATTAAGGAAGTGCCATCAGATTGGGAAGAACCTTCAATAAAAGGGGAAGTTCCAAGAATGGAGAAAGACCTCAATTTACACAGAACCTTAAAAGTTTACAAGGAACTTTCCTCCCAAGAACCCTGAGCAATAGGTAGTAAAAGTAATATCGAAGTCATTTTTCAGATGAGGAAATTAAGACTAAAAGAGATGTCATGAAAAAGTATTCATAGCCTGGTTTTAGCTGATGAGATCTGTAGGCCCCATGCCAGTTTCACTAGCTTAAGGAAAATTATATCTGACTTTTGACCTCTGCTTCACCCATCCAAATGAAGCATTTAATGACTAAATTTAAGTAACAGTTAGAAGAAAAAAATACTGAATTTAGAGGAGTTTAAAGTTATAGCCACCAAAATAAAAAGAAAAATTATAGTTTTTGTTGTTCTATTGCCCATTCATCTTTAAAGGAAGTTTCTAATTAAGGAGGGAGATGTGTCAGGCTAGGATCTGCTGAATGTGCACCAAGAAAATATTTCAGACAGACCTTAGACTGGGGAACTCATAAAGTAAAACAAAGCACTCCTCACAAACCAGAGGATGTTCATTACTGAGCTTCTCTGCTTAATCATGAGTCAGCTTGCAGGAATTACAAAGACTCTTCAAAAACATTTAAGTGGTTTATCCAGTGAAAGTTCTTCAAATTTAAGCAGTCTAAGATAACTAGGGTGAAATAAGACTGGAACTACAGTTTGGTTCAAAGAAGGAAAACAAATCTATGGCCTTGATCACTGAGGTGTAAATGCTTTTTAAAGCTGAATTTTAATGGATTAGTGATATAATCCAATATAGAGGCTCCCAGGGGGTAGGAGTAGTAGGCAGAATAATATTGAAGTTCCTTTGTGTCCAAGAAATGGTGTAAAAATATCATTCAAGAATTGTAGAACTGCGAAAGATTCATGATGGAAAATGCTATCCACATTCAGAGAAAGAACTAGGAAGTCTGAATGCAGATTAACAGCATAATATTTTCACTTTTTGATTGTTTTTTGCTTTTTCTTTCTCATGATTTTCCCCTTTTGTTCTGATTCACACCATGACTAATGTGGAAATATGTTTAATATGATTGTACATGAATAACCTATTTCAGATTGCATGCCATTTTGGAGAGAGGGAAGGGAAAATGGGGGAGGAGATTTGGAACTCAAAATCTTATAAAAGTGAATATTGAAAACTAAAAATAAATTTTGAAAAAATGAAAAAAAAAAGAAATGTAGGATTGGAAAAGAATGAAAAGTCCAGAGCTAACAGTATTCTTAGTGGCCTAGTCCAACATTCTTTGACAAATGAGAAAATTAAGAGATCCAGTGATTTGTTCAGGGTTACAACTAACTAGCAAAATTGGTGGAATTTGAAATTAGATTTTCTAACTCCAAATCCAGTATATTTGTTTTCCACTATCCTATAATGCCTCAAGGAGATAGGTTGATTATTTAGCAAAGGTGAGAAATAACTAATAGAGATTTCAGTACTGAACTGATATCCATAGAATGTGAAAGACCTAGTGGGAAATCTAGAGTACTTTGGTGAGATCTTCACTCTATGGAAGGTTATGAACAAGGATAAGAACTGATAAGCAGGATGTGGTCTACACTAATGGAGTGAATTGCTGAATGATAAGATCATAGACCCATTGAATTATTGAAGCCATAACTGGGGCTTTTCACTTAAATCCTACTCTGAAGCCACATCATGGTATGGAGGGCAAATCTGGTTTCTCAAAGACTATGTTAGCAGAGATAAACTCTGGTGGATTCAGACAGCATGTCTTTCATCCAATGACCCCTCAGATAAATGCTCTCCACATTATCAATAGGATGCCAGCCTTCTGAGAAGCAGATGAGACACGATACTCTTCAAGGAGCCAGTCCCACAAGGGAAGTCCTTTCCCTGAAGCAAACTTGATGAGTACTCTGCAAAGGAAGAAAAGAAATGCTAAGGTCTTGGGGGTCATGGTAAACATTGTTCCTGTATATTTCCTACAAAGTAGCAGTGGTACAGCAGATAGAGAGTTGGCTCTGGAGTCAGGAAGATCCAAGTACAAATCTAGTCGCAGATACTAGCTAATCACAGCCAGTCACAGACATTACTTTGTCTTGGTTTCCTTATCTGTATAACTGGAATTATAATAACACCTGCTTCCCAGGATTATTATGAGGATCAAAAGAGATACTATTTGTACAATACCTGGCACATAGAAGGCACTTAATAAACGTTTCCTTCCTTCTGTAATGAGATGAAGGGGCAGCTAGGTGGCACAGTTGATAAATTGTCAGACCTGGACTCATCTTCCTGAGTTCAAATCTGGACTCAAACACATACTGGCTGTGTGACTCTGGGCAAGTCACTTTATACTATTTGCCTTCATTTCCTCATCTGTAAAATGAGCTGGAGAAGGAAATGGCAAACCACTCCAGTGTCTTTGCCAAGAAATTCCCAAATAGGCTCAGGAAGAGTTGGATGTGACTGAAAAATGACTAAACAATGATAAAATGATTTTTTTGGCCACAGCCCCTCATGAAATCATCTACCAAGATGTGGAGAAGTTGTAAATTTACCAGTGCAGTAGGGAGAGCACCCATCCCTGTGAAGGTGGCTAAATGCTAAAAGATAATGGGCTCCAGAGTCAGACAACTTCAATTCAAATCCTTCCTCTGCCACTAAATATAACTGTTACCTTGAACAAGTGACTAAACCTCTCTGAGACTCAGTTTCCTCATATGTGAAGTGAAGAAATTGGACTCGGTTGTCTCTAAAATCCCATTCATTTCCAAATCTATGAGGCACACTCAACCTCTCCTGTCACTGGCAGGACAAGTATCTGTTGACTATTTCTTCCTTCAGGGTTCTATTATTAGGTAACTGAATGTCTAAGGTATTCTAGCATTGTCATATGCAAGCCCCCATCCATTGTACTCCCAATATCAATGAGTCAATTGACATCAATTAGTTTTTACAAGAGGCTATTTACTAAGAAGGTATATCAAGAACAAAGTAATAAAATAGTCCAGGGCTCTGTTCTGTCACACAAATGATCCCTAGGGAGAATAGACTTAAATCTACAACAGGTAGAGAGGCATATATGCAAGAAATACATGGAGGTAACATTTACTTTGATACTCCCTACCTTGGTACTTCTTTTGTAGAGTATTCATCAAATTGGGGTAACTAGGTGGTGTAGTGGATAGAGCACCAGTGCAGGAGTCAGGAGGACCTAAGTTCAAATCTCACCTCAGACACTTGACACTCACTGGCTGTGTGACCTTGGGCAAGTCACTTAACACCAATTGCCTCATCCTGCGTCATCTCCAGTCATCCTGAAGAATATCTGGCCACTGAATTCAGATAGCTCTGGAGGAGAAGTGAGGCTGGTGACCTGAACAGATGTCATTATTTCCCTGGTGGCATGGTCTTCTTTGGCAACAAAGGATGAACACAAAAAAAATCATCAAGTTAGTTTCAAGGAGAGGACATCTTTTGCTGGAGTGGCCTCTTGGAGGCCAATGGAGAATAGCATCTCATTTGTCAGTTCAATTCACTTCTAAGTGGAGTCAAACAAGTAACCTGACTGTGGTGGTGATTTCTCATTGGATTCATCTGCTGTGGTTTTCAACCCTGGTTGCAAGTTTCTGGGTATCTCTTTCTCCTAGCTTGTCTTCCTTGAAATATCATAGGGTATCTCTTCATTCCTGCTTCCATCTGCTCCCAGATAGAAATTTATAAAGAGCTTTAATCTTCACAAGATTCATTCCTCACAACCATTCTGAGTCTAGTAGTGTAACTATAATCTCCACTTTATAGATGACAAAACTGAGGTTAAGAGGAGTTAAATGATTTGCCAAGCCCCATCACTGATGTCAGGACCAGAAGTTGAAGCCCAGGATTTATAACTAAAACGCCATGCTTTGTCCACTATACCTACTAGCAAGAATTCATCAAATCATAGAAATATAACCATAATACAGTTTCTTTCTGACTCATATAATTTTGTCTTAGGGCAAATTTCTAGTTTACATTTTCCACAGAAAAATCTTTTTTTAAATGACTTTGCTCCTGATCTGCCTCATTAAAATAGAATTTGTCTATATAAGTAATTAATAGTATTTCTCTTCATACATGTGAATTTCTATCAAAACTCTTCAAAAGAAAAACTACTTAACTACTGATATAATTATCTTCCAGTGACATGAAGTGTAGTAGAAGGGTATGAGAATTTTTAGTATACCAATGATAAAGCTTTCATAAAAGGCTTTTTAAAATTTATGTGATAGAAAGTATTATATACCAAGATCAGCAGTAATATTAAGAAGTTATGAATATCAAATGTGATAATAGATGTGAAGAGAGTCTGAGAAACTATATAGCACTATACAAATGCAAGGTGAGATTATTAATGTCATGTTATAATCCAAGGCCTGGAAATTATTCCATAAACACTGTCAAATCTCAGCTCTTCATAATAATGGAGAGGAGCAGGGTGTAAAGAATTGTAAACAGTGAATTATAGAAAAAGCAATGCTACTTGGCTTCAGAATCCATTATTTGGTTTTTCTAGTAGATTTCTTTTCCAATTTTGGCTTGTTTAGGCTAATATTAAATTCTGCATGCATTATTTTATTGCAAAGCAACCAATTAGTGGACAAAGGGGTAGTTTCAAAAGGATTCTTATAGCAAGAAGCTATCTAGCATGTTAAAGAGTAGTGAAAAACTGATTTTAACACCAATTCTTTTCATGGTTTGGAGGGGTCCTTGGACCCCTCTCTCCTGCAACTATAGGCAGCTTAAATGGTACAGTGGATAGAGGGCTGGGCCTTAGATGTTTGCTGTCTGGGCATTGCTTTTTTTGAATCAATCAGGGTTAAGTAACTTGCCATGGTCACACAGTTAGTAAGTGTCTAACTCATACTTGAACTCAGATCCTCCTGACTTCAGGATTGGTGCTCTATCCACTGCGGCACCTACCTGACACTCTGGGCACTCTATCTGCCTCAGTTTCCTCAAATGGAAAATGGGGATAATAGATTGCTGTGAGAATCAAATGAGTTATTATTTGTAAAGAGTTTAGCACAGTGCCTGGCACTTAGTAGGTACTTAACAGATGCTTCTTTCCCTGCCTTTCTTTCTTCCTTCCACAGACAGAAACCCCTTTCCGACTGGATTCTTTCTTTTTCTCATTTACCGACTATAGTAAGAAATTGAGGGTGAGAGCTGCATTGATAGTTCAATTTCTTATATAAGACTTCCTATCTCCCCATAAAAATACATACCATTAAATAGAAATATATACCATTATATAGAAAGTGCTATCAATATATTAGCACATGATGGCAGAAACACAGGCAAACAGGACAGAATTCTTGGTTCTTGAGTCTGAGGAGAGCTATTCCAGGACCTGGAATTTCACTGTGATTTTTCTACCTCTGAATCACCAATCCATAAATGGTACTAATGAAATTGCTCAGAATCTAGCTCCCATAAAAGGCTATCTTACTATCATGAAGCTAATGCTGACAATAGCTGGAGAACAGGTACAGCCCCAGGCACTATTTTGTCCCTCAGTTCCTTTCACTTTCTAAGCCTTGGCCTCCAAAATGTGTGTTCCACATCACAATCACCCCACAAGGGCTTCCATCAAATCCATGCTTACACCAAGGAAGCATGACCAACTGCCTTGACGCTCTGGGTCTGGCTTTGGTTGGGAAATATACCTCCATTCCTGTTGCATAGAAAGCAAGGAGATTGGACCAGATAATGGATAGTGACCCTGTCGGACCAGTGACTCACTAACAAAGAGGCAATCTTGAGCTCATTCAATTTGGCAAAAGTAGATCCAGAAAAAGCAGATAGAGACAAATTGAATCAACAAGTACAATGATGCCTCATATGCTTTATTTTTAATAAAAGATTTACTGATGCCTTTTGCAACATTATAATTTCTGAATATAAATCCAACCAATGAGTCTGCCTTTGTACCAAAGAAAAAGTTATGCAAAATCAACCAGTATGACAATGATATCTAATAACATATGTTAACATTTTAAACACATAGAACTTCCTCACCCTCCCTTATGCAGTGAAAGAAAGAAGGTGAATTTCTTCCATCTTTTCTCTAGGGCCAAGATTGGTCATTACAATGACCTAGTGTTGGAATATGCTTTAGCATACTTTTCATTTATATTTTTGATATAATTGCGTGCTTTGATTTCATGTTCTGTGTATCTTATCCTGCATCATTTCATACAAGACTTCTTGTGTTTATGTTCCTTACATTTTTTCAGTTATTATGGTGAAATAATATTCTGTCATATTCACATACAACATTTTTTTTCAGTTATTCACCAACTGATTTGCATCCACTTTATTTCTATTTTTTTGCTACCACAGAAAGTGCTGCCCTAGACATTTTGCAATATATGGGACATTTATTTCTGTCTTTGATATCTTTGCAGTACATGACCAGAAGTGAGATTCCTGGATAAAAAGACTTAGAAAATTTTCTTTTCCATACTTTCAAATAGTTCCCCCAAATGGTTGGATCCACTCACAGCTCCACCAATAGCATATTAGCACAACTATTTTCCCACAGTTCTTCTAACATTGACTAGATCTTTTGTAATCCTTGCCAAGATGGGGTGTATAACTCATATACTTTTCAAAATGAAATCTAAAGAAGTCTTTTCCTGCTCTTCCACTGAGTCTGGGATAGCTTTAAATGTAAATGTTAATTGAATGCTTGGAAGTTCATGAAATCACCAAGTGAAACAGTATAGAGGGAGAAGAGAAGAGGGTCCAGGACAAAGTACTCTAGGATGCTCATGGTTGGTATCCATGACCTGAGAACACTTTTTGGGCTGACTTCCTTGAAATGCTAGCAGTAGCAACCTGTGATCTTTCCCGTAGCCATCCCCCTTCCTCATAGCCAATCATGACCGCATCTTCTTCTCGTCCCTTCTTTTCCTCCCCAGCCCAGCACAGTGGGTAATTTCACAGTTAGCTATATACTCAGGAAGAGGCAGCCTTGTGATTTTCTGTAATAATGTGTAATATGTTTACATAGTTACTTCCTTTTGGTTTCATGAGTGAAGAGTATAATTATGCGGGCATCGCAGGCCAGGCCAAGAAGGTTTCTGGATTCTGCACTGAAGAATCTTGCACAGACTTGTAAGAAAGAAATTCCTTAGAGTGAAGGCAAGATATATAAGAAGATTCAGTATCCTGGAAGCTGGTGAGGACAACAAATAGTATTTTTCACCCTTCTTTTAAAGAGCATGCCTGCCCTGCTCAGGGTGAAGTGACTTTCCCAAAGTCACACAACTAGAAAGTGTCAAGTATCTGAGACCAGATTTGCACTCAGATCTTTTTTACTCTAGGGCTGATGCTCCATTCCCTGTGCCACCAAGTTGCCCCTCAAGTGAGACCTTTTTTTGAGGATAAAAGACACATAGACATGTTTACAGGAAAGGGAAACAGCCAGGAGACAGTGAGAGATTGAAGGACACGAGGAGCCAATCTGCTGGAGAAGATGGGATCCCTTGTACGTATAGGAAGGTTTGTCTTGACAAGGAGAAGTGTGACCTCTTCATGTGAGATGAGTTGAAGGATAAGATGGTAGCAGAAGACATCTGGATGGAGTGAGATGAAGAGAAGAGGAGAAGACAAAGATATCAATGAATGGTCTTGACTTTTTAAGTGAAATATTAGTCAAGGTTCTCACCTGAACAAGAGGGAAAAGGAGTTATGGGAGATTTGGGGAGGGATGAAAAGTTTTAGGTGAGCTGCTGTGGTCAGTGATATAGTGAGTTAATTAGGGAGGTGTAAAAAGATTACCTTGCAGTGGTGGGGGCCCAGAATGAGATCATGAAACACAAATTTGTACTGGAGTCAGTCCCAGCATGATTTCATAATTTTCTCAAGCTTCATTCATTAGCAAGTGAGATGGTGGGAATAACTGAGGACAGAGGTTTGGCAGGACAAGATTAGTGATGTAATAAGGAGACCAGGGACACCAGAGAAGAGGACAGTGTAGAGTTAGACTGGCTCACCAAAGAATTAAGACAGCAAAAGGAGGAGAGTATAACCAGTGCTAGGGAGACAACTTGAGAAAAAGCTAAGAGTCAGGTCACAGTGAGTGTGAAGAATAGGATTTAGGATTACAAGACAAAAGAGCAGGAATCCCGTTAGATCATGGTCAGCTCTGGGAATTTCAGAGTTCAGAAACACAGATGCATCTCTGAGTGACGGCAAGATCAAAGGCAGAGCTCTCTTTGTGAGTAGCGGAGGTAGACAGGAGTTATAGATCATGTGAGATAATTAAGTTGAGGGCTTGTTGGGTTAGAGGGTTTGAGAGAGCGTCAATAGGTATGTTGACACTCCCTAGTATGAAGGCAAGAGTTGAGGAGAGAAGGATTGTACATCTTTGTACTCATTGAGAAAGGACAGGGAGCGTCCTGGAGTTTGGTAGACCACGATGACCAGAGTTTGGACTAGGTGGTAGATATGAATTGTTCAAGCTGAGGGAGATGGGAATAAAGAGAAGAAAGTCTGAATGACAGCCTCAGGCTCAGAATCAGTGGAATGGTGAGAGTCTAACCAAATGGAAGTTGTTCATCCTTGTTCAGTGCAGTCAAGTAGGCTATTAGCATTGCTGTTGTTGAATCATTTTCAGTCGTGTCCAATTCTTTGAGACCCCTTTGGGGGTTTTCTTGGCAAAGACACTGGAGTGGTTTGCCATTTCCTTCTCTAGCTCATTTTACAGATGAGGAAACTGAGGGAAACAGAATTAAGTGATTTGCCCAGAGTCACAGAGATAATTAGGGTCTGAGGTCAGATTTGAACTCAGGAAGAGGAAACTTTATGACTCCAAGCCCGGCACTCTTTCTACTGCACCACCTAGCTGCACATTATGAACATTACTTGGGGTTAAGTGTCAATGCTGAGTATTCTTTGGGTTTTAGACTGCTCAGATGAGATCAGTAAGGGGAGCTGACAGAGTAGCATTTTTGACCTTTCCCTACAGGCAGACCCAGCCAGGAGATAGGTAGAGGGAGCAGGATAAATCTGGTTTCCCTGATGTCTTGCAGAAAGAGGACAGTCTAGGATCAAGATGTCTCATCTCAGGTGAAATAGTCTCTGTTCTCATGATCTGACTGGGGAAGAAATTCCCCATGTTCTCTAATGTGGCAAGCTAGAAATCAGGAACCTATCAAGGATAGAGATACTCTTAAAAGTGTTTTTTTCCTAAGGGTTTTCTCTACCTCCAGGGATCACTCCCTGAAGAGATCAATGGACATAACATGTGTAAAATGTTTTTTATACCATAAAGTACTATACAAATTTTAGCTATTATGATGAGGAAGAGGAGGAGAAAGAGGAGGAGCAGAACCTAGGACTGCATGTGCCTTCCTCCCTTGAAGCCAGTAAAGTAAGATCTCTCCTTTCCCAAGAGCTGTCTAATTCAACCCCTCCCAAGGGAATGAAGCATTATAAGGAGAATTTTATGTAAATGAACCAGGCATCTGAATACACCTATAATCTAGGATCACTAGATTAAACTCATGTCTAGATTTTAAAGAGATTTTTAAATGCCCTGAGTTCAGAGTAATTCTGCTTTCAGAATTGTAGTTATTAAATAGCTCCTGAGGATGGCCCCAATTAGAGAGCAAAAGCTTTCTAACAATGAAGTAGTAGTTTGAGGGCAGCTCGGTGGTACAGTGGATAAAGCACCAGTGCGGGAGTCAGGAGGACCTGAGTTCAAATCTCACCTCAGATACTTGTCACTCACTAGCTGTGTGACCTTGGGCAAGTCACTTAACCCCAATTGCTTCATCCTGGGTCATCTCCAGTTATCCTGATAAGTATCTGGTCACTGGACTCAGATGGCTCTGGAGGAGAAGTGAGGCTGGTGACCTGCACAGCCCTCCCTCACTCAAAGCAAAGTCAAATGCAAGTCATGTCATTACTTCTCTGATGGCATGGTCTTCATCGGCAACAAAGGACGGACATACGCAGTAGTTTGTGATCCTAGCCTTGAGATGGAAGAAGTCACTCTCTCCTGCATGACTCCAGAGCTGTTCAGTGCCTTTACCCCTTGAACAAAGTGACACCAAGAGATGCAAGGACAATGCCAACCATAGGTATCCAGAGAAGATAATATTAAATCCCTCAAATACAGCCTTTAACATTATTAACTACTATTACTGCCACTACTACCACCAGCGCCACAACCACCGCCACCATCATTACTACCACTACCAGCACCATTACTACTACTACTGCTGCTGCTGCTACTACTACCACTACTACTACTTACTTGAAGAGAAGGAGGAGGAAGAAGAGATGATATAATTAGAAACAGGTGCTGAAGAGGAGCAGCTCAGTGGCACAGTGGAGTCAGGCCAACTAAGTGCAAATCCTGCCTCATACACTTACTAGCTCTGTTGCCCTGGGTGAGTCACTTAATCCCAATTACCTTGCAAAAACAAACAAAAAAAAATCTCAATGGTGAGACCCTGGACAAGTCACTTAACCCCGGTTGCCCCATTTCTCTCATCTGTAAAAGGAGCTAGAGAAGAAAGTGGAAAACCATTCCCTCAGTATCTTTGCCAAGAGAATCCCAAATGAAGTCACCAAGAGTCTGTCACAACTCAACAACAAAAGCTGAAGTAAGGCAAGGAGAAGAGCATCAGGGTTGACAAGTTCCTGGTGGTTGTTTTCTCTCACCACAATTTTTTTTTCAAAAAGTCACCCACTTCTCTGCTTGTCCCTATAGAGGATGCGTCTCATGACTCCTGTGGAGGCAGGGGTTTGAAGAAAGGGCCTACCAACATCATTGCTGCCAGCCACCACAATCCCATCTGTGCCTGGAAGAGTCCTCATCACCTACCTCTTCTTTCCTTCCCTCCAGAGATCCTCCAAAGCTCTCATTATATGGAAAGAAATCCTGCCCTCCAATTCTAATCTCCTTTAGTTTTCTCTTTCCCCAAACTGAGAAGAAAGAAATACAGCTTCCAGGATCTTTGTGAGAGCTCTTCCATAAATACATACAGAATCAATAAAAAGAGAAGTAATACAAACACAAAATACTTAAAGAAAGATAGCCTTAGAAGGAGATATTAGCAGGTAGCAATCTGTAAAGATTTGTTATAGAAGGTGCTGTTGCTCCAACTGCATCTTGAATGGGGATCTATGAGACAGAGGTAAGGAGGGAACACATTCCAATCTAGTAGAATGGCCAATGCCAACACAGAGAAATAGTAGATGGAATGTGACATTTAACTAGCAGAAAGACCAGTTTGGCCAGTTTTCTGAGTGCATGAGGCTGGAAAGTTTGGTTAGGACAAGGTTATAAAGGGCATTAAGCTAAATGGAAGGGAGCTTGGCAGCTAGATGGCACAGTGGCTGGAGTGCCAGGCCTGCAGTCAGGAACATTCATCTTCTTGAGTTCAAATCCAGCCTCGGACCCTTCCTAGCTGTGTGACCCTGGGTAAGTCACTTCACTCTATTTACCTCTATTTCCTCATCTGTAAAATAAGATGGAGATGGAAGTGGCAAAGCACTCCAGTATCTCTGCCCATAAAACCCCCAAAAGAGGTCACACAGAGTCAGGCATGACAGAAACAGTTAACCAACAACAATAAGGAGTTCCTGGAGTTGGTTGAATAGAGGAGTAATGTGGTCAGATCCATAGTTAAGGAAAATCTCTTTGACAGTATTGTGGACAATGGACTCAGGCATAAGAGACTTGAGGCAGAGAAATCAATTGGCAGGCTGTAACAATAATCTAGGCTAAAAGTGATGAGACCTTGAACTAAGGCGGTAGCTGTATGAGTAAAGAGAAGTGATCTGATGGGAGAGACCTAGAGGAAGGGTAGGATTTGACAGATGATTGGCTACATGGAATGAGGGAGAGGGCGCCATCAAGGTCAATGCTAATAATAGAGGAAGATCTTGAGGGTTAAATAGAGGAATTAAGGTTCAATATAAGCAGGAGGAACCACTCTGGTTCTTAAGCAAGTCAATAGTGGATGGGGGATGGTATTGCAATGATTGTAGCAAAGGTGTTGAGAGATAATTTTTCTTGAAGTTATACATAGATGGAATTGGAATAAGGACACTGAGACCAGCATTGGTTCACATTATATCAGGACTTATGTCCACAGATATGCACTTTGACTATGTATATATGCACAGGCATATGTACGTACGTACATAGCCTACACTATACATATGTATGTATGGCAAGGTGGCACAGTGGATAGAGCACCAGGCCTGGAGTCAGGAAGACTTATCTTCTTGTGTTCAAATCTGCTCTCATACGCTTACTAGCTGAGTGACCCTGGGCAAGTCACTTAACCTTGTTTGCCCCAGTTTCTTCATCTGTAAAATGAACTGGAGAAGGAAGTGGCAAACCACTTTAGTATCTTTCCCAAGAAAACTATGAAAAAGTTTTGAAAAAGAGTCAAACATGACTGAACAACAACATACATATGTACGTATATGAATCTATGAATTGGGGAGAAAACACCAATATATATCAATGACACTGATTTTATTATGCTATATATGGCTATAATTTACCTATTATATGTATAATTATAATTATAAAATCTAAATTGGAGAGAACATTATAAATGTGGACATGTACACTTATGTATATTTAAAATTTTAATTGGGGAGAAAATACAAACATTAAATATATATGGAGATAGATTTATATTGACATATCTATATCTATCTATATATTTATATCTATAAATACATATATACTTTTAATGTGTATTGGTATTTTCTCTCAAATTTAGATTTCCAAATGCAAGAATTACATCATCTTTATTTTTTTTACATCTCTTCTATTCACCTAGTACAGTATTAATCTCATCATACAGAGTGGAAAATCTGTAAATGTTGTTGGCTAATTTTTATCTCTGTCTAGGACATTATGTTCTCTACTCAATAAAAACTATCCTAAGAAAAGAAACTACCTTGGTAATTCCCTACTTCCTGATAATTTTAACTTATGGAACAGGCAGTATATGCTAGATATAAATTATAATACATAAAACCTACATCCCTTGCTCCCTTTCATCTGTGGTCTAAGATGAACCATGTGACAAATTCACTACCCTACAAAGGATGCTAAACATCTGGATCTTACTGTTGCCCTGGGAAACAACTGAGAGACATAGAGTGGCAAGTTCCACCGTTCAGATCCCTATCTGAATGAGAATAAAAACTCTCATTAACATTATCAAATTAAAAGATATTTTTAGCTTCTTTAACGTTTCACAATACCTGGTGACATTTTTGCTTGTTCAAAGACTGCGATTCCTAACTGTTCCTTTTTTTAGGGCATTTAAAAAATAAGCCTTTGGGGAAATTGGAGAAACATGGGGAAAGTAAATCTAACATGACACAATAAGTAAGTAGAACCAGAAAAATAATATCCATAACACTAGTTAACTGATGGGGCACAGGAAGATCTAAATTTAAATTCTGTCTCCAATACTCACTAGCTAGCTGTGTAACCCTTAGAAAGTCACTTAACGGCTATGTGCCTCAGTTTTCTTATCTGTAAAATAAAGGTACTGGACTCAATGACTTCTAAAATCCTTTCCATTTCTAAGTCAATAATTCTATGAATAATGCAAACAAAAACAGCATTAAAGGGCAACCAGACTATAATTCATCAGAACGTCCAAGATGATACTTCACTCCTCTTAGTATAGAGATGGGTTTTATAGATGTGGAATGTTGTATACATTCTCAGATGTAAGCACCATTGCTTGGTTTTGTTTATCTGGCTTTTCTTTTTGTTAGAAGGGAAGGTTAGAGGAATTTGTCAGGAAGTAACCATGGTGCAAAAACAAAGGGAATCAATAAAATTTATTTAAAAAACAAATATAATTCTCTTGGTTCTTTGTGGAGGTATAGGGTGAGGTCATTCCTTCTTGAACATTCACTGTTTATCTTGAGCTACCATTATACTTCTTGTAACCACTGGAGGAAAGACATTTATCTAGCCCCTTAATATTGTAATTCTTAATTGACATCTTGTTATTTTTTAGCTCATCAGAAAAGATGACTTATCAATTCTCTTCCCTGCCCCAGTTTCAATCGGAACAATAACTCTTTGGAAAAGACAAAGCCATAGGCCAAGTGACTGCATTAAGAAGATGGCTTTCTGTTGCTAACAGGATTATATCTTTGTATTTCACAGCTGACCTGTCCCTTAGAAAGAGACATCATGGCACAATAATTCCCAAAGTTATTACAGCACTTAATTGTGATTTGTTTTCAACTGTGAGAAAACTGGAGATTAGGCAACCGAGATTATCAAAAGGGAAAATCATAGACAGGTGGTCATGGTCTTATATTTGGAAAGGTCCTTAGAAGTGAACTCTCCACACTCTCTCTTTCCTTGGTGCTTCTCTAGATTGTTATTAGGTCAAATCAATCAACGAGACAATCAATGAACTTTTTTAAAGTCTTTCCTACATGCCAGGCATCATGCTAAGTGATCAGGATTACAACGACAGAAACAAAGCCCTCCCTAAACTCAAGTGGGCAGCTAGGTGACAAAGTGAATAGTGTCAGTCTTGGAATCAAAAAGACCAATCTGTGTGAGCTTAGGCAAGTCACATAACCCTGCTTAACTCAGTTTCTTCATCTGTAAGATGAGCTGGAGAAGGAAATGACTAACCACTCCAGTATCCTCTCCAAGAACACCCTGGATGGGGTCACAAAGAGTCAGGCATGACTGAAACAACTCAGCAACAACATCCTTAAACACTCCCTCTCCCCTTCCTTTTCATGTCCGCTACCAGAGTGCCTTTGTGTCAAACATTCCAGACTAGAGTCCTAGGAGACATACTATTTGTATTCTACTTGTTCCTTTTTTCAGGAATGTTTACATATCTGTTTACCTAATTAAAATCATTGTGTAATTTATGAAAAAATATGTTTAATGGATTTGCATGTTTGTTTGAGCCAGAAATTTTCATTAAAGTTCATTTAATTTCAAGTTCTTTAAAACAAATGCCCATTGCTATGTTGAGAATCTCATCCTCCATTGTTAACAGACTAGTGGAGGGTTGTATCTATTTTAATCTCTGAGATGCAGTCTAACACAGTGTTCTCTCAGCCCCTTGCTAAAATATCTCAAGATTTTTGGCTAGGAAAGGACTTTCTTCCCAGTACTTGTAATCGTTAACAGACTGGTAGAAAGTTCAGGCGAGGTATTGATAATACACCATACAAATTCAAGGCCAGAATGTTCCCCTTTTTATTCCTCTGAGGCACTTGAAAGAAACATAAAAAACAACTTTTCCTGTCAATCCCTTGGGGAGCCAGCCTTCCTAAATGACAAAGGACAGAATTTTAGTAATGCCATCTCCATGTGGACTATTGTTGTGGAGCAAGAGAGTTTTGATGGAATAAAAGAAGCCACAGACCATCTACTCTGTCCACTCTTGCTGATCACAACAAAAAACTCTTCACCACAATGAATGTTAAGAATGCACTGCCTTTCAAGAAATCTCAATAAGCAAATCGTTACTACATACCAGAAACAAAACTGTAGGCACAACCGTTAACAGGAGACCAGCATTTGGGTTCTGGTGTAGGTCACAGAAAGGACTTGACATAATTTAGCAACTATTCTGGTGCATTTTCCCAAATATAGTTGAGATCTGGATATTCTTATGGTCATTGGCCATTACTACATTTTTCAGAGAAAATATGCCTCCTGTGTGGTCAAGGCAAGAGGAGGGGGCTCAAAACTCACTCCTTTAGGATATAAAAAAATGGCAGAACTAAATGGTGACACAGTGGACAAAAGATAAATGCAAAAATATTAGCCAAAGGAAAAATTTCTTTTGCATATTATTAATGACTTTGCATGTAAAGTGGAATATGATAGATGAAAAGATTATGGCTTTTTATAACTTCATAAATTTGATGAACTTCATGAAAGAAATGATTAGTAATGCAATCTACTCAACAGGAAATGGTATATTTTCAAGTGGAATGTCAGGGCATGAAATACTCCATGTTACACTAGCACTGTGGGACCTTAATTAGCTGAAAGAGGAACAAGAAATAGGAATTGAGAACAAAGGGAAGATGAGTATAGGCTAAAGTTAGCTGGTAAGTCCAAGTAGAAATGGACGTGGTCATTCCTATGTTATCCTTGCAGTGAATGAGCACAGGGCAAATCCTTTTTGTTTTATAGGATTTAGTAGCTGAAATGTTTATTATACAATAGTGCACTTCTCCACTGCCTTTACTCCTTCTCTCCATTCCTCTGATACATGTCCTCATCTTTGCCTCTGCAACCTGGCTTTCAAGTCCTAGCTAAAATTACACCTTATACAAGAAAGAAAGCTTTCCTGATCCCCTTAGCACTAATACCTGTCCTCTATTGATCACCTCCAATTTATCCTCTATATATTTTGCTTGTACATAACTTTTTTTTTCATGCTGTCTCCCCTGATTGGCCTATGAACTCCTGGAGAGCAGAGACTTTTAACTTTTTTTTGTATTCATGGTGCTTATCACAGTGCCCCACACATGTTCTTGTTCAATGTTTTCAGTGGTGTCCAATCCTTTATGACCCCATTAGGAGCTTTCTTGGCAGAGATACTAGAGTGTTTTGCCATTTCCTTCTCCAGCTCATTTTTTACAGATGAGGAAACTGAGGCAGACAGAGTGAAGTGACTTGCCCAGATTCACACAGTTAATATGTCAGATTTGAACTCATGTAGAGGAGTCTTCTTGACTCCAGACTCTATGCACTATGCCACATAGCTCCCCCTGAGCACAGTATGTGCTACATACATATTGACTGCCGGACTGACTGACCCAAAGGAAGGGCCACTTCTTTTTCTTTTAAATTTCTAAATAAAAACAGTAGCTGTTTATTGGAAAGAAATCAAAAAGGCAATATAAAAATTAGCCAATCTGATAATTTTTAAGACAAGAAAATCAAATTTCCAATATCAAAAAGACAGTTTCACAACAGATCAAGAGGAGAAAATAAAGGAAATTTCTAAGGTTTTTGGTAGCCAGTCCCTTTCTGTGGTGGTTGCCAGGCCCAAAGATATAGCTGAGTTTGATGGATTAAATTGCTCTCAGTCTGGGTTGTAGTCAAATAATTCCTAAATTGTAATCGTGCTTCCTTTTGGCTTCCCCTTGAATCTTAATAGTCACCTGAAGTGACTGACATTCAGAGACTGACAGTGAAAGACCACAGCTTATCTACTGGCCTACAAGCTAGCTTATTAAGGGTCTGCGGTATTCCATTATGCCCTGGGAAAAGTAAATTATCATGGCCTTCATTTCTCTTCTCTTTCTGGATGTCATGTTAGTTCCCTTTTCAGATATATCAAGCATTCCTTTTTTTCATTTTTAACAAAATCATAAGAGTAAAACAATAAATTTAGTACATCTTAATCTCAAAGAGCATCATTTTTTAAAGTAATGTTTAAAATATTTCTGCTGAATGTCTCCCTTTCCTCTCCTCATCCAATCAGTCTTTTATTCTAAATCTATAATAAATTCAAAAGAAATGGGATGGCAGAAAGTAACCCTTTTAAAAATTGGAATCCAAATACCTTCAAACAAGAGAAAATAACATGCTACTGTCTGGAAACATATTCTGGTTGATTCCATGACATGCCCATTAATGAACTGGCATCAGACTGCATTATTCTAGAGTCCCCAGAGTGATTTTGTATTTTGGAAATCACAAATTCCTATCTGAGGGAGACTATTCCTTCTTGTAGAACCATCCATATAATCAAAGCACACTACAATTGTAACCTCATTTTTAATATTTCAAATATTGGCAGTGATGGCACCCGCAAAGGAACATGACTGATTTTTTGTGTTTGTTTCATCGCAATCGAGCAGCAATCTACATGTTTGATTATGAAATGTCTTACTCTTTTTAGATCCGTAACGAATCCAATATCCCCTCTCCCTCACAAGTTTGGCAGTGAGGGGCAGACTAGTGGAATTGTTAACATTATAAGACTGGAGAAGTAGCATGGCATGGCAAATAAAGTGATGGGCTTAGAACCAGGGAGGCCTGGGTTCAAATATTGCCTCTAGACCTTACTAACTGGGTGACCTGTTTAGGAAACAATTCACATAATGGTGACTCAAGCAATTTCACAGAACTTTTTTTTTTAACTAAATCATAGTCAAAGGTTCTCTTAGCTGACATCATCGATCCTTCACGTACTCTGAATGAGACTGAGACAATTAACATTAGGACTCCAGGCTTCAAGGATTTTTTAAAAAACATGAATTATTAAGTAGCTACTATGTAGCAGGCACTATTCTAAGTGCTTGATGAATAATACCTCATTTGATCTTCATAACAACCCTGAGAAGTTGGTGTTATTATGATTCCTATTTTCCAGATGAGGTACCTGAGGCAGACAGAGGTTAAATGACTTACCCAGGGTAACACAGATAGTCAGGGTCTCAGGACTGATTTTTTGAGAGTAGGTTGTACTGACTTCAGGTCCATTGCTCTATCCACTGTGTCATGTGGCAGCTCCTAGAAAATTTTTAAGGGGAATAAAATCTTCCCCCAGTAAGGATCACATGTACAGTATGCCCTGTACCTTTCCTGTTAAAAAAAGAACTGAACATCATAGAAGTCATCTTCTCTCAAAAAAAACCCCTCACATTTATTTAGCTCTTTAAGGTTTTCAAAAATCTGTATTGATAGACTTGTTTTTTCATCACCTATATTTTATAACATAACTTTGCTGCACTCAATCTACCTTCTAGAGAGTTGCACCTTATAATATATAATAAAAGGGAGGAGAGAGTAAAGCAGTAGGGCAAAGCTAACCAACATATTCCATGGTCCACTGGAAAGAACACTAACTCTAGAGTCAGATGGCTTGGGTCAAAATCCTGCATCTGTTGCCTGTGTAACCTTTGACAAATCACTTTACCATCCTGAGCCTTAGTTACGTCCCTTGTATAATGAGTAGATTGGAATACACAGCATGTAGGGTTCTTTCTTGATTTATGCTCATAGAAGCAGATCCTTGGTGTCTCCCATGGAAGTGCCTCCATTTTAGGTGATCTGGGAACAGGTCAAACACTCATTACATATGCATTTATCAGAATAATGTTTTAGAGCATGGGAACATTCCATAACATTGAAGTACCACAAGTTATTTAGCAACTCCCTAAGGGATGGGTTCTACTTCATTTTTAATTCTTCATTCCTACAAAAAGGATAACTATGAATATTTTGGTATATGGGGATCCTTTCTTGTTTTTTATCATTGACATCCTTAGAGTAAATGTGTCACAGTGGAATCTCCAGGTCAGAGGGTATGGATATATTAAGTCATTTGCTCATTATAATTCCAAATTGCTTTCCAGAATGGTTAGATCAATTCATGGTTCAAATAGGAGTACACTCATGTGTTTGCTTTCCCTAGTCCTTCCAACATTTATCATTCACATCTTTTGTCGTCTTTGCCCATTTGTTCACAGAGATGTTTTGATTTTCCTCTCCATATTAGTAATTTGGCATAATCTTTCATATGATTGTTAAAAGTTTGCATTTCTTTTGAAAATTCTAATCACTTATCCCTTGGGAAATGATTTTTGGTGCCTTTTAAGGTATGCAAAACATTTTACATACAGGTTCTGATTTCAGTCTCAAAACAACCTTGTGAAATAGGTGCTATTATTTTGCCTATTATGAAGAAAAGGAAATTGAGTTTCAGAGAGTGTAACAAGTTAAGATCAGACAACATTGGCAGTAAGTGTTCTGATGCAAAATTTGAAAACATCTCTGGTTATGTCTGACTCTTTGTGACCTAATTTGGGATTTTCTTGGCAAAGATACTGTAATGGTTTGCCACCTCCTTCTCCACCTTGTTTTACAGATGAGAAAACTGAGGCAGACAGGGCTAAGTGACTTGGTCATGGTCACCCAGCTAGTAAGTGTCTGAGGTCAGATTTGAACACAGGTCCTGCTTGCTTGAGGGCCAGCACCCTATTCACTGCACCACAAATCTGACACTTGATCACAATGTGACCCTGTTTCTCTCCATTAAGGAACTTGTTTCTGTGCTGGTATTATATCTGAATTTTCTTTCAGAATAATTGTCTTCACTTGTAAACACACACACACACACACACACACACACACACACACACACACACACACTTCTTTCAGAAACCTTTTAATCCTTTCTCTAGGGAAAAAAAATCAAACTTTCTTCCCAGGCTTGATTGTTATGTCACTAAAACACATGTGTTTTTCTTATCATATTTCAATTCCCATTCCCCAATCTCTACGTAATAACAAAGTTCCCAACTTCTGTACCTTCCACCCCAGGACATGATGTCCCCATCATTATCAGTCTGCTATCTTAATTTTTTTCAGGGACAAGAAGGCTTAATGCCACTGATTAGCCTTACACACACACACACACACACACACACACACACACACACACAGAAAACTATGTAGAATAAAAGGAAAGTCACCATCTAAGGAGTCAAATGACCTGAATTTTAGTGCTGAAATGAACTAGCCTTGTAATCCTCAATGGATCAGTACTTCTCTGGGAAGAAGAAGAAGAAGAAGAGGAGGAGGAGGAGGAGGAAGAGGAGGAAGAGGAAGAAGAAGAAGAGAAGGAAGAAGAAGATGAGGAAGAAGAAGAGGGAGAAGAAGAGGAAGAAGAAGAGGAGAAAGAAGAAGAGGAAGAGGAGGAAGAAGAGGAGGAAGAGGAAGAAGAAGAGGAAGAAGAGGAGGAGGAGGAGGAAGAGGAAGAAGAAGAAGAAGAGGAGGAGAAAGAGGAAGAAGAAGAAGAGAAGGAAGAAGAAGACGAGGAAGAAGAAGAGGGAGAAGAAGAGGAGAAAGAAGAAGAGGAAGAGGAGGAAGAAGAGGAGGAAGAGGAAGAAGAAGAAGAAGAAGAGGAGGAGGAGGAGGAGGAGGAGGAAGAAGAAGAAGAAGAAAAGAAGAGGAAGAAGAAGAAGAGGAAGAAGAAGAAGAGGGAGAAGAAGAGGAAGAAGAAGAGGAAGAGGAGAAAGATGAGGAGGAAGAAGAAGAAGAAAAGAAGAGGGAGAAGAGTAAGAAGAGGAGGAAGAGGAAGAAGAAGAAGAGAAGGAAGAAGAGGAAGAGGAGGAAGATGAGGAGGAAGAAGAAGAAGAAGAGGGAGAAAAGAGGAAGAAGAAGAGGAGAAAGAAGAAGAGGGAGAGGAAGAAGAAGAAGAGGAAGAAGAGGAGGAGGAAGAAGAGGAAGAATAGGAGGAAGAGGAAGAAGAAGAAGAAAAGAAGAGGAAGAAGAGGAGGAAGAGGAGGAAGAAGAAGAGGAAGAGGAAGAAGAAGAAAAGAAGAGGAAGAAGAGGAGGAAGAGGAGGAAGAGGAAGAAGAAGAAAAGAAGAGGAGGAGGAAGAGGAAGAAGAAGAAAAGAAGAGGAAGAAGAAGAAGAGAGAGAAGAAGAAGAGGAGGAAGAGGAGAAAGATGAGGAGGAAGAAGAAGAAGAGAAGGAAGAAGAGGAAGAGGAGGAAGATGAGGAGGAAGAAGAAGAGGAAGAGGAGGGAGAGGAAGAAGAAGAAGAGGAAGAAGAAGAGGAGGAGGAGGAGGAAGAGGAGGAAGAAGAGGAGGAAGAGGAAGAAGAAGAAAAGAAGAGGAAGAAGAGGAGGAAGAGGAAGAAGAAGAAGAAGAGGAGGAAGAGGAAGAAGAAGAAGAAGAAGAGGAAAAAGAAGAGGAGGAGGAGGAAGATATAGTAATAATAGTAAATAGATCCTAAATTTGGCTTTTTTATTCTGTCCAAATTAAATGGATGGTGACTCCAACCTGTGCTTTCCTTTGACTGTGTGGTCTTAGACTTCAGCAACCATCACTGGAGGTAGTTATTTCTGAATTAAGATCTCAAGGGACTATACAGTTTGTCATATTCTTCAGAAGTCACAGCTCCAGAGCTCACCACACCCTGACATTGTTAACACGTTCTGGAATGCCAAGGGGGACTTGGCAGACTGGCCACGATTCCAACTCTAAGCTAGGCCAGGACTTTCCAGGATAAACATGGGCAGAGTCCCAGAGGAATGGCCTGTCATCTCTCTCGGTTGTTGCTGTCTGCTTCATGGCAGTGACCTACTAGGGATATTTAAAGAGAGGTCCCGTTAGAGATGAAAATTAGACAGGCCAGGCAGCACGTTAGAATCCCTGACTCAGTCTCAGAACAAGGGTCTTCCAACATGTTAGGTAAACTTGTTTAGGAAAAACTATGAGAAAATATAGACAAGTTACACAGGGTGACATGCAACCAGAACTATGAGAGGGAGCAGCCATCATCAGGGAGATCACAGATGCATTGAAGTACTAAATAAGCTCTATATAAAAACTGAGCTCTAAAAAAAGCTCTTTAAAAATGGTTTTAATTGAAAAGTTGAGTTGGTGACGTTGGTCTACTATATTTCTTTGTATCGTATTGTAATAGACCAGGGTACTCCACTCCCTGTGACATAGATTAAGTAAATTCTTTTGCTAAAAGCAAAAGAAGTTGTTCCCCAAATCTGATTGGCCCAAGGGGCTAAAAGTCCAAGCTTTCATTCTTTTGGTAACTTCCCTTGTGGCCTTAGACCAGGTTTTTATGGATTCCTATTTATTTGAGGGGGTAAAAAGGCCCACTTACATGGAATCAAGACCATTCAGATTTGGTATATGACCCAAATCTTGCAAGTCACCACACTCTGCCAGGTTCCATACGGAGTTGGGGGCTGGAGGGCTCATCGACCTGAATTAAATACTACAATCTTATTAACTAGGTTTTCTGCTATTGTCTTGTTCAATCATTTCCATTATGTTTGACTCTTTTGTGACTTTTGGGGATTTTCTTGGTAAGGATACTGGAGTGCTTTGCCATTCCCTTCTTTGGCTCATTTTACAGATGAGGAAACTGAGGCAAACAGAGTTAAGGGACTTGCCCAAGGTCACACAGCTAGTAAGTGTCTGAGGCCAGATTTGAACTCAGGAAGATGAGTCTCTCTAACCCTCAGCCCAGAACTCTAGTCACTGCTGCCCTCTTATAGAAATTATTATATATTATATATGTAATACACATTTTAGAAATATCATTTCTACATGATGGCTAAGTACACCCTTTTATTGAATGATCTATGAGTCATTTTATTTCAGTATTGGAAATTAAACTATCAGGGGATCAGTCTAAATCAGGGTAGTTCCCTACAAATATGTTCTTGGACCCAGCTGTCAGTCTGGGATTCTGTTAGACTCATCCAATAGTATTTGCATAGGAGAAGGTATACAGACTAAGAAACCAGAAAAGCTGGGGTTTAATTTGATTCTGCCACTAACTTATTGTCTGACCAGCATCATTAGAATTCTGTTTCCTCATTTGTAAAATGAAAGAGTTATACTAGATACTCTTTAAAATCCATTATAGCTCTAATAAAAATCTTAATTTATGATGACTAATTGATGGAAACAACAAACTGTGATATATAATTTTAATAGAATGTTATAATTATTAAAATATTGTTATACATTATCATGCCATAATATTATATTGTTATGATATAATGATTTTAATTGCTTCAACTCAAAGAAATGATTAATAGGAAGACCACAGAGCAGCCTGGGAAGGCATGTAAGGTGGCACGAAGTGCAGAATCACAAAAGCTACATATACAATCACTACGATGTAGACAGTAAGAAAAACAACAAAAACAGAAATGAAATTTAAGTTCTATCGAATTATAATAACTAAAGTTGGCCCTAATAACAAAGAAGAAAATGCATCTCCATCCTCTAGAAGTGAAGGACTATGGGTATGGACTTGGTTGATATATTGGTTAATTTTGCTAAATTCCATTCCCTTCCTGCTTCTCCATTTCTTTTTATTTTTTGTCATCAGGATTCCTCTCTGAGAAGGAGAGAAGTGAAGGATATATTTGGAAATTAAATTGATTTTGAAATAAAAGATATTAAAATTCTGTAATTAAAAAAAAACATCTTGTGCTTCAAATTAATTCCCTTATGTTCTTGAGTATTTTTTTTACCGCTCTCAAGCATTCCTACTCACTTAATTTATCACTATCTTTGCTCTATTCCGGTTATGAGTTTTAGAAATTATTTGACTCAAAAGTTCAATTCCTGTTTAATCCCTTTTGGGGGTCTATGGTATGGGAAAAGGAACAAAAATATTTCTTTTAGTGAAGCTGATTCTCTAGGGGCCTGAATAATCTAGTTCTGCAAGTTTAGATAACACTTTTCTTCTGTAGTCTTTGCTTTCATTTCCCTAGAAATGGGAGTCTGGCTATATTTCTGTTTCCTGTCAAGAGTTAGCTTTGAAGACAATAAAGTTGTATGCTTTGGGTACTTTGGAAGCTTTCCAGACCAGTTCTATCTGAATGAAAAAGGCAATTTTATTGGAATTTATACTGCATCAGCATTTCAAGGGACCATGAGTATTGTATCTACTTTTTTTTAAAAAATCAGAATTTCCAAAAAATAATGTTCATTTAAAATTGTCTGTTGCCTTTCATAATTCATCTTTATGAGCCTTCAGCCTTCTTCACAGATGATAGTATCTTCCAAACACATCGTGTTTACTCCCATTTCTTGGTCTTTGTTCATGCTCTTTCCTCTCCCTTCCACCATTGCTCTGCTTATCCCATTCAACACCTCCCCCCCCACTTCACTTTGAGGCTTACTTCAAGTACCACTCAGTTCTATGCTTAAGCTGACATATAAGGTTCAGGAGATCTGACTGTTAAATTTTCATCAATAACATTTACACCTAAAAAATTAGGAAATGTTATAAATCAGGACTTGATTTGTGATTTTGATTACTGTATTTCATCACATAATTGTCATTACCGCACAACCATTGAACCCTGTTTTTTCAGTCCAAAACTTGGTTTGCAATTTTTAATTGCATAATTGTCACATGGTATAATTCTTTCCATCATGCTGCTTAAAAGGTACACAGAACAGCAGTGTATTCCCCAGGGGCATTTGGATATGTATTTATCTCTAGCACATGACATGCCATGAGCCTAGAATTCTCAGCACATGCATATTGTCAGTATTTAGTTTTAAGGTATATTCAGGAGTATTCTGTGCATCCTCAGATGCATCCTCATCTTGCGCCAAAGACAGGTTAGTAGTAAATGGTTTTTAAGTAATACTAGCACAATTAAAAAAAATAGATTCACGTAATGGTTACACCCCAGTTTTTTGCAAAAAAATTTGGCATAAAATCTGTGACAATTATGTGGTGAAATACGGTATCTAAACTTCAAAAGGTGACGTGGAAAATGATAATGTACGCTGATTAAGCTTAAAAGTATGACTTGTGTACATTTTTTTTAGGGACAAGGTTGTTCAACTCCAGTATACCACTGGTGTCACCTCTTCCATTAGGAATACAGAAGTATTCCCAATTAGAAGATGATGGCACACACCATGGAGAAGGTGGAGGTGATACATCAAGGGTAAAACCAAGCTGATTCTCCTTAAGAGTGAAGAGAAAGGAGGAGTACAAAGTGACTAGAAATTTTCATTCTTCTAGGAGAATTTCCCACAAATAATCACTGAATAATAAGAGTAAAAATATTAATAATATTTGCATTAGACTTTCGGCTAGAATCTGTTCATTGTTATCAGTCACATGCACAAGTAATGCCAAGTTGCTTGTTTTATTTTGGTTTTTGGTTCATTCTAATGAATTTATTGGTGTAGGGAATTCCTTGTTGTTAGTCCTTCATTCTTGAAGAGAATCATGACATCAGGAAGGTCGTGCCATGACTTGCAAGTGAACTGGATTTAAGCGAGGTAGGGCTGTAGATCACCAGCTTCACTCTCTCCTCAGGAAACATCTGGGTCCAGTAGCAAGACACAGATCAGGATGACTGGAGATGGCCCCCAGGAACTCCTAGTAAGAAACGAAAAGAGCTGCACTTAAGGGGAACTTCACAGGGATGCCGTAAAGTGAGAAAAGCATTTCCAGTGCTGGGGCTTGCCAATGTGCCTCTCTATCTTTGTACTTCAAATGTGTGAGGTTGGAGAGTGTGCCTCTTGTATAGAGAAAATGTTGCATACCAACTGTTCTAACAATACTGCCTTAGTCTTTGGTAAAAACTAATTGAGGGTACAGCTAATAATCAGCACTGGTGGGGGCTGATGACTAACATTAAAAACCCAGCCCCTCATTGCTGTCTCTAGAACCTTGGAAGTAGTAGTCCACTGACCTTCTGGAGACATCAATTTGTCAATCTGTGAGCTGAGGGAGTGGTTACAGAATGGCCCTGAACCATCCACTTTCTCCAAACCCCTTTAAGCTTCATAACTCTAGATAAAGCTGGTCTTCCCCAGGGAGTCAAGTCAGCAAAAATCAGTCATTCCCCAAGCATTTCATAAAGGATATTCATGGTTAGGCACTATGTGAAAAGCTGGAGGAATAAAAAAGAAAAAGCAAGAAATGTAAAGAAAAGGAGAGATAGATAGAAAAGAGGAAGGAGGGAAGGAAAAGAAAAAGATAGATATAGAGATAGAATAAAGGAAAGAAGGAAGGAAGGAAGGAAGAAAAAAGAAAAAGAGAAAGATGGAGGCAGGAAGGAAGGAAGGAAAAAGGTCCCTGCCTTCCAGGAGCTTAAATTCTAATGAGAAAGTTAACTTGTACATAAATAGACACATACCAAATAGATGGAAGGTGACCTTAAAGGGGAAGGCTCTAGCAGCTGGGGGAACCAGAAAAAGCCTTCTGGAAGAAATGGTGCTAAAGCTGAATCTTGAGAGTTGTCAGAAATTCTTCAGTAAGAGTGCAAGGTGAGGAGGGAGAATATTCCAAGCATGGAAGCTATCCCATACAAAGGCACAGAATCAGGAAGGAGCATCATGCATGAGAAACAGAAAGCAAACCAATATAGGTAAACTCTATAAGGAATGGAAAGGAGGAATAGATGAACAGAATGAAAAGATAGGAAGGGTCCAGGTGGTAAAGAACCACCTGCCCAGAATCAGTGAAGTAAATTACTTTGCATGTGCTCAGTTCATGATCAGTCTATGTTATAACCACATTGCCTGGATTCACCATTAGTTCAAACGGTGATTAAACTCTCTTCACTTCTCTCTTCAAGTCTCCCAGAGTACCCCCTCCACCTCCTCCTGTGGGTTACATTATCTATGCAGTTGATTCTCAAGCCGTGATGTCTCTTCTAGGCTCTCTAGTCCCATATAAACACCTATTACTGGGAATTTTAAACTGGACATCCTGTAGGAATCTCAAGCTAAACATGACCAAGCAGAATACATTATCTTCTCCCTCAAACCCTCTCTTCAGAACTTTCTTTTTACCGTGTAGGACACCATCATCCTTCCAGTGACCCAGGTTTATAAACTTAGTGTCATCCTTGACTCCTCACTCTCACTCATTGCATAAATTCAGTCACTTACCAGATCTTTTCTTTGCTCTCTCCACAACAATATTGGAAACATTTCCTTCTCTCCTCTCACAAAACTACCATGCTACTTTAGGTTCTCATTACCTCTCTCCTAGATTACTGCAATAGCCTCCTAATCAGTTTCCCTGCCCCAATCTCTCCTCCCTACCGTCCATCCTTCAAATTGCTGCCAAAATCATTCTCTTCAAATACAGGTCTAACCATTTCAACCCCATGCCTGATAAACCCCAGTGTCTCCTTGGACCCCCTTGGTATCTGTCTAGTCCTCTTACATACTACTCTCTTTCACATTCTCTACAGTTTAGCCATAATGTTCTGATTCCTGTACTTCTTAATAACCCATATCCATCTCAGTACCTTTGTTCCAGATAGCTCCAGTGCCTTAATGCTCTGCCTCTCAGCATTTCTCAGCTCCAGCAGCACTTCTTCCATAAGGTTTTTTCTGCCCCACCCCCCACGCCCCTAGCTGCTGGTGACTCATCTCTATGATTGCTTTCCATGTACTCTATATGTATCTTGTAATATTCCTATTTATGTACAAGTTGCCTTCTCCATCAGGGACTGTTTTTCTTTTTAAAAATTTCCCCAGTTCTTTACACAGTGCCTGGCGTATGAATATCACCCCCTATTAAATGCTTAGGGACTGATTGCTGACTTGACACGCTAGGGAAGAGGGAAGGCAAGACCAGTTTTAGCTAGAGCTCTGTAGGCTAATGGGGTTGAAAGGATAGTGGACTGTGACTGAATATATATGTATATAATATACTCAGATACTAGCTTCATGATCGTGGAAAAGTCATTTAGCCTCTGTCTGCCTCAGTTTCCTTGACTATAAAATAGACATAAAAATAGTATCTATTTCAAAGGGTTTTGTGAGGATCAAATAAGATAGTATTTGGAAAATTGTTTAAGCACAGTACCCGATACAGTAGGTACTATATAAATGCTTATTCTTCCTCCCATTCCTGGCCAACTATGTTCCATTTCTGGGAAACTTGGTTTGGCATGCACAGCAAATTCGTGTTCTATCCTTTCTGACTGGAGCCATATCAGTTCAATAAAATACTCCAATCAATCCAGGTTTCTTTCCATGGTTATTCAGGTGCTGTTTTTCAGTCATGTCTAATTCTTTGTGATCCCATTTGGAGTTTTCTTGGAGTGGCTTACTATTTCCTTCACCTCTTTCTCCATATGAAAAAAGTAAGGAAGCATGGTTAAGTGACTTGCCCAGGGTGACAGCTAGTAAGTATCTGAAGCCAGATTTAAACTCACATCTTCCTGACTTGAGGCCCAGCACTCTATCCACTGCACCACCTGCCTTCCCCTGGGTTCCAATAAGTTACTCCAAAAACCTGGAAGACTATGGAGTGGGGAGGGTGAGGAAAGTGGTGGCAAGGAAGTAGCACAAAGCCTTTTGTGAGGGAATGTAGATGTGAGTTGTTATTATTCATCCTTTCCATACTACAATAAGGAGAAGGAAGGTATGCATGTGTGCATGTCTATATGAGCATTCACATTAAGAGATTGTGAAATGTGAGTGGCTAGCTGGACCTTGTTCTTATTTTCTAAACTAAGCAGATCTAAAAACTGACCTACATACCAAACATTTATCTTCCCTATTGGCAAGCATTAAAAATAAGATCATTCTGTGAGAGCATCTGGGTACCCAACAAAAATGAAGACAGTACAAATGTAGTCTATCCCCAGACTTCCTGTAGACAGTCAGTCAGAGTTCTCTTGGAGATTCCTAGGCAAAAACATCATGTTCTCCATGACAACCTGTCTTATTAAGAGAAATAATACTGATGGCTTTCCCTTAAAAGAGAAAAGGATATTTAAAATAGCTCATACCCCCACTGAAGAAGTCTTATCTGGTAAACTGTTATTATTGAAAGAGGCTTGGGGGTGGAGATGAGGAAAAGAAGCATTCCAGGCATTGGGGATAACCAGTGAAAATGGCCAGACCAGAGAGATGGAATGTCTTGTTCATGGGAAGGCAAGGAGACCAGCATTAATGGATCAAAGGATAAATGATGGGTAGGCTGGAAGAAGGGAGATGGTGTTAGGGTGCCATTGCAATTTATTGAGTAGGAGAGTGACATGGTTGCAGGTGCTTCAGGAAATTAACTTTGGAAATGGAATGGAGGATGAACTTGACTTGTGTCAATTAGATTAACCTACATCAAATTGTTGGAAGTATCAGAGGAGAGAAGGGGGGGCATATTTAAGAGATGTTGCAAATGTGAAATCAACAGGCATTAGCAGCAGATTGCATAACGGGATGTGAAACAGTAAGGAGTCCAGGATCATACCTAGTTTGTGAGTATAGTGGTATCTTCAACAGTAAGAGAGAAGTTTGGAAGGGGAAAGGATTTAGAGGGAAAGATAATGAGTCCGTTGTTGGATATGTTTCATTTCAGATGTATACTAGACATCTTATTTAATATGTCTGAAAGGCAGTAGGAGATTTGATTTGAAATCAGCCGAAAGGTTAAGGCTGGATAAATATATTTGAGAATCATTAGTATAGAGATGATAATTAAGAACTGATAAAATGACCAAGTGGGGAAGTATATAGGGTGATCCAGAGGACTAGTACTTCTGGTGTGAGGGCTCACCCTCCTGAGGGCTGCTAAACCACCTTTGATGTCCAACCAGTCTCCCAGCTCTCACCTATGCCTCCAAGAAGCTGTAGCATATCCAGCAGTCACACCCTAGTAAAATCATGTAGACAGACAGACTAAACCAAGTTGAGAGTAATCAACAATTTCAGTAAGTTAGGGAAATATCTATCCCAAATATATAAAGAGGTGGAATCTACCAGATTAGAATAATTTGTTCCAACAACCATGAAGGCAGCCAAAGCACATTCTGTGGAGTACTTAGAGCTTGGTCAGACATCAAGGACACCAGGTCATCCACTACATTCTGGGCCATCACTAGTTGTCTTGATTTTGTTCACCACTAAGATTTGATGAATCTGGAAAAGAGAGGGAGGCTGATGACTGTGCACCTCTATCTCATTTAAAGCCAAGTCAAGACATCATCCCATGATGTCATTGGTCCTCTTAAAAAAAAAAAAGACAAACAACATCTTACTACCTATGTTGTTTATCCTCACAATAACCTCATTCCTTTCATCATTTAGTCCATCATTCCTACACTAGTCACATTTTCCTCCTTACCTTACTTTGACCATTGGCAAACCAGTTCAATTCTGGTTTAGAATTGGAATTCCCTGTCCCCTTTTCCATTGCCAATGACACCTTCTTATGCTCCAACCACGTATTATTCCTCCTTTGCTTTTATTCACATGCTGTTAAAAGAAGTTGGCAAAAATCAAAAAATTGTCCTGAATGGGTTCACCACAAAAATTTATGCTACCTAATCTCAACTGGGCCATCACTGCAGCAAACCAATTATACTGTTCTTCTCAAATCAATTTTATATCCCACTCCAATGAGTATTTTAAACATTCTCACCTCTCTTCCATTATATCCCTTAGCCTCATCCTCCTAGTTGACAACCTGGCTTCATACATGTATATGAAAGAAAAAAAATGAGACTATTCACATGAATCATCTTCTTTTTCCCTTCTTCCCATTTCTCATATTCAGAAATCCTCCTCTATTACCTCCTTCTTCATTCCACCATTGGATGAAGAAGCTACTCTTCTCCTTACCAAGAGTAATTCCTCTACTAGCACCTTTGCTTTGTCTTCTCTGGAACATTGCTCCATCATCATTATCAACCTGTCTAATCTTCAGTCTCTCCCTACGTACTATCTCCTTCCCCTCCTACCTACAAAGATGCCCAAGTCTTCCCTATACTTTAAAAAAAACCCTTCTTTTGATCAGAACATCTACACTAGCTATTATTCTATATTTCTCCTTCTCTTCTTGACTGCCCTTCTTGAGAAAGTCAAGTACACTTATTATCTCTAACTATTCTCATCTCACTCTCTTGGTTTCTGAGCTCATCATTCTGTGAAACTTTCTCGTCTGAAGATACTGATGTCCTTTTAGTTGACAAATCTAATAACCATTTCTCAATTTTTTTTCCCTCTACAACGTTAGACACTGATGATCCACCTTCTCCTGGATAGCATCTCTTCTCAGGTTCTTATGACACTTCTCTTCTAGTTCTCCCCTTTCCTAACTAACTGATCTTCCTCAGAATATTTTGCTAGACCTTCATCCATGTAATACCTACTAATAGTGAGTGTCTCGGAAGCTCTGTTCTGAACCTTCTTCTCTTTCTTCTCTGTATTATCTTATTTGGTGAACTCAATTCCCATGGGTTCAATTTTGATGTCAGTGTTGGTTGGTTGCTGCTTTTCATTCTTGAAGAGGATGAAAATGACATCACAATGATAAAATGAAGCTTCAGTGTGTCCAACTGTGGCTATTCAGACCACTATGAGGTTGGATTGCTCTACCACAGGTTGAGCACAGATAGTCCATGTGAGAACTTTCAATGGGTACTCCAAATTTACATATCCTACATTGACTTTGTGCTGTCACAATTCTGCTTTGCTCATAGAGCATAAGCACCCTTTCCGATGTGGGCACACCACACTGAACAGTCCTGGGCCAGTGTCTCCCATGTCGTGCAGTCAAATCCAAAGTTCTTGAGAGAAACCTTGGAAGTCTCCTTGTATCACTTTTTCTCACCACCATGTGATCACCTGCTGCATGTGAGTTCTCCATATGTCTTTTCTCCATGTCATTTTGGCAAGTGTACATTTTGCATTAGAACAATGTGGCCAGTGCATTGGAGTTGCACTCTCTGAAGTATAGTTTGAACGCTTGGCAGTTCAGCTTGAGCAAGAACTTCAGTGTCTGGTACCTTATCCTGCCAGGTGATCCTCAGAATCTTCCTAAGAGAGTTCAAATGTAAGTGATTCAGTTTCCTTGCATGGTGCTGGTAGACTGTCCTTGTTTCACAGGCATACAATAATGAGGTCAGCACAACAGCTCTGCAGACCTTCAGTTTGGTAGTCAATCTAACACTTCTTCTCTCCCAAACTTTTTGGAGCCTCCCAAATACTGAGCTAGCTCTGGCAATGAGTGTATCAACCTCATTGTAATGTGTACATCCCTGGAAAGTACACTACCAAGGTAAGTGAACTTACCCACAGCATTCAAAATGTCTCCATTTGTTGTAACCAATGGTTCTACGTATGGATGGTGTGGTGGTGACTGATAGAGTACTTGTGTTTTTTTGGTGTTAATTATTAGGCCAAAATTAGCACAAGTAGCAGAGAATTAATCCATGCTTTGTTGCATCTCAGCTTCAGAGGCTGCCTTGAGTGTACCATCATCTGCAAACAGAAAATCATGCACCAACACTCCCTCCACTTTGGTCTTGGCTTGTAGCCTTTTCAAATTGAAGAACTTACCCTTAGTAGGGTAGTTGACCTTGATGTCATGTTCATCCTCATTGAAAGTGTTTGACGACATGAATGCAAACATCATGATAAAAAGCAAGGGAGCAAGCACACAACCCTGTTCTACTCCATTGATGACTGGGAAAGCACGAGATCATTGTCCTCCAGAACCCAGGCAAACATGCCATCATGAAATTATGATCTCAATGTAGACAATTCCTAAATCTATTTATTCAGCCTATGGAAACAAGTCCCTTTCATACCTCTTGCATTTTAAAGGTATTAAGAAAGCATCTAAAATTATTCTAGTCTGAAACTTGTGGACAAATCTGAAAAAGAAAACTTTATCAGTCTTTATTTAACCATCAATTCTATTCCCCTCTCTCCAAAAAGGATTCTTCTCTGAAATAATTAAGGTAGGACCTGACTAAGGTAAAGTGTCCTTGATACATCCACCCTAAAGGAGCCAAACAGACAATAGACCACACCCTACAGAGAAGAAAGAAGCTTCTGGCTACTTCAGTTAATGGAAACATTACTTTTATTGATCTTTCACAGGCGTAAAGAACCCTTGAAGAGAATGGTCAGAGAAATTGAATGGCTTTAGGCAAATTATTTTTAGAGAATGCACTGAAAGTTGTGATTGTTGGTTCATTTCATGAAGTAAACTATGGACTGAAATGTTGCCTAAATTCTGGACCCTGGAAAGAAATATTCAAGAATCCTATAAATTAGGATTTTGAAATTACTTGCATTAGAGAAACATTCAAGGGCATGAGGGGATTCTGTCAGTCCTAACATTTCTTTCTCTAATCAGAAAATCACTTAGATTAAAATAATTGAAAATTCTTTCTGATAGGTTTATATCTATAACATAGAGTACAGTAAAGTTTTTCTTCCACAAGGTGTATTCTCTATCATTAGCTCAAGCTCTGTATCACTTTTTTACATCTGCCTTTTTACATCTACAACTTAACATGTACAAAAGAGAATTCATTCTGTCCCGTGAAGCCTTTTCCTCTTCCCAATTTTCTTACTATTGTTAAGAAGATCCCCATCTTTTCAGTCACCCTAATTTCCAATTTTGGTGAGATCATGTGTTCCCCACTCTCATCACATCTCATCCTTTAAATCCCAACTAAAACACCTTTGGCAGGAAGCCTTCTCTAACCTCTCTTCATTCCAGTGTTTTCCCTCTTTTAATTATCTCCCATTTATCTGGTATATAGCTTACTCTGTGTGTACTTGTTTGCATGTTGTTTCCCTCATTAGACTGTAAGTTCCTTAAGGACAGGGACTGTCTTTTGCCCTTTTAGTACACTGATACTTATCCCAGTGCCCGGCACATAGCAGGCACTTAATAAATGTTTATTGAATTAAATCACCCTTGGTAGTCAATACATGTCAGATCTTATTGTTTCTACCTTCACAATATTTTCTCCTTTGTGTACCCTTCTGTCCCCTTATGTAGCCCCCATAGTCATCTCCTCTCACCTGGGCAAAGGTAATACTCCAGTCCCTCCTCCATTCAGCTGCCAAAGTGATTTCAGTAGAGCTTCCTTCAGACTCTGTCAGTCTCTTACTCAGTAAATTCCATTGGGTCCTTATTACCTCCAGCATCAAATATAAAATCCTCAGTCTGACATATAAAGCTCATCATAACCTGACCTTTTCTCACTTTTCAAATTTTCTTATGCTTTACTCCCTTTCACACATGCTACAATCTGACCACAGTAGACTACTTATTTCTCACAGAGAACACAACATCCTTTCCCTTTTCCTTTGCACAAGCTTTCCTCCATATCTAGAATGCCCTCTCCTCCATCTTACCTTTTTTTGGCTTTCTTCTGAAGAAGTTTCCCCATTTTCCCTCTCTCCACCAAACCATGTCACTCTTGCCCTCCCCTCTGAGCCCACCTTCCATCTGCTCTGTATATATCTTAGATGTATGTTGTTATTTCCACATTTATCTCCTCTATTAGAATTTCAAATGTTTAAAGGCAAGTATTGTCTTTGCCCTTCTTTATGTCCCCAACACTTAACAAATGCCTTTTATCCAGTAAATGTTTGTTTAATAAAATGCTTAAGAACTGATTGACATTTACTGGTTCTATGTCCTTAGGTAAATCACTTCATCTACCAGTATTCTAGGAAACTTTTTAGGATTATAAATTATTGTGATTATGGCTGCTGCTGTTGTGCAGAGATGCTGACCAGCATTTTCAGAGTATGTTCCTTGATCCAAAAATTCTCTATATTAAAGAAATCGCAGGGCTGGTTCCTGGTCTTATCTTTTACTGTTATCTTTTGTTTTGTATCGCTTTCATTTCTGTGGGTATCCCTAACCCTTACTCTACCCAGAGAGTCATCCCTTCTATCAAAGGGAAATAAATAAATAAGAGTCAAAGCAAAAATAAAACATTTCAGCAAAACTCACCTCAACTCAACTGAATCTGACGGCAAATACATATCTGTGCATAGCCCCCATACTCTGCAAAGTAGGAGGGGAGCACATTTTCTTGTGTCTTCTTTGGCCATAAATTTAGTCTTAATAACTACATGATGTTTAGTTTCTGTATCACAAATATTTTGAAAGGTAAAACAGAGAGAGGATTAAGCAAACTGAATTTTAAAAGGAACCAGATAATTCTGAGGTGTAACCACACCAATTAAATTCAGTAAGACTATTTAGCATGCCATTGGTAAATTCAACAAGGATGACAAAAAACCAGATGTCTTCACACATGTCATAACTGAACATGATGGCTGCTGATGTAACCATTGCTCCATTGCAATTACTGCTCTCTACAGAACAATGCTCTTCCTGGAAAACTAGTTTGTAAAAAAAAAAAACAAAACCTTTCCCCCACCCCTTGACTTATGCTATGAAGTCAAAGCAATGTTTGTGTCAAAAAATGAAATTGTCTTCAAAATAACAATACACCGAACTGAAAATATTGCAGTTTAACTTGGAAGGAGTGAAGATGGTGGCTATGCAAAAGGTATTCCATGTAATCTGTTACTAAAAATACTACTGAACTTTGAAATACCATGTCAGTTCTAAGATCTTCTCTCATTCTCCCACTATTTAAGAAGACCATGAGATTTTTCTCTCATATTTAAAAGTATCCAGGTTTAGTACTTGAAGTTCCAAGAATTTATTTTCCTTCCTTTATTTTTTTCCTGGGTGTTTACCACATCTAATGGAGCTAGGCTTCAGTAATTCATTTTTGCCAGTTGGTAGCACCATCTGATGTACCATTTTCTCTCTTCATTGTGTACTGATACCCTTTTTTATTTTTACATTTTTATTGTTTTTGTTTTTCATTCCAAACTGTGATTTCATCAAAGTGGATAGTTCCATGGGTGGTAACTCCTTCCACCAAGGCAAATTAACAATTCAGCTGTAACTTATAGTCTGGGAGTTACCAAGAGTTAAAATGACTTGTCCTCTTCAAACAGCTAGAATGTCAGAGGAAGGACTCAAACCTAGCTCTTCCTCATTCTCACTGTCTACTACATCACACTTCTTTTTACTGACATCTGCTCCTGTTTTACTCATATTAGGATATAGGGACTGGATCTGTTGTTTCATTGGTGTAAGGACCTCCAGAATGGGGAAACGTTTTCCACCACTGCTGGGCGATGACTTCTCATTTTGGAGGTTGCCTCCTTCATTCTAGAAGAAGACCAAAATGGCGTCACTATGTCAGAGTCAAGTTACAGTGTGTATGACTGTGGTTGATCAGACCAATAGTCTAGGATACTAAGAGGGGAAAGGAACAGAAGGAAATAAGTATTTATCAAGCACTTAAAATGAACCAAACATTACACTAAAAACTTTACAAAAATACATCCTGGGATGTAAAAGTATTGAGAGGTTCAATGACTTATCTAGGGTCACACAGTCAGTATATGTCAGAGATGAGATTTATACACAGGTCTTCCTGATTCCAAGCTAGCTCTCTATGTCACCTGTAACCATGCTACCCTCTGGGTGTAAAAGACATAATTGAAAGTGTCTATACCCTTAAGGAATTTATATTCTATAATGGGATGCAAGTACACCTAGGAGGTAGTTAGATGGGGTGGCAAGGGTTCTGGATTCTCTGGTTACTTACACCTATTATAAGCTGGAGATCCTGGCGGATTCACTTACTTCATATGAGAGAAACCTTTACTGTTTATCCTCTGCCACTCTAACTCCTCCAGGTCAGTTGCTTCTGACAATCAAGTCCAGAATTGCAGCGCTGAGATCAAGATCCGATTGCTCAGCCCTGTCTGTTACTGCTGCTATACCTCATCTCATTAGCAGGGTGTTAAAGGGAACAAAAAAGAATATACATTAAGTATTTTGAGCTTCTGAAGGAAAAAGCATTTTGTGTAAAAGCAAAGCAGCACTGGTATTTGGTTGTTGTTGTTGAGTCATTTTGGTCATGTCCACCCTTTCTTGACCAGTTTTTGGATTTTCTTGGCAAAGATACCAGAATGGTTTGCCATTTCAGACTTACAAATAGAAATTAAAGTCATATCTTACCTAGCCTTGACATCCTCTGGCTACCTGTTCTGGAAGTGAAACTGGGAAACTTTGACATGATGGACAGAGAGGCTTGCAGTAGCAGAAAAAACCTTAAACTGACTCTGTTTCAAAGCCTTCCACTTGCTTGCTATGTGACCTTATCACTTCCCTCTACTGGACTTTAGTTTCTCACCTAGAAAATGAGGAAATTGGACTTCTTTCGATTTGGAGTTAGGTCTCCTGGGAATCAGATCTCAGTTTGCCGTGAGTTACTTGGCAACCACTCTGTGTGACTACAGTATCTCTGGGTCTCACTTTCCTTGTCTGTAAAGTAAGGACTAGATGAGCTCCAAGCTCTCTTTTCACTCTGAACCTATGATCCAGTGGTCCAATGATCCAGTGACCTGGGATAAGTCACTTCAACTCTCTTAGTCTCAGTTTCCTTCTCTGGAAAATGAGTTGGATTAGCTAAGTGATGCAGTAGAGAGAACACTGGCCCTGGAATCAGAAAGACTCAGACATTTACTTTTATGGAACCCTGGGTAAGTCACTTAACCCAGTTGTCTCAGTCTCTTCATCTGTAACATAGCAACACATTTCAGTATCTTTGCCAAGAAAACATCAAATGGAGTCATGAAGAATCAAACACAATGGAAAGGAATAAGCAACAACAAAATTTCCTAACTCTAAAATCTGACAATGCTATGACTCCAAGTCTCTAAACCTCTCAAGTGCCTTCTAGCTCTGACACAGAATTTCCTCTTGATTACTCCGAGGCTGCAGTGTTGAATTATAGCACTAACATCCTGAATGAAATGAATACATTTGTAACACACTCCGGAACTTCTTACATGTATTTCAGTTTTGGCTGTTACACTTTTTCCGGAAAAAAGAAAGGGAGACTTAGTTTTGTTTTTTAAAGTGCTTTTATAATGTGTCTGAGTTTGTCTTTTAACAAACCAGATGTAATGGGGGAGGATGTAATAATGAAGACAAAGAAAAATGAACAGAAGTGAATGAAGTAATGCATGTAGCCACGTAAGGTCCCTTGTCATTTAGGCTTAGGGGGAGGGCAAAGCTAAATGGCTAACCATGTTTTCAGTAATTACAAACCTTAACTTTGTGTGTTATAGAGATGGCTCCCTCTTAGTTTCCATGATGCCATATCCTTTCCTGGTACTACATACAGCAGAACTGAAGGCATTGTCAGGCTTCACTGTGATTAGGGAACATTCAATTTCATTGAAATTATGGCCACCAGAAACAGTTGCTATATTATTATAAGAAAGTTGTTGGGAATAGGCCCTCAATAAAATTTACATAATGACAAGGCTGACATTTGCAAAGATGTAATCCTAAAGAATCACTCAGAAACAATTAAGCATTTCCACCATGCCAGACTGAATCACTTTACCTACTCTCATTTTGGAGAAGTAGCACTGATTACTCTGTGGTTTGCTATCTATGTGTAACAGAATAACAGTGTCTGTTACAAAAAACCTTTGGCAATGTATATGGTTTATGTTTTTTCTTCTTAATTTGCATTATCTGGTTAGAGACTGACCAAACTAGACCAAATAGGAGAGCAATAGGCCCCTGATCAACTCAGGCATAGTTCCTTAGTGAAGGATGCCCAACATTCTCCTAAGGGGTATTAGTAATATTATCGTATTTATAGATTTAGAACTCAAGAAACCTTGGGAATCATCTAGTTATAGGCTCATAGAAACATAGATTTAGAGCTAGAAAGAATCTCATAATCTGCCTATTCCAAATCCCTCATTTTACAAATGAGGAAATTGAAGAAAACAAAAATTAAGAGATTTACCCGTGGTCATAGAGGTTCAAGCTTTTAATTTTGTCAGTTATGTAAATGAGACCCAGAAAGAGGTAGATAACTTACCCCAGGTCACTTGGGACCTGGTACTCTTGCCACCGTGCCTTTCCGCCTGCTATAGGAACCAAAGTGGAATGAAGTAGACTATATTAATTACGTATGGCAATATTGGTGATAATAAACCTTTGTAGTTCAATATTCTTGCTGGGATTACACTGGAAAAGAATGTGTCTGTCGAGCCAACCATCAAACCCCCAGTACTCTGGGTACTGGGCATCTAATATATTTGAGGGTAATAGAGATAATAAGGCAGCACCATATGTTTGTACATTGCAAAATCTATGCAGATATTTGGGAATAGAAATTGTTTCCTCTGGTTGAGGGAAAACATCCACATGGATTGCTGTTGTTGATGGTGGTAGTGGTATGGGTGGTCCTCTGTTCTCAAAGAAGATCAATGAAGTAATGAGGACCATGTCTTGACTTGCTGGTGAATTAGATATGAGTGGAGAGAAGCTGCACAAAGTTGTCAGCATTATTTGAAGGACTGCAAAACACACTGACTGCTGTTGCAGTACAATAGATTGAGTGCTAAACCTGGAGTCAGAAAGACCTGAGTTCAGATCTGGCCTCAGATACTAGCATCCCTGTCTACTCACTTAACTGCTATCTGCCTCCATTTCCTCACCTGTAATAATTGTACCTACTTCCCAAGGTTGATTTGAGGATTGAATGAGACAATATTTATAAAGTGCTAGGCACACAATACTTTATAAATACTTGTTTCCTTCCTTTCTTCTTAACTTCCTTCTTTTCTTTTTTCTTACCTTCTTTCTTCCTTTCCTTCCTTCTTCCCTTCTTGTCTTCCTTCCTTTTCATGTTCTTTCCTTCCTTTTAGCCTCCTTTCCTTCTTTCCTATGGGCACTGCTGAGTGGAAAGAGAAAAAAATGCACAAAATGCTTCAACATCCATCTGTGGAATCGGGGAATTATAAGAATAAGTCTCTAAACTTATGTGCCTAAAGCTGTATGCGTGAAGAGCTTTTAAGGGCTGTTGATGCTATTCTAGCCCCAAGGTCCAGAGTTAGGTACACATCCCAATAAAAGATTTAGGAAATGAATTAATAGACAAAAGACAAATGGTAGAAGGACATTCTAGCAGAGTGTAAACTCCTTGAGGGCAACTTCAATGTCATTTTTCATCTTTGCACCTCTGATCTTCATTACAGTGCCTTGAACATATTAGATGCCTAACAAAACTTGGTTGAATAAATGAACGATTAACCAAGGTCAGTACATATGATTAAATAGTGACAAAATTATAGGAAAGGAAAAAATGAGAAAAGTATCAAGTTATACAATTAACATTGTTTTGCTTGAGAAGCTACTTCCATGTTAAAAGCTTATGCTCATTTGTTTTTTAATAATGGTTTCTATTTTGGTAGTTATAGAGAGTAAAAGAGTGTGTCAATCCCTCTCTCATTTAATTATGCCTACAGAAAATCTGAAACTTAGCCATTTCAACTATGAGATCATAGCAAAGACAATGCTAATCATCTGGTGTCAGTGTTTTATAATCAAGGACAAAGTGACTGGGAAGCCAGGTGGTGCAGTGGAAAGACCGCACAGCCTGGAGTGAGGAAGATTTTTTTTAGTTTAAATCTGGTCTCAGACATTTACTGGCTGTGTGACCCTGGACAAGTCATTTGACCCTGTTTCCTTCAGTATCTTCAACTTGAAAATGAGTTGGAGAAGGAAATAGCAAGATACTCCAGAATCTTTGCCACAAAAACTCCAAATGTGGTCACAATCAGACATAACTGAAAAACAACAAAATGATGTTTGTAATATCATAGATATGGACAACAAAAACCATGCTAATATAAATTGTTCTTATCCCCCACTTCTCCTAGCTTACCAAGTAATTCTCATTAGCAATTTCTGATCCAGAATTATGGAAATATTTTGTATGTCATCAAGTCTTGTCCCCTTGGAATAATGTCAATGCTGTGAGTTACAATTTTTACTTTTAACATTAATCATATCTATAAACTTGTATTAAGAAACCTGATGTACCTATGAATAAATGCTCTACTCATCTGTATTGTGTCATAGATCACAGGAACCAAAGTCAGAAAGAATCTAAGATATCATTTATCTTTTCCCCAACATTTTAAAGATAAAGAACCTGAGGTTCAAAGAGAAGGGATTTGTCCCAAGTCACATGCGTAGCTAGTAGCAAATAACAAACCCAAGTCCTTTGGTTTCACATCCAGGATTCTTTCCTGAATTCTACTATACCCAACTTTCCCAAGAACTTCACATTTTAAAATTCATAGGTTAAAAGCAAAATGAAAGGCCACAGTAAGCAGTCAATAAATCCATCTTGAGCAATTGATGTTTAAAGGAACCAATGTTTCTTGTCTCATTTGTCTCTGCACATAGCAGCTATTTTTAATTATATTTATCAAGCTGCTATTTATATATCAATTTACAGTTTACAAAACACTTTATAAATATATAAACATTCATTCAATTTTATAGGGATTTGAATTTTATCAGTAACAATTCATGTTCACACAGAACTTTATGTTGAACAAAGCGCTTTCCTTCGATCAATGCTACAAAGTACAAAGTACAACTATTACTAATACCATTTTATAGAAGAGGTTATTGAGATCCAGAGAATAAAGTGATCTACAAATTGTCATGAGCCAGTAAATGTCTTCTGACTCCAAGTTCATTGTTCTTTATATTCTTTTGATTGAGGACTGCTTTCTTATCTCTACAAAAACATTAGGAAAATGGTCTATAAATCTATTTAGGGCTTCATGATTAAAACATGAGAAAACTTTTTTTTACAGTTATCTATATCGTGATGATCACTGAGAGATATAGAAAAATATAATATTCTCATTATGTCTATTTTCTATTGATCATTTAAAAAACACTTGATTCAGTAGAACAAAATGCAGCCTTAGAGGCTCTTGAGACCAGATATTTCCCTTGTATATGTTAAAGTTATAAGAGATTCTATCATCCAAGTAGTTATAGTGATGACACTGCTCTGCAATGTGCTGAGCATTGACATTGATCAATGTGTAATGTGAGGAGACATATGCTCGCTTAAGATATTCATAGAAAATGTCTTGGGAAGATGTCTTATGCAAAGCCCAAACAAAAGAGAGATTCCCCACTGATGGGAAGGTTCTTCAAATCCTATTATTTGCACATGACACTGTATTAATTATTCTGAGACCCAAGACCCTTAAGAGTTTCCTTGTTTAATCCACATGATTGTCAAAGAGATTGGTGTCTAGCTAGTGATACAAGAAAAACAAAGTGACTGAAAAGTGAATTTTGCCCATACCATGAAATACAGCTGGATGCATAGTCTATTGCATTTGTTCATCAATAGGTATATAGTAAACAGATGTCACCAATGAAGAATTGTCTTTCTACCACTACAACCACCCTGCCCCACCCCCAGAAATGAACAGGAGGAGGAGAGTAGATTATGTCACATTTGAGAAACTGCACCATGATTCAGAGTTCCGATGTCCCTTGTTGCCAAAAACACTTACCTTTTTAAACAGAGGCATACCTTTACTGATACTGTATGGTTAAAAAACTGGAATATCATATCCTTGGATTGCAAGTCATCCAAAGAACAAAGGAAAGATGTACAGTAGATATAAACAGGTTATACCATTTTATCATCAAGGATGTGCTTGAAAAGGGGCATAAAAACCACTATTTAAGCCATGTCTGACCAGGAAAGGAAGAAAACTGATTATATGATATGAATGGGAAGTGATAGAGAGAGAACCCAAGTGATACACTGGTTCCTCTCAGAAACAACTAGCTAACCTTTGGTGGGCACTCTAGAGAGGTTTTATGCAAAGACATCAATCTTGGAAAGGATCTTAGAGATCATTTAGTTCCATCCTCTTATTTTACAAATGAGGAAAAGAGGGTCCAAGGATAGTTAGATGACTTGTCTAAGGTAATACCGCCTGTAATTGGGTAAGGTAAAATTTGCAATGAGCTCCTCTGACTCCAAGAATTATATATGATGAGAAGGCATGAAGGGGTCACATCATCTAACCCTGTGGAGGAAATAACTATGCTGGAAAAATCATGGATCCACCAAAATGGGAAGAACTGATTTATTGTTTAAAATATTCCACTTTTATTTCTTATTTTTATTGGTTTTTATTTTTATTATTATGCCTTTTGTATAGTATATTTAGAATGGCTGTAGGTAAAGAAAAAAAGAAAAGTATTATGATAAAATTCAAAGAAATGAAACTGTTACCTTTGGGAAGTACAACACATGCAACAAGTAATATGAGAGTAGACTATCTGCCTTTATGAAATTCTGCCCTCTCTTTTATGTTTTTTTCTCTAAAGATCATTTTTTAAAGATCTAGAAAAGGATGAAGATCTCTGCTGTTTTACCATCAACAAAATTCTGTTCATTCTTTCCAAGAGCAAATGACACAGGGACATGAACCTGCTAAAGTACCTACTTTAGTATAAAAGAGACAAAAAGCAAAGTTGAATTTTGTGGACCTTCTGGAACTAAATTCAGAAAGAAGACTGGTATTTAAAATTGGCCTCCAAAAAAGCAAAATTATTTATGCTCTTAAATGTAAAGAAAAGCTAACTTTATATAAAACATCTTTTGCAAACTCTTTGGTATAAAATAACGCAATTTTCGGCTTCCTAGAAACAAAAATAGAGATGCTTCACTAGATAGGAATTAGTTGTAAAATCTTGGTAAATGCATTAATAACTGAAACCTTGTCTTCAGTACTTGTAACTGTAAGCTATGCATCAAGTAAAACTTTTAAGTTTAAAACAGATGACAAGATCCTTTGAGCCATGGTCAAGTTGAATCTGAAACTGTGTCTTAATTCCTGTAGTAAGAGATTTCTTTCCCCCTCCTGGAAGCTTGATTTGGAAATTGCTCCCCCTTGAAAAGCCTGGTATAAATTATAAGGAAATAACCCTTTGAAGCAGGGAGGGAGGAGAGATGGTGGGCAATCTAGTGAGCTGACAAAGTGTGTGGGGGGGAAGAGGTTGGTCACTGAAGGAAAATGTCAACATCTGTCTGTCACTGTGCAGCTCTTGTCCAATTATAATTTTTTCTGCTTCTGTAAACCCCAATCAGACAATGCCACTAAGTCCTATCCTTTGTTACTCAGAACATTTCCCACCACTGTTTCACCTCTGATATGCTAATGGAGAAACTGTGGGTTTTGTGTTGCTGAAAGGGATCTTTGGGCACATTCACTGGATCAACAATCCCAACTTCTGCACAGGGACTCAGCCTGCTGTGTGAGAAGCCCTACTTCCATGAGGTCTCCTCCATCTCCTTTCTCTATCCTCTGTGTATGTATATGTAGGGGAATTAACCATCTGGCTGCTTGAACCCTAGATGAGTGTGCTGAACCAATTATAACATAACAGTAAAAAGAATAGGCACCTTGAGTACTCTAGAGTTGCAACAGATTGGTTGCTGTGGTCAGAAGTCACTCCAGCCAATTTCTCCAGTAAGGAAGATAACCTATAGCACTAGCATGCAAGGAAGCTCTGTTGAAATAAATTTGTGCAAGCAACTTTGAGTCTATGGCACTTGATGGTAGATGAAAATCTATCCTGTGTGACTACCAAGGTTTAAAAATATCTTGGGTAGGCGTCCCGAATCACAAGGCAGCATAAATACAAAACATTCCCTTGCAGAATTACTTTCTTCTCACATTAATGGGTGAAAAGGAAACATATTAGGATGCTCCCTCACCCCAAATGGTGTCTCGGCTAACATTTTCATCATCATTATCCCCTTCTAAAACAAAATTAAAGTTTATATTTTAGGACTTCAAAAGAATTTCTTTTTTTCATTCAAATAATTTAAAATTCTTAAAGCTTCTGCCTGGTTTTCATTCTCAAAGCAGAAGGGCTCCATTGTCTTCTGGCAGCTTGATTTGATCCATTCTGTAGGTTTTTGTAAAAGCTTGAACAGTATTTTAGTGCATTTTAAAACTTTGCTCTTTTTTATTATGTACCCAATGAATATTAACAAACAAGAACATCTCAATTTACAAAAATAGAACAGAAAAGAGAATTATGCATGAAATTAAATTTCTATCATACAGTTTGGTTTTTTAAGCATATATTAAATTTAACATCATAGTCACAAAATTTTTTTCTTCTCTATTGTCTTCTGAACTTCTTTTTGTTCTTCTGTGAATTTTTTAGATGTTTAATTGATATTCTTTTCCTTTCCTACCCCCCATGTCCCCCTGTCAACATTATCATTACCTACCACATCCACCCTATCACCACTACCATAAACCTTTCTCCGGAAACAAGTAAATTTAGCTTCCATAGTATTTTGGAAGTATTACTTTAGAAATTTAAACCAGAGTTGGATCTTAGAAAGCAGAGAAGAAAACTACAAACATTTCCATTTTTCATTACCTAGACAAACGGTCACTAGGATAGACTGAAAGGCTTTGTCTCAGCATGCCGAAAGTTATCAGGTACTATATTTTCTTTAGTAGTATAGAAACAACTGTACTTAACATCTAGTTAACAAGAACCATTATTTAAACAGAAACTTACCAGACGCTTCCTCCCTTCACCCAGTGCTCTTAAGTGAGTCTCCTGAGTCTGGCCCCACCTTTTCCCTATTACCTTCCACTTACCTCTTCAGCAGTGTACTCACAGTATCCAAGTCTCCACTGACAAGAATTCACCTTCCAGAGGCTCTCCCACAACTGGGCCTTGTGTTCAAAGTTCTCTGTTCAATGGATTTGTCTTCAAACATTTATTTGTGGGAACATTTCATGGTGCTTACCTTAAAAATGGTACTTGCCTGAGTATCATCAAAATTGCTAGGTAAGACTCTGTTGCTTAGTACAAACACAGTTCTCAATATTTTTTCCAGTGTCTTTAAATTACAGCACAATATCTTGAAAATTACAAATCAAGGTTTGATTTACTTTTTGTTGATTGTCTAGACTTAAGAATATGGTGAAAAACTGTTAGTAATGCAGATTAAACTTAAAAGCATGCCCTAAATATTTGGGAGAACCAGGTCTTAAACATTTACCCGTCCATCACTACATGTATCACTCACTCCATCAAAGTTAAAGCTTTTAGGGGTGGTAGAAATACCCTTTTCCAGCTGATAAGAAGTTTGGATATCACTAGTCTCAAATTTCCCAAACTAAAGGAATATAGAATCAAGGGTAATCCTACAGCCAAGGGTAGAACCTCTGCCTTCCCCTCTGACAGCCATGACTACGGGCCTACTCCAACCACTTTTCCCCTTCAGTCTTTCCTCTTAGAATATGTGGCATATAAGGGAGAGTGTTGCAACTTCTTATACTGTACCTGGGAACTCCAAACCTCACTCAAACTGTACCAGACAAAGGGGAAGGCTGTGAAATAGGGGAAGGCTAATCATATTAACAACAACAACCTTATATGATGTCTTAAAGTTTGCAGAGCACTCCACAAATATTCTTTTCTTTTAGTCTTACAACAACTTTTGTATATGAGGTGGGATTTAAGGTGTCTTTTTTAAATTTTAATTTATTTTACTTCTAATTTATGGACTATAAAAGCATTTTATAACAGCATAATTTTTAAAAAGATGATTACATATGAAACTTCAAATCTATTATGTACAACTTGCCACTCCTTTTAAAGACATAATGAAGTTATCATGTACATTTTTTTCTTTTTCTTTTTCTTCCTTCTCTCCTCAACCCTAGAGATGGCTACCATTAAACATACATACATACACACACAAATATATAATTCTATATGTGCTTCTATTTATCAGTTCTTTCTCTAGATACAGATGGCAACTTCCTTCATATGTCCTCTATAGTTAGTTTGGTTCTATTGATTAGAGAAATGCAAATTAAAACAACCTTGAGATATCAGGTTACACCTATCAGATTAGCTAAAATAATTGAAGGAGGTAAGTGACCAGTGTTGGAAGGGATGTGAAAAAATGGGGAAACTAATTCGTTGTTGGTGGAAATGTGAACTAATCCAACCATTTTGGAGAGTAGTCTGAATAAGGCCCAAAGAATTATTAAACTGCCTGTGGACTTGGCCACAACACTACTACGTCTATTCCCAAAGATGATTAAGGAAAAAGGAAAAGATATGGATATGTTTTTAAATGTTTGTAGCAGCTCTCTTTGTGGTGGCAAAGAACTAGAAATTGTGGGGATATCCATCATTTGGGGAATGGTTGAACAGGTGGTGGTATATAGTTGTAATAGAATACTACTGTGTTGTAAACTAAGTCTTAAAGGAAGCTAGAAATTCTAGGCAGTAGAGGTAAGTAGGGAGAATATTCCAGATATGGATAACATCTAGAGCAAAGCCCCAGTGAAGAAAGATGGAGCATTGTGGAACAACAAGGTTCTTATGATTAAGCCATAAAGTGGAAGGGATGTGGGGATGGGGTGGAGAAGTACGGAATGGGAAGACTGAAAAGAAATTTAGAGGTCAATTGGGAAAGAGCTTTATATGCCAAACAGAGCAGTTTATATTTGGTTCTAGAGGTAATAGGAGTCATTAGAGTTTATTGAATATGGGAAGTTGTGCTCTGCACTTTGAAATTTCAGGAGAAAAGCATTATAGAAATATAACTAAAAAACAAATCAATGAAAAACCATGTTGTTTATTCTTTGTGTTGCCTATAAAGAGACCGTAGGAATCTGGCCAATTTTTTGTCGTTCTTGCATAGAACGACATATCCAAGTAATAATTTCATTTGAAGATTTTATTTGGCTTAGATATTTTTACACCACCTTCCCCCAGTTTTCTATTGATTTCATTTCTTCAACACTTATTGAACTTCTATAATAATTATGCAGAGCATTGTGCTAGGCACTGTGGGAGATTATAAAAAAAAGACATGGCACCAACCCTAAAGGATTCTTCTTCTTATGATTCAAATATAAAGACCGCTTTAATAATTATTTACATTTATATGACATTTTCAAGTTTACCAAGTACTTTCCTCACAATTACTGTAAGAGGTGAGCAGTGTAATTATTATCCCCATTGTACAGATGACCAAAGGGAGTGAGACCCAGAGAGGTTAAATAATTTGTCCATGGCCCTGTGGCAAGTAAATGGTGGCTTTGAAATCCAAATCCAGGTCTCCCAAGACCAGTGCTCTTCCCTTGATAGAATGTGCTTCTTAATATCTGTGAGTGCTTGCTGATGAATAAAACATTCCATTGCTAGAAGAGTACAATAAATCCTTTCTACAAGACGTCTTCTATATGTTCTTTGTCTTGTGACATTTATTTTTAACCAATGTGAGAGATGAAGAATGTGTTTATGTATAGTAAATTTTCCTCATTTCACTCCCCTTCCCTCTGCAATAATAAACTCAAAGGCTAGAAACTTAAAATGAACTTTACCTTCACTTTGGCAGAATCCGTTAGTCCTCAGATGTCTGCAACCTGGATAATGAATGGCAGATGTTCTTACCCTAAAACAGATGTCATCATTTTCCTTAGGAGATAACTTTTGGGATTTTTGCTATCATAAATGCAAAAGATCATATCTTATTCAAGATGGGAAAACTGGGGAAAGGATCCAAAACATTTTGTTTCCTTCTATTTAAAAAAATCTATTTAGAATATTAGAATTTTAATTTTGTCATGAATTTTTTATGTTCAGGCAACGTATTCTGAAAATAATATTTAATTGCAGTTCCAAGATTCCTTGTGTAATACAACTCATCAACAAATATTAGAAATATAAATATTTGTCCCCTAAATAAATGAATTAATTCAATTTGAGAAAAGTTCTTTTTGTGACATAATTTGGGACATCTTAATTCTCCACTTAAGCTCTACTCTGTTGCTGCAAAAAGGATCCTTGCTTTTCAAAGCCTATGCCTGTAGAATCTAGGCTGAAACCATTTCAAAATATGGGCCCCAAATAGATGTGACACTTATTATCTGTGAGACCTGGAACAAGTCACTTATCTGCCTCAGTTTCTTCACATGCAAAATGGGAGGATTGGACAAGATGGTTTTTGAGGTCCCTTCCAACTCTAATTTAGGATACTATACTATGATTCAATGTGTGTCAGTGCACTCCACACTTACACAGACTGTCCTCCAATGCTGGGATACACTCCCTCCTCATTTCTACCTCTTAGAATTATTAGTATCCTTCAAGACTCAGCTAAAATATGCTACCCGAAACCCTTTACGAATCCTCTAAATTTTAAGGACTCCATTTTTTCTAATATTGCTTTGTATATACTTTCTGGACAAAGATCTGGTGGATAAAGCACCAGGTCTGGAGTCAGGAACACCTGAGTTAAATCTGACTTCAGACACTTCCTAACTATGTGACCCTGGACAAGTCACTCGTCAGCCATAAAATGAACTGGACAAGGAAATGGAAAATCACTCCTATATCTTTGTCAAGAAAACTCCAAACAGGATCATAGAAAGTTGGACACAACTGAAACAAATAAACAATAAAACCTACTCTGAATATATTTCATTTTCACTTATTTGTGTCTGTGTCAATTCCCAAGTATTATGTAGGCTTCTTGACAGTAGGGACTGTTTTCATTTTGTCTTTGTGTCTCTATTACTTCACACAGTGCCTGACATATAGCAGATTCTCAATAAATGCTTATTGAATTAATGCCATTTATTCAAGGAACATCCTTGCTCTTTTTAGAAATGTTCACTTTCAAAATTTGGGCCACCAAGTAATAAAGTTTTTACACTGAACCATTCAGATGCTCATCTTCAAGGATATAGGATTGTGATCTACTACAGGGGAATACTCCAACCAATTCAAGTCCAGATTTTGATTTCTACAGATTACTTCATTTTATCCTGTACTGTATATGAGATGGGACTGCTTCATGAAAAGATTAAACATTTTCACAAATTAGAGAGGGTCACCTAAACCCACTTGCTACAGACACTTTGAATCAATTATAGATACCAAAAGGAATTCTCAACCAGTTCTGCTTACACTTGTTTCATATGTGTTTAATATGTGTTTACAGCTTAGAATTAATCAGAGGCCTTTGTCCCTCTCCTTGGCCAGCTATGTGAAGCTCTACATATGATCCACATTTCTCTAGGTAACTTTGAAACCTTATCTATACAGTTTTGCTAATGCCTGTTAACAAGGGTTTGGTGTTGTAGTTGTTAAAGAGACATGGTTCGTCTGGGGTTCTTAAAACTCAAAGCCTCCTATTTCTTTCTCGTGCTACTTGGTAGGAATTTATTAGCCTCTGTAGAACACTTTAACTTCCTCCTCTTAAAATGCTGCTGGGACAGTGAAATTTCCTCCTCTATAAGAGCAAAAGGGGAGATTGACAAGAGCGCATTTAGAAATGCATAGCAGCCTTAACAAGAGCATTTTGGCTTTAGCTTCCAGAGAGGGATACTTTTTCATATATTCTTTTGTCCTGAACATGGCGGTGCTCCTGGCCCAACACCAAGAGAACAGAAATATATAAACTACAAATGTTTCCAAGATTAGGTAATGTTGATCTTTCACTCTTATTTGTCAATCAAAGAATGTCACACTTTAATTCCGGTGATATGGGGAGAGAGTATGTAGAAATTCAAACTAGATTATGCAATGATTCAATCAGTTCTTTTATACCAATAAAACAAGGTGATTCTATACTCTTAACTTTAAGAAAATAGGACAAGCTGCTATTGCTAGGAAGACTACACTATTCTTTGTTTTCTGTGCAAGTACTTTTGAAGGGACTGTTTTCTTGACCAATAGAAACACTATAGACATGGAAGGTTACTGAATTATTTTTTCCTATCACACAAATACACACAAATACATGAAGGCGAAGAGAGACATGGAGACAGAATGGCAATTTTGTTGCTATCAAGAATGCAAGACATAATGTGACCAATTTTTCCCTGCTCCTCTAGCATTGGTAACTGATGCTGCTTGGATGGTGATTTGCATGGTCCATATATGGCACAGAAATGAATTTTGTCACCTAAAAGGGACTGAATTCACAGAAGGAATCAAAAAGGTTTTGATTTTGAAGAGTTCTGTGGCTAGCTACCTGGGCACTCCCTGGCTAGGATACTCATTATTAAAGAGCTAAAGGTAGAGTCTCTCCTGCTATATAACTAATGAGCTGAAAAACTCCTCCCCCTATAGAAAGAAACAGCATCACAACTAAAGACCAAATAATGGCAGAAAAGAGTAGTACCAACTTAATGTAAATGCCCAGCAGAGAGTAGAAACTCCCAGCAGAGAGCAGCATGATGACATTGTCAGAGGATATCCGTGACTCGGTAGCACTGGAGACATGGATCACACATGTTCCCTGACTACATGAAGTCACCGCACATATACTCTACCATGGGTGTTCCCTGGCAGGAGGGAGAAGATGATAGTATGAGAGGGGAAGGCAGGAAGCATATTCTTGAAGTGACTTATCCTCTTAGAAGTAAAGGAACAGAACTTAAAGTTACTTAAAGGGCAACTGAGGACAGATGAATTCCTTTTCTTCTTCCTTACATTATGCATTGCTTGTGGAATAAAATGGGTCATGAGATCAAAAGTTTGGCATCTCTTGATACAAGAACAGCCCCGGAGCTCATCTCAAATTGTGTTTGCAGGAAACTATCCCAACTTTGAGTTATTTTATGGGTCACCATTCACTTAAAATCATAGTTTATGAGTCTCCTCTGATACATTCCCTTAAACTAAACCAACCAAAGGACACATTAGTTCAAAGAAAAGGACATTTAATTAAATAGTACATTAAAATAGATGACAAAGATATCTCTTCTGCATGCAAATTGTGTATAATTTCACATAAGTGACCATCCCACTAGCAGAGAAATAAGAGGAAATATGTAGAGAACTGGGGAATACCAGCAGGGGAAATACATAGGAAATGTGCACAGAGGGAACATGCATGAAAGGGCACAGGCAAGGAACACACAAAGGAAGGTTCATGTATGGAGCATGTGTGATAAAGGGACATATAGAAAGCAGTAGACATGAAGAGAACACAGACCAGTTTTCTGACTACAGAGGCAATTGCATTCTGAGTCAGGAATCAGACTAAAGATGATTCAGAAATAATTCCAACATTAGAAATGAGTGATTTCCCGTCTGAGTTAAGTACAACCCACAAATAGTGTACAAAGATCAGAGACACAGATCCCTCCCCTCATAGCTCCTACTGTCTAAAAGGAGGGGTAAAATACTAATAACTGCAGTACACAGAAGAACATAAGACGTGAAAAGGACTGAGCAAAGTGAGGACCCATCGAGATGGCCGCTAAGTCTCCCCAGAGCTTGAAATCTAGGATTCCAAGGAAGAGAAGTCCTGGATAATATGACTTGACTACTTGAATCCCCTGGGGTATTAGATGTCTGCTCCCACTACTCTTATTCACTAGAACACCACTGCTATACTGTATCAGGCTTCAAACCTTAACCTATGTCCAAGAAGCAGTTACGGAGCTCCCAGTTTTCCACTGACTACATTTTCACTACACCTGCTTGCCTTTGCCTAGAATGTTCTCCATCCTCATTTCCACCTGTACTTCATGCCTGGAATACTCTCCATCCTCAGGTCCTCCTGACTCCTGCACTGGTGCTCTACCCACTGCACCACCTATCTGTGTGACCTTGGGCAAGTCACTTAGCCCCAGTTGCTTCATCCTGGGTCATTTCCAGTCATCCTGATGAATATCTGGTCACTGGATTCAGATGGTTCTGGAGAAGTGAAGCTGGTGACCTGCACAGCCTCCCTCACTCAAAACAAAGTCAAGTGCAAGTCATGTCATCATTTCTCTGATGGCATTGTCTTCTTAGGCAATGAAGGATGAACACACACTCTCCATCCTCACCTCCACCTCAAGGCTTCATTCAGGTATTAATAATTGAGATAGACAGACAGACAGACAGATAGATAGATAGATAGATAGATAGATAGATAGATAGGTAGATAGCCCTTCCACATTGTGACTTTCTCCATCATAGTTTTGATATCTCATGGGTTGGCATAAGAAATTAAATGGGAATTTGGGAGGAATATTGTGGAAGCCACAGATGACACGTGAAGTTCAGTAGATGACACAGAAAAAGAAAAAGTTTAGAAACTCAGAAATGCATAAAATATATGTATAGTATTGCGTAATGTCAACCTAAATTTTACAATAAGGTACTATAAACACCCTTAAAAGAAAAAGAAAAATTCAGACTTCTTCTCTGGTACAAAGGGAGGACCAAAAAATTTTAAGTGGATTTTCCAGATTGCAAGAACACCAAGCCTCTAATCCCTGTGATGTGGAAGGGATATATGTGTGTGTATACACACACACATATGTAACATATACATATATGTATACCTGTATGTATATGCGCACACGTATCTGTATGTGTATATATGTGTATCTGTATATATGCATATATGTATCTTTATATGTGTACATATATGTATATGTGTATGCTTATGTATATCTGCATTGTGTATATGTATGTGTGCATGTGTATGTACATGTGTGCAAGTATATGTATATACACATATATGCATCGGCGTGTGTGTACATACCATACATGTATTGTGATATGCATATGTGTATGTTATGTGCAATATATTGATACACATACACACATATCTGTGTGATATATATATGTGTGTGTATATATGAAGATACACACACAAAAAAAATATGTGATCTTCTTATTTGTATATAGCTGTTTGTATATCATCTCCTTCATTTGAATGTGAGCTCCTTGAGAACAGTGGCTGTTTTTGTCTTTCTTTGTATCCTCAGTGCCTAGAATAGTACTTAGTCAGCTAAGTTCATCCTTAGCACAGTGGCTAACATATGTTAAATGTTTTGTAAGTCCTTGTTATCTGCCTGGATGACCACACAGGTCACTTGGCAGTTGTAAGTCAAGATTTTGTGATGTAGCCCTCCACTCTCAGGACCACAAGATAATAGGTACTGGATAGGAGTCTGTCATTTGGAATATCTCACTTTAGCAATGAATGTCTGCACGTGACAGTGAGAGATGAGCCAGATTGTGTGCCCCTGAAGCATTTGTAGATTCTGGAGTTTCTAAATATGTCCATGCTTCTGGGAGCTGTGAGGGAACTGTGTGTCCTAGAGCCTTGAATCACTTAAGCGTCTCCTTTTGGAAAATAGATCACATGCCTGTGCTCTCTAAAAGAAGGGAGATTTTGGTTGTTTGGACACAGAACCATGCTGTGTTATGTTTTCTTTTTTAAAATCTCAGTTGTATTAAATAAACTATAAATAGCTATGATATGAGAAGAATGAAGGACTATGGTTCAGGAGAACTGGGACCTACACTGAGTTCTACTTCATGAGATTAGTAGAGGCAGTGTGGTGGCAGGAGCTGGATGACACAGTGGATAGAGCAGTGGCCATAGACACTTAGCAGCTTTGTGGCCCTGGGCAAGTCACTTAACCCTGTTTGCTTCAGTTCCCTCTTCTGAAAATTGAACTGGAGAAGGAAGTGGTAAACCACTCTATAATCCTTGCCAAGAAAATCTCAAATGGGGTCACAGAGGGTTGGACATTACTGAAATGACTGAACAACAATAGAGGCCATGGAGTACAGTGGACAATTAGCCAAAAAAAAAAAAAAACTTAGCAAAAAAGTAACCTATTTTGAGACAGGGAACCTCAGTTTAAATTTTGCCTCTATTATCGACTACTTCAATGACCATGAGCAAATCTCCTAATTTTTCTGGGTCTCAGTTTCCTCATCTGCAAGATAGGATAGTTTGACTAATTGAGCTGTAAAGTAATTTCTAATTCTAAAACTTATTTTATTTCTATAATTTGTTGTTTCTGATTTGCTGTTCTAGTTTGTTTCTTTTCTGACTTGCTGTGGGCTGGGAGACCAATTAAGAATGTTTGTTAAGAATTACATATTAAGATATATAATTGCACATTTGGAGGAGCTGTGAAGTCAATCCAGTCATTCTGTAAAGCAATTTGGAACAATAGCTAAAATGTCATTAAATGATACGTTCCCTTTGACTAAGCATACTACTAGTAGATATCTAAGTAAGAAGGTAAAGTCCCACATGTACAAAAATATTTATAGCCACTCGTTTTGTGGTGGTAAAATACTGGAAAAAGAGGAGCTGTCCATCAGTTGAGGGATGATTGAGTAAGTTATGGTATGTAAATGTGATGGAAGAAATAAGGAAGGGGATGTTTTCAGAGAAACCTGTGAAGACTTGCATGAACTGACGCAAACTGAAATGAACAGAACCCCAGGAAGAATTTATATAGTAACAACTTTGTTATGAAAACCAAAAACTCTGAAAGACTTAATAACTCTGATCAATACAGTGCTCCGCCATGATTCCAAAGACTCACAGTGAAATATCCTACCCTTCTCCTGACAGAGAGGTAATGGACCTAGACTATAGATTGAGACATTCATACTTTTTAGACATGGCCAATGCAGGAATTTGTTTTGTCTGACTATATATATGTCTATATCCGCATAATATGCACATATATATGTCACAAAGGAGAGAAATAATTGCATGTTAAATAAATACGATATACACCAAATCAAGTAAGATAATATATTTAAAGCACTTTGCAAACCTTAACTATTGGTTATTGTCACTATTCGTGTGATTCTAAGAGATACCTTAGGGATCAAGGCACATGTTTTAATGCAGGATCTTTGGGACAACAATTTCTGGAAAGTTAAAAACTTTGGTGGGGGCACTTATTGACAAGTGTGCAGCTGGGTTTCCATGAGAGTGAAGTAGGTAAAGTCAGAAGTCTTATCTTCAGATAAGTAAATTATTAGTGTTGCTTTAGTGGTGTTACCTAGTCATCATTTAAATTTGCTCATTAATTACTCTCTTTGTCTCAGAAAACAGCACAATTTATATCATCAGGCTCTCTAGTCTTAAAGAGAACAGCATATTCTCCTTGGGTAGAATAATTGAAAAGATATTTATTTTTATAAGTCAAGGGAAGGATATGTTTTAATGGCTGACAAATAGATTCATCATCATGTGACTTACCCTACAACATTAATATGATTGGATGGTGGTCAAAACTTTCAGGTGTATGTTTGAAGCAAAGTTGATTACTGGGTAATCAGCTAGAGTAGACCATCAGCAGAGCCTACTGTCAGAATCAGGTTAGGCTTGGAATTGAATGTGATCAAAGGCAGGAAAGATCCCAGACTGAGAGTTGGACACCTTACTTAGAAGCCGTAAGGTCAGTGATTTCACTTTAAATATAAAGACACTAGGCTCAGAGAGGTTAAGTGACTTCCTCTGGGCCACACAGCAATTTCATGTCAGGAGTGGGACTTAAACCAAGTTTTGTTTGGTTCTAAGCCTGGAAATTCATCCACTAGGCTATGCTGCCACTAAGCAGAGGTTCTTAACCTGGAGGTCCCCTATTCTCTGAACATGGATGGGAGAAAAATTGTATCTTTGCTATTGTTTTTGTTTCTTTTGTAACCTTGTGTATTTTATTTTATACATTTAAAAACTTTCTGAGAGGGGGTCCATAGGCTTCACCAGATTGCAAAAGGGGTCCAGGAAGCAAAAAGGTTTGAGAATCCCTGCCATAAAGGAAACCTTTGGGGACATAGAGTTGGTATAGCAAAAATAGATGAAAGCCATACGTAAAAGGTTCAAATAAATAAAGGCAGAGGATATTGGTTTATTGGGAAATGGGAGGCTTCGTAAAGCCAGTCCAATAGAGTAACTTCATGGAAAAGAACTGACAGGATGTTTTTTACCCTCAGAGACCTAACTCTTCCTTATTGTCTCTACTATTTAGGTAAGTCCTATATACTTACTGAAAGAACCTTTTTTTTTTTTTTGGTCATTCATTTGTGCCAAATTTAATTCCTAGAGAGCCAGAGAAATCTCTTCATTCCCTCAAAGTCCTTTAAATATTCTTGTTGAATTGCTGAGGGTCATTTCTGCCTGCCTTGAGAACCAGTGTCCCAAGGGGTCTGATGGGGTAGTAAGGGAGGACTTAGATCAATCAATCAACAAGTGTTTTTTATGTTAAAATTAGAAGACAACTTGTTGTTAAGTGATTATAAGTCATGTCCAATTCTCCATGACCCCATTAGAGGTTTTCTTGCAAAGATCCTAGAGTGGTTTGCCATTTCCTTCTGCAGCTCATTTTAAAGATGAGGTTTCAGGGTCACACAGCTAGTGAGTGTCCGAAGCCAGATTTGAACTCAGATATTCCTAACTTCTAGATGGCACAGTGGACAGCACACTGGACTTGTAATCAGGAAAACTCATTTTCCTGAATTCAAATCCAGCCTCAGACACTAACTGTGTGAACCTGGGCAAGTCACTTAACTCTGCTTGCCTCAGTTTCCTCCTCTGTAAAATGAACTAGAAAAAGAAATGGCAAATTACTCTAGTATCTTTGCCAAGAAAATTCCAGATGGGGTCACAAAGAATCAAACATAACTGAAAAACAACTGAACTGAATTTCCTAACTCCAGGCTCAGCACTCTATCCACTGAGTCATCTGGCTGCATCTATTGTTTCCAAGCTTTTCGGTTATTTGCATGATTATAAAGAAGTAAATATCATTTATAAATATCATCTGCAAAATCCTACCTTTTCTCTCCTCAAACTAAAATCAAAGATTCTCTCAATGTGCATTGTATTAGCCAAGATTTTTCAGACATATGAAAGCAGTTACTAACATTACTAATACTAAATATTACTAATATTTAAATTGGTAGTTACTAATATTTTCTACTAATAATACTAACATAAAAAACCATAATACAATGGTTTTGTTATAGTTTAGTTATTTTCATCCTAAGATTTTGGTATTATGACTTTTCTAATACATTAGGAAATAATCCCTCAACATTGTTCTATCTCCAGCATGGACTTCCTCTGCCTCCTAGGCAATACATAGTCTGGTACAGCTGCTTGTCCCCTCTAAGTTTATTTTAATTTCACTTCTACTTCCTCATTTTTCAAGGACTATGATAATAGATTCCAAATGCGATGGCTTCACTGTCAATGATGAAGAAAAGACTTTGTTATGGAAGTCTTGAAGGACTCTAGAGCCTTTCCTTTCTACTTGACCAGAGTAGTTTAGGGTAACAGAGGAAGGAAGCTTTAATCTTTAAGTTCAGCTTTCATGGTTAGTATATATTTTATTTGTTTTCTGCTACTGTTTGATATTTTCCACCTGGGTCCTCCTTTGCTGCCTTACCATGACATGGAGATGACCTTGACTCTCAAAAAGGCAATATTCAAACTCAAGTAGGTCCCCCACAACGGTTGAAACCAGGGCCAAACTGTGTTTCTTTTATTTGAAAACCAGATTAGCAAAATTCAGAGGGTTCATCACTAACCTGGCCAAAAGACAAGGCATTTAGAGGCCATGGAGACACCCAAAAGATCATTTACCAAACAAGAACAGTGTTGAATGCTTCATCAGTGTAGGGAACATGAAACATACAAAATCATGGAATCTTGAAGAATGTTTGAATGATTATATCTATTTTAGTCTGTTCAAAAACAGCTTTTGTTTAGTCTGGTATTTAGTATTGGGAGGTTATATGGTATAGTGGATAGACAGATTATATAGGAAGCTAAGAATTTGAGTCTTGTCCTTGTCTCACATGAGTAAATCCCTTAGCCCTTTATTTCCCCCAAGCTCTACACTATAAATTGTAGTGCAGTTGTCCATCTGATTGGTAGAATTAATTTACTCACAAGGAATTCTATATGCCACTGAAATCATAAATCAGGACCAAAAATCATTTTTGGACATATTGTTCATGTTCAGTCATTTTTTCAGTTGTGCCTGACTCTTCATGACCCCTTTTTGGGATTTTCCTGGCAAAGATACTGGAGTGGTTTGCCATTTCCTTCTTCAGCTCATTTTGCAGATGAGGAAACTGAGGCAAACAGGGTTAAATGACTTGGGTCTTCACATTTTTATCAATTATACTGTGTTCATGGCTATGAAAAGACACTATTTCAACAAACCAGGGGAAATGGAGCTAGAAGAGTTTGCATAGTTTAGATAACAGCAAAGATAAGGTAATATCAAATGGTGATAGTTCCTTTAATTATCACAGACCAGAGCACACAGGATGCTATATCTATAAGTCAAATCAACAGACATGTATTAAGAACTTTCTGTGTGTGAGACATCAAAGATACAGAGAAAGGCAGGAGACAGTGTTTGCTATAAAGGACCTCCTCTAATAAGAGAGACAACACGTAAACAGCTATATAAATATTATATATGTATGCATATATTACATATACAAATAAATATATTGCGTATATATGTGCACTATATACATACATATACATATACTTGCATATATACAGTAAGTTGGAGAGAACCAGAAGAGGAAAGGCATTACCATTAAGGGGAATCAGAGTAGGCTGCTTGTACAAGAGGGAATTATAGCTAGGACTTTCAGAAAACCATAGAAACCAGGAAGCAAAGGTAATAATTGAAAAAGAACATTCCAAGCATGGGGACAACCAGTGAAAATACCAGAGTTGTGAGATGGAGTGACTTGTGTGATGAACAGCAAGGATTTAGTATCATGGGATCTGTCTTTTAGGAAGATCATTTGGATAGCTGAGTGGAGGATGGATTGGAGTGGGGTGATGCTTGAATCAGGAAAACCCTCCAATATGTGACTGAGATATTCTTGATCTGAGGTGATGATAGCCTGCTCCAGGGTGGTGGTAGAGATCAGAGAAGAAAAGGCGGGGAGGGGAAGGATAGTATATACATATATATGTACTAGAATTGTTATGAAAGTAACATCTACAGGACTTGGCAATAGTTCATATATGGGGTAAGAGAGTGAGGAATTGATGATGACACCTAGGTTACATGACTGAGTGACTAAGAGGATGGTGATACCCTCCACAATAAAAGGAATGAAAGAAAGAGAATAAGATTTAGAGGAAAAGATAGTTTAGTTTTGGACATATTGAATTTATGGCAACTATGGGACAACTAGTTTATATCACTAGGCAGTTGGAGATATATGTGCCTGGAGGTTAGGGCTGGATAAGTAGATCTGAGAATTATAAGCAGAGGTGATAGCTGATTGAAACCATGGGAGGAGAAGAGGACTGGACAGGACAGGAAAGGGAAGGGGAAGGGAGGGGACAGTAGAAGAGAGAGGAGGGAAGGGGAAGAGATAGGAGAGGAAAAGAGAGGGGAAGACAAGGGAGGGAAGAGATGAGGAGAGGAGGGAGGAGTTCTAGCAGAGCTAATGATGGTGGACACCCACCATTAGTGACCATGATCTGGATGAAGATTTAACAAAGGGGTCTGAACTGGAGCAGTTGCATAGATGAGACAACGAGGGGATAGCAGTGTCACAAAAATCCCGGAAAAAGAGATCATCAAGGAGAAGAGGATTATCAACATTCTCAGAGTGCAGAAGATGAGAAGGAAGAGGACTGAGAAAAGGTCATTGGGTTTGGCATTTAAAATACCATGAGCAACTTTGGAGGAAGTAGTTTCAATTGAATGATGAGGTCAGAAGTCAAGCTAGATAAGATAAGAGAGAGATAAGAAGACAATAGGGAAAAGAAAATGGCAGCACCGATTGTACATGGCCTTCTACTTCACAGCAGCTGTTTAAAGTTTGCATTTTATCCATTTTTATTCAAGTGGTCCTTGAATTTAAATGCAATTTATCACTAAAAATAAATCTTTAAAGTAGATCACTTTAAGATAAGACCAAAGGACAGAAGATACAACTTTGACAAAATATAAGGAAAGACTGCCTAACAAGACTATCTAAAGTGACAAGAACTACTTTGGATTTGAAGGTGGAAAAATTGGAGTAGGTAGTGAATTCATTATGACTAAAGTAGTCTTCAAGAAGAGCTGGTATGACTACTTGCCATGGAAATTAAAGATCATTTCTTTTCAGGTAGGCATTGCACTAGATGACCTCCAATGTTCTTTACAAGTCTGAAATTGTATTATTTTAATAGTTATTTTCAAATTAATTAAATGACAAAATTAAAATAATGCAAATTGTATAATAGTCTGTCAACTATATAGTGAAATAATAAGGGAGAAAAAGTGTGGAGAACCTTGCAGTACAGCAGAGATAGAAAACTGTGGGCCTACAAGTCAGAGGTAGCTATTACCTTGATGTCATTTAACTTTTAGCTTATTACTTTTAATTTAATTTATTTAGGATATGTATCCCATTTTCTTCTGAATATGGCTGCATTCTGGGATGATGCTACTTTGTTGGAAAGACCAGTTATGGCTCAGAAATATGTTCTGAGGTGCTCTACTAGCCACATGCTAGAAAAGGGTCCAAGAACTCTGATTCAAGTCCTGTGCTATCTGAATTTGATGAAACTTTCTCATATCTTCTAGTATGAGATATATGTGATGTTCAGGGAGGACTAGCACCTTTGGCATAAGAGCTTTCTGAGCTGTTTTCAGGGTTTCTTGTCTGTCTGTGGTGTATGTCTGTCGTGCAACTTTCACCTGTGACTCCAAGGAGGTGTAGAATGTGAAGCAACCACCCCCTGGTGAAAACGTGTTGGCAGATGGGCTACACCAGGTTGAGGGGCTCAAACCTGTCAGTGAGTTAGGAGATGTGAAGACATCCCCTGGTGCAGTGGGTGAACAAGCACAATTTGTTCCAACACCCATGAAGGAGACTGAAGCTTGGTCAGACAACGAAGATGCCAAGGTCATCCACTACATCCCAGGACATTGTCAGTCATCTTGATTTTTGTCTTGCCACTGGAATTTGATGACTCTGGAAAGAGAGTGAGGCTGATGATTTTGTGCGATTCTGCCCCATTTTAATCCAATTCTCTCTCTAGTCAAGACATCATCCCATGATGGCAGTGGTCGTCATTGAAAATAAAAGATGAATGGCGGTAGTAACAAGCGCTAGGTGTTACTAGAGAGAATGAGGATGGATGGCTGACAACTCTCCCCTCATTCTCCCTTCTCTCTTGAGAAAAGAGAAATCCTTATGAGACTCCCATCTGTCTGTCTACTGGGCCAACTTGGAGAAGGGACTTTCCTTTGCTTGGATAAAGGTAGAAGAGGAGTCTTAGACTTAGTCTCAGTCATGGATTCTTCCCATAAGACACACCTGGATCATAACCAGCTCATTCTTCTAGGGAAAATCAAAGTGAAAGTTCCAATTCAGGTTTTAAGATTCTGCTCATTAGGAGGGCTAGAGATTCATTTGTAAATCTAAACTCAATCTCAACAAATCCCTCAGATTCCCCAAGAGATCACAAAAATGGGAAAGGGTCCCACATGTACAAAAATATTTATAGCAGCCCTCTTCGGGGTGGCCAAAAACTGGAAATCAAGGGGATGCCCATCAATTGAGGATGGCTGAATAAATTATGGTATATGAATGTAACGGAATACTATTGTGCTATAAGAAATGATGAACAGGAAGATTTCAGAGAGGCCTGGAAAGACTTATATGATCTGATGCTGAGTGAGAGGAGCAGAACCAGGAGAACTTTGTGCACAGCAACAACCACAGTGTGCAAGTTTTTTCTGGTAGACTTGGAACTTCATTGCAATGCAAGGACTTAAAAAAAAAATTCCCAGTGGTCTTCTAAGGCAAAATGCCTTCTGCATCCAGAGAAAGAGCTATGGAATTCAATTGCTGAATGTAGCAGATCATTTGTGTGTGTGTGTGTGTGTGTGTGTGTGTGTGTGTGTGTATGTGTGTGTATGTGTATTGCATTTTGGTTTGTTAAATGATTTCTCCCACTCATTTTAATTGTTCAACACAGCATTACTATAGTGAAAATGTATTTAATAGGAATGTATGTGTAGGACCTATACAAAATATGCCATCTCGGGAAGGGAGGGGGGAGGTAGGAGAGAGGAAGAAATAAACAAACAATTAAAAAAAAATAAATCCCACAGATGAGCATGTGTGGTCTTCCAAATTGGAAATGGGAACATCCAACCAGTCGAATATTCCCCTGCCCTTTTGGACTGTAGCTAAAGATATATGGGCAAACACATGCCACTGAACTTCAATGACTCTGGAAAAGAGAGAGAAGCTGATGACTCCGTGAAATTTTGCCTTACTTAAATCCAATTCACTTGCAAGTTAAGATGTTACCCGTAATGTCACTGATGTTCCTCAAATATGAAAGATGAACAACAGTGTATTTGAGGGAGAATTGGAGGGAAAATCAGAGGTAGGAAGTCAAAAATCAAGTAATACAGTATATCATACATGATGAAGAATGGAAAGGGTTATTAAGATGTTCTCCTATTCCCCGCCCCCCCATTCTTAACCCTCTGAAATAGGTGGGAAAAGCCAAGAGGTCAACATTAATTAACTCCTTAAATCTTTATTGTCTCCATTTCTTTATCTGTGAAATGTCTATTTAAGTAAGTGACATGAGGAACAGTTAATATTTGATGGATCCATTGCCGCTACTAATGCCTTATCTTTTCATCCTGTAAGATTCCTTTTCATCACACTTTTTCATCCTGTAAGATTCTTGTATACACTTTCTTATGCATTGGTTTTCCTATAAATTTATAGAGGGAATCCAGTGAACTGAAATTTGTCTTCTATTTGTTTAGAAGCTCAGAGTAACTATAGAGTTCTGACACCGCCCATCTATTTAGTGGCTGGTATCCTGCTTGACTGGCCCACTAGTCTGCTCATATCTATGATAAGTTTTCCATTGCTTGTAGAAAGAATTAAAATAACAAATAATCCAGATGCTAACATTGAAGAAAATTCTTCCCAGATCATAGGAGGATATTTGTTAGTAGCTTAAAAATAACACAATAAAACCCTGCAAAGATTTTTAGACTCAAAGCAGTGGGTGAGTATGGCATTATTATTATAGACTATGGCAATCCTAGTTGCCTGAATATATCCTCTACCAACTCCCAACATTTTGTAGTATCACTTCCAACACATAAGTGAGTAAGAAATATTCCTAGGACTTTGAACTTCGACATACTGAATAATTTAAACCACAATGGGAGTCTTTTCAGAAATTGATACACTATCTGTGCAAATTACATTATTTTAAATGCATTAGATGATTTGTTAATTGACTCTGGGCAAATAATTTGTCCTCTGCCTACCTCCATTTTCTTTTCCATGAAATGAATATAACAACAGCATCTACTCCTCAAGGTTGTTGTAAGAATAAAAATGAGACAATATTTGTAACATAGTTTGCAAAGTTTAAATCTCTATGTAAATTCTAGCTATTCTATATTGTTATCATTTTTATTGTAAATCCACTGTGCATTGAACCGAGAATAAATTCCAGAATGCATTTTGTTCTTTGGGGTGTTTCTGTCTTATTGACACTGATATGACCAATCAGGTTCTTCTTATCCTTCCTGGAAGCTGTTATACTCCTTCAGAAATTTAATATGTTCTTGGGCTACTAGGTCACTGTCCAGTGGTAGATCTACTGGTAGATTTCTTGTTCCCTTTTTTGTTTAAGCAATGTCTTCTCCTCTCACAGTCATCATTGTCTGTTTTCAAGGATGATTGATGCTTCATTTGTTCAAGTCATTTTCAGATATATTTCTGTCTCTCCCCTATGGTGAGCCTTCCCTTTTAACAAAGAAAAATATTTAAGTCAAACTGAATGACCTAGCACTAACATGGCATGACCATAGTCCCCCACCTTTCTTATGAGAGAGAGTGAGAGAGAGAGAGAAGAAGGGAGGGAGGGAGGGAGGAAAAGAAGGAAGGAAGAAAGGGCAAAGAAATAGAAAAAGATTCAGTCATGAGACATCTGGTGTTTTTGTGCTAAGAGTGACTTGGTTGATTAAATTTTTTGCTTTTGAACTGATTGCTTTTGTGTGATAAATACACTGACTCCTCCAAATTTATGTAATTTCTATCAAAAGTAGCTAGGAATCCTTTGGAAATTTTTTTTAAACCAAAAAGAACAAAAAGGGGCAAGGGAATACTGGTATCATAAGGCAATGGTGAAAGGTTAAAAACTTTTCTTCATCACCCCCCAACATCCCTTGAAAGGAACATTGGAAATTTTTCTGGAAAGAGACTGTAATGATTTTAAGTATGCTTATGAGTCCTCCTTTGATTAGATATTGCTGCACCTTAAACCATCTCTGCGTGAGGTAAGCATTTTCCTAAAGGACCATGTGATTTATCCCCAGCACGTTTCCCCAGCATAGATTGGTGAAACATTTTGGAGGGAAAAATTGTTTTCAAAAATACTAATATCCATGTGGATGTGTGTGTGAATCCCTTCCCCAAACATCTGTTTGCTATTGTATTCATTTAACCTTCAACTCACAGTAACCCTTAAACAAGATCCTCAGGGGTCTCACAGAGACACAATATTTATTTCCAGAAAGTATTGGGGAGATTACTGGAAACAGAATGATGAAATTCAATAGACATTATTTACTATAGGGAACTTAAGATTCAGCAGTAACAGGTAACAAAACTTTCCCAAGTCTTCACCTCATGATTTCTCCTTTCGTTATTTATGTCCTTCCTCCCTAGACTTTGATGAGAGCACAAGCATTTGGCCAGCCCATTATATGAATCAAGGTAACTCCCTTCCCTCCACAAAACAGCTGGATTGACATGCAATTTGAGAGACATGACAGCTTCTGAAAGGTGACCTTTTACCTGCAGCCAAGACAAGGCCAAATATAACTTCCCAGGGAGTGCACTTCGGACAATTAAGCTTGAATAATTACTCAGGGGTTTCCCTAAGGCTGTTACTAAGGTAATATGAGTAGGTATGGTTCACAGTGTTTTGAATATACATTCTCTCTGCAGTTAATAAGGATAATATTTGAAAGTCCTTTTCTAGTTCGTTCAGGGTTTTTAGAACAATGCATTCCATATGTAGTTTCAAGGTCAAGTATTCAAGGTCACAACTGTCTCAAAAGGCATTTGTTTTACCGAGATTATGATATTATTACAGAAGAGAGAACAAATAAACACATCCAGCTTCTCTCTCATTCATCCCCAAGATGACGCAAACCTCAAAGTTACTGAGAACTCCATGTGTGTGAGAACCCTGGTAGCAGAGAGAAACCACTGGTGGTACAATTATGAGTTAGTGACTGTAGAAATATATGGATGTTATTACCTCACTTAGACAAGAATGACATTTTTTTTTACATCAGAGAAATCATACCTTATTTGGTTCAGTGTGTTGCCAGAAGTAGTTGATCATATTAATATGCCAGCCCTGAAGTGCTAACTATTAAAGGGTTAACCTTTCTCTTAGGTTCTGCCTTCTGCAGATGCTTTCAGCATCCTATGGGATACATTCTTATGGGGGGGGGGGTCGATACAAGATGAGGCTGATGCCATTGATTTCCCTGAATGAGTCCACAGAGTTTTAATCACAAGGTACATTCCATAGTCCATAACACATAGATAGTGACATTTTTAAAAATATCATTATTTTTTGGTTTTAGATCATTCTCATTTCCCAGTCTATCCCTCCTCTTCCCTACACAGAGAAACATCCCTTATACTAACAAACATTTTAAAGAGAGCAATTTAGCAAAATTAATCAACATATTAATCAAGTCTGGCAATATATATGTATATAAGTGTATAATATAATGTATAATATATGTGTATAATAATGTATAATATACATATGTATGTATATTATCTACAATGTGTATAATATACAATGTGTATACAAAGTATACAATGTGTATAATAATAATGTATAATGTATAATATATGTGTATAACCAACCCCAATTTAGCAAAATTAATCAACATATTAATCAAGTCTGACAATATATGTGTATAACCAACCCCACAGTCCAGCCAAGAAGGGTACACTTTCATATCTCCACTTTGGGGCCAATCTTGGTTATTATAATTTCATAGCATTCCATTTTTAACTTGTTCTTTCCACTTACATTGGTGTAGTCATTCTGTATACTCCTTTCCTGGTTCTACTAACGTCAATTTATTTATATGTCTTCTTGTGCCGCCCTATATCTCAGAATCAAGCTTTTTCTGTTTCTTATGTTGCAGTAATTATATTCCATTTTATGCATGTACCTTGACATGTTTAACCATTTACAAATGATGGGAACTTAGATGAATTTCAGGGAGTTTTGTAGCAAAGAAATTAAAGAAGGAAAAAAGAGATGTGTAAAAAAATATTCATAGCAGCTGTTTCTGGAACTAGAGAATTAAGAGGTGCACTTCAGTTGTAAAATAGCTGGGCAAGCTACGATATAAAAATGTTGCGAAAAATGAAGAGGGGGATGTTTTCAGAGAAACATAAAAAGGTATGTATGAACTGATGCAATGTAGTAAATAGAACCAGGAGAGTAATTTATATAACAACACTTACACAATAGCAACACTATTTGAACAACAAAGTTCAAAGACAAACAACTTTGAAAGACACCATGTGAATACACATTCAAAGATAAAACACAATAATATAACATAATGAAATATACTACCTACCTTCTCACAAGGAGGTGGTGGACTTGGAATGCACCCACTCCCACTCAAATTCATTCCCACAAAGCTGCCAAATTAATTTTTCCTATTGTAGAAGTCAAAACATACTTGAAAACCTTCAATGACTCCCTATCACTTGCTGAATTAAGTCTGAACTTATTCAAGGTCTAAAGGACAAATCCAGTCAATACAAGGTGTCGTAAAAGTCTTAGTGCAGTTAAGTTTAAAATTTAGCCACGTAAGCTTAAAACTTTAGAGACACCTTGTATGTTAAGCCTTTTCTCTCCCCGTTACCCTCTTTTATCTTTTTGTCTCGACTAAGAGGTAGCCCTTCTACTTGCCAAGACCAGTATGGACCTTTGACCTCATCACCACTGCTCTCCTCTAGATCATCAGCACAGTTATTTCCCTCACTTTCTAATCTTCAATCTTACCCTATCTATTGGTTCCTTGCCTGCTACCTGTAAACATGCCCAGTTGTCTCCATTCTTTAAAAAAACAAAAACAAACCTTACTTGTCCCTACCATTTTCTTAAGTATAATCCTATCTCTGTCCCTCTTCAGTGAATCTAAATAAAAAAGCTGTCTACTCTCCTTGCCTCCATTTTCTCTCCTCTCATTCATTTATCAATCCTTTGCAGTCTTGATCTGACCTCATTACTCAAATGATTTGCTTTCTGCAAAGTTAGAACCATCTCATAACTACAAAATTTGATGATCTTTTATCATTCTTCTTGACTTGTCTATTAAATTTGATGATCTTAACTACCTTCTCTCTGTGTTTTCATGACACTACTCTCTTGACTACCATCTTGGTTCTCCTCCAACCTATATAACCAATCCTTCTCAGTATATTTGGCAGAATAATTATCCATGTCATTCCCATAGCTATAGGAGTAATGCAAAGCTCTACTTGGACTCTCTCCTCTTGCTACATTCTTTCTTGGTGACAATCACTATCACCAGTTTAATTTTCATCTCTATGCAGATTACTTCCAGTTTTACATAGTTTGTATGGCCCTAGTCTTCTCCTGAGTCCTAGAATTATGTCACAAATTGCATATTGGACATTTCAAACTGGATGTCCCATAGTCATATAAAATTCAACATATCCAAAAGTCCAAAAACTCATCACTCTTTCAATATCTCCATCACCTTCCTGATCCCATCTTTTATCTCAACCTCTCTAATTTAGTCAAAGGTATAAACATCAAAGTAAGTCCTAAATATAATATGTAAAGCTACATCCTTTGATCCCATATCCAGTCCTCTTTCTATTCAACTAACAATAAGCATTTACTAAGTGTCTGCTACATGCCAGTCACTGTGCTGAGACACCATACAACACTATCTCAAAGTTTTCTAAACCACATAGAGATGTTCCTTTTCCCTCTTTCCTTAAGATAAGTTCAAGAGAGACAGAGAAACAAGAGACAAAGAAAAAGGTAGCAAGAGAAAGAGAATTCATCAAAGAGAGAATAAAATTGATTTCAGTTAATTTTGATATAATATCACCATCTAAATATGAAAGTGTGAATCTTGATGACATTAATAGGTGTGCTATTTTAATATGCTATTTTCTCAGGTCTATATTCCCATACCATTGGTCTTTTATTCAGTCCCCATTGTCATTTTTTCCCTCAATAGGCAAGAGCATTTTTTTCTCCTAATAACATGCTTCCTGCTGGAACATGAAGAGAAGAAGAAGAAGAACAAGAACAAGAACAAGAAGAAGAAGAAGACGAGGAGGAGGACGAGGAGGACGAGGAGGAGGATGAGGAGGAGAATGGAAGGGAAGGGAAGGGAAAGGGGAAGGAAAAGGAGGAGGAGATGATGATGATGAGGTAGTTTTGAAAATATTAAAATAGTTTTTTAAAATGTTCTCAAAAGTTGAAGATGGAGGTGAAATGTTCCATCATGGTTCAATGGTGGCAAGCAGTACTAGGTACAAATACTAGACTATGTAATTGAACTCACTGAATTGCAACTGATCACAGATTTGTACTTTCGTACTGAAGGAAGAAAGAAAAGAAATTATGGGAGTAAAGTTCCTCCTGAAAGGAATTGTAGAAAAATAATAGATGTTTTGTTAAAAAGTCAAGGGAAAAGTTCACTTTAGCCTTTGTTTTAGCCTCCAGGCTGAAAAAAATATAGTACATCAGTCTACCTGCAACATTTGACAAGTTTGCCAGTAAGCATCAATTTTTTTGCCAACAGGAAACCTGGTGTATATTGGCTTGGCCGTGAGGAGATTGAAGCACTCATACAATAGAAAATTATTTATACTATACCATTTTATTCTATAATTCAGTTAAATAAGCATTTATTAAATATCTGTTGTTTCTAAGGCATGTGCTGGGTACTAAGAAATTAGAGAACGGCTTTAGTGACTCTACTATTGAGAAAAAAAAACATGACTCTGCCAAGGCTGGAAAAAAAAAGTTTTTTCTCTTTCCTCTGTTCTGCAGACCTACATCTATGTGTGCTTTATAAACAACTTCCCTTTCCAGCTAGTCTTTGCTTGTCAATCAACCTGTAAAGAGCAATGATTAAAAACCAGGAGCATGCATTTGCCTCCTCCCAACATGCACTTAGTTCAGATTAATGCACATGGGAGCTGCAAAGAGAAAATAAAGCCCTGCAATACTCAACATAGCTTATGAAAATCGATTTTTGGAAATGCTGATGAAGCACCTGAGTTCTTGACAACAGAAATCAACATTTCAGGTCATTAATATTAAATGCAGGAGTTGGTTTCTCACATAAAAAAATATCTAATCATGGATCGTGTCAAAATGTGAAAGGAATTGGTGAGACTTTCTAATTCCCCAATTATGGAAGTGACCTTCATTTCTCATTCAATCAACCAACTAATATTTTGTAAGTGTACGCTATGGGCCAGACTCTGTGCTGGATTCTGGGGATAAATAGAAAGAAAGTAGGCCCTGCCCTCAAGAAGCTGAGATTCTTTCATAGCCTGTACACACAAGTTAAATTTTCTGAGCAATAACACTAGTATATCCCACCAAATTGTAAAGTCTTCCAAGACAAGCCCAGAGTGCAGCTTTTAATCCAACCCCATTTATTTAGACTGTGTCTGAAACACTGTCCAAGGTGTAGTGAATACCAATATGAAAAAAAAATCCAGGTTTTGCCCTTAAGACACTTAGAAGATTCAGGGGCAAGGCTAAACCCAGGACCTAAAACCCTGTATGTGTTGTTATTGAGTCATTTCAGTTCTGTCCAACTCTTCATGATCTCATTTGGGGATTTCTTAGAAAAGATACAGAAGCAGTTTGACATCTTCTTATTCTACAGATGAGGAACTGAGGCAAACAGGGTTAAGTGACTTGCCCAGGGTCACACAGCTAATAAGTGTCTGAAACTGTATTTGAACTCATTCGGAAAAGTCCTCTTTGTTCAAAGTCCAGTGACCTACCCACTACACTATCTAGCTGTCAGCACCCTGTATAGTGACTGAGTGAGTTGATGATGACTGAAATCTAACATGTAGTTTGAACATAGAAGCAAATTAAAGGCAATTATGGGCTAATCTACAGTTGAGTCTTCCTCATATCACCGCCTTCATTTTTTAGGTCCTTTTATTAGGAGGATTAAGGGAGCTAACAAGCAGATAATATCCCAGCCTGGTACTGGGGCTAGCACTAGCAGAGGAATAAATATTATTGTTTTTTATCTACACATCGTCCACTTCAATTGTCTGAGTTGTCCTTTTCCCCCATCTTCCCACATAATTGAAATGATTGAAATTTGATTTCTCTCAGGAAAATGCACACTGCTCTAATATTAATTATTAACATCTAACATTAGTTAATTAATCTTAGTTCAGAAATATTAACACACTAGTATATTCCTATATTGCTATTCATATGTAGTATTATTCATAAACCTACATATTGGCTCTTGCTGTTATATTAGTCTTAATGATGTCTACTATTTACATTTTAAAATGTGGGCATATCATATATTTTAAAATATTGGGTTCATTTTGACAAGGTAAACTTTATTATGTTTCCAACCTCCAGAATTCTCATCATTCCCTGTGTTTTGTTGTTGATGGATAATCGTTTATTTAAGGCTAGAAAATGATTTTGAATCCAATTCCCCCTCTACCCCTGCATGCATATATATGCATGTATGTACACACAATACATCTATGTACATATACATGTACATATTCACATATAATAGCAAAGAGGCTAGCTTGGCATATAGAAATCACTCCTTGTCCATTCTGCATATAGGAGAATCTAACTCATTTTACCCACATGTATGCACACATGCATGTGTGCATACATTACACACATATTTCTGTAATCACAGTATAATTCAGCCTTAATAATCCAATCCCATATTTAGTCATCACTATGAAGAAATTCTTTAGCATAGGAAGCATGGCATATAGGGTAGGGCATTGGATGTGAAGTCAAAAGTGTCTAGGTTCATATCCTGCTTTAGAAACTTACCAGCTATGTGGTCCTGGCTAAGTTATCTAACCATGTCATGCCTCAGTTTCCTCATCTATAAAATGAAGGTGTTGGATTCTATGGGATATAAGTTCTTACCCAGTTCTAAATCTACAATTCTATGTCATCTTTAATTTTCAGCGAGGGAACAAAATAGTCCCTACCCTCAAATTAAAATCTTTCCTTTTAAAAATATTCTTTAATTTCATGGGATATATATATATATAGGTGTGTTTATGTGTGTGTATGTGTGCATAGACATATATATATATATATATATATATATATATATATATATATATATATATACACTTAAGTATATACTTGTTTATATAACAAAATATACATGCAACTTTTTTCATTGTTTTTTGACTATATACAGGGAGTCCCAAAAGTGTTAGGGCAGTTTAATCTATGTAGCTCAGAACTTTGGCTTGCAGCCTAACTTTGGGATGTCCTGCACTTCACAATATCATAGCTGACATTTACATAATGCTTAATACATGCTAGGTATGTCACTAAGCACTTAGCATTTATTTTATTTGATAATGTTAATATTTATATGTTATTTTACATTATATAACTTTTACATATTATATTTATATATTACATATTTTCAGTTCTTTATTTTATACATAAATATGTGTGTATATACATATGTGTGTATATGTGCATGCACACATACATGATATGGAGAAAGAATTATCATGTTTCTATCCACAAATTTTATCTTTAGTATTCATCTTATTTCTTCAAATTGATTTAGTTTTATTCTTCTGTTATACAAAAGGTCACCTTATAGCTCTTAATAAATACATGCTAATAAAAAATATTCTTTAATTTTTCATCTCTAGGCTGAATAATTCCATACTAACAATTAATAATACCAATGATATTAATGACTAGTATTTACATTGTACTTAAGGTATTCAAAGCACTTTTACATATATTATCTCCATTGATCTTCACAAGTCTGTAAGAAATTGTTATCCCTACCACTTTGGATAGTGGATGTAGTTATAACTTATTTTAATTTTTTAATTTATTTATGTTTTTTTTATTATTTTATTTATTTTCAGTGCTCCACAATCACTTCCATTTAACCTAGATTTTGTTTTTCCTTCCCTCCCCCTCCTTCCCTCTTACCTGCCTCCTCCCTCCCCGAGATGGCATACAATTCTAAAAAGGCTCAATGTAGTTATAACTTAACTTGGAGGTAAAATTGTTTGAATTAAATGCAGATTTTCACATACCCATTTTCAAATATTATACAAATGGAATTTTTAAAAGATAATATTTTATTTTATTTTAAAAGACAAATAATCACCTCTCTACCTTCTTTGCAGAGGCAGGGAATTATAGGTATGGAATACTATATACAGTAAAGTTTTTGTTCAGTGTGCTAATTAGTTTGTTGAATATTATTTTCCTTCTTTTTATTCTTTGTTTTAAAGAATGGCTCTCTGGGAGAAGAAGCAGAAGGACACATTAGGAAATGTAGGTGATGTAAAAACCAGAATATATCAATAAAATTGTTTTTTTAATGTTTAAAGAACATGTTTTTCCTCAAAAAGACAAGGGGTGATATGTAAAAGATTTCACAGTCTTCCTCTTCATATACTCTATGATCCAACCAAACCAGCCTCTTTGCTATTATATACAAATATGTACATGTATATGTATATATGTGTATAAATGTATGTATATATATATATATATATATATGTATATGTCAATCAATAACCTATATCTGAGCCTGTGCACTGTGTAGCCCTATCTCTGGGATGTACTGCCTCCTCATCTCTACCTCTTAGAATTCCTAGCTTCCCTCAAGAGCTAAATTTCACCCCCTCCCCAGGGCTTAGTACCCTTTCCTTCCCATTTACCACCCCCACATATTAGTACATTATTCTCTATTTCCTTATTTGTTTGCACACTGTCCCCTCAATGGAATGTAAGCTCCTTGAGGGTAGTGACTGTTTTTTTGTCTTTGTATCCATGACATCTAGCACAGTGACCAATATTGCCTTGGTGGTATGTATTGAGTAACTGCTACCTATCAGACATGACATAGTCATCCAGAGCATCATGATGAGATTGACATTGGCACAAAACTTTAGTGGAGTCTAGAAAACATATGCTTTAATTTTTGTTACACATAAGTCAAAATTTAACTCCTCTCTTTAAGGTAGCCTATGACCAGACCACCTATGAACAAGACTTCTTCTCAGACAAGGCTACCATAATATGACATCTTTTCTCATATTTATGATAAACAGCTCCAGATCTCACTGTTGTCATGGTAACTGTCATTGTATGCTCCATTCAAACGTAATAGGTAATCTTAAATTGGACTGTGGGCCCTAAACATCCATTTTTCATATTTTTTCCTAATTTATTTTTCATGAGTCTGTGTAATTTTGTCAGATATGAGACATTCATTCACATTTGAGAACCGTAAGCACATACACTTCCACTATCCAACTCAAACTGCCTTCTTTAATAACCACAACAATTCAAAATCAAAGATTCTTTAGTGAGTCTAGAAGTCAGCTTTCTTTCAAAATGGTGCAGAGTCTCACAATTTTCTCCTTTGTATATAACCTTCAGCTTCCTGCATCTCAGTCCTCTGCAAGGCAATGTGATGGGACTTTGAATGTGATATGACATTTTTGCCTCAGCTTCATAAATAATAGCTAAATGTTGAAATCATCCTACTCTTCTCTTCTAATTTATTCAGCCAGAAGGAGGACACAGGGAGGAGAAATCTCAACAAAGGGATGAGACATTCTCTCCACACCTCCCATCTCATCCCAACCCAGAGGCTCTTGATAGACCTGCTTGGGGATGGAAAGAAGCATATTTTCTTCATTATGTACATAGTTTACAGTCAGATAATAATGAAAAGGTTATAAAATATTGCCCAAGAGTGTAAAGAAATGAGACAATAAAGCTCACAATAACCCAGTTCTGCCAATGCTGTGCATATTATGATAAGGTTCTTTATTATATGTTCCTAGTATAAAATACTAGGAAATACCTCAGTTTCCTCATCCATAAAACGAGACGGCTGAAAAATACAGTCTCTGAAGTCTCTTCTAATTCTAAATCTGTGATCCTATGAGAAAAAAAAAGTCCACATATACTATAAAATATTTATAGCAGCACTTTTTGTGATAGCTAAGAGTGGGAAACAAAGTAGATTCTCCAGCGGTTGGGGAATGGCTAAACAAATTGTGGTGCATGAATTTAATGGGATACTACTGAGCTGTGAGACATGATATGTGCAAAGAATATAGAGAAGCACAGAAAGATCTATATGAATTGATGCAGAGTGAGGTAAGCAGAACCAAGAAAACAATATACAGTAACTACAACAATGCAAATGGAAGGAATGATACACCAAAAGATCAAAAGTAAGAAGATCCAGTGGAACTTAAAGGAGGGATTCATCTGGAGAGACTCACTACCCCTTAGTGGAGGTAGGATGTCCACAGGTGTTAGACCTTGCAAATGTTCTCAAATTTGGGCAAAGCATCTATCAATTATGGTGACTATTTTTTTCTCTCTTAAAAAAAATACCATTTGCTATATGGGATGACTCTAAGGGAGAAGGAAGGGGGTGAAAATATATGAGATAATATAGCAATGTAAGAACCAGAAAACAATAATAAAAATATTTTTAAAAGAAAAGAAATATACATTTGCTTTTCTTATTTTTAATTTATGGAACAAAACAAACATTTCTATGACATAGTACAATAAAAAAGACAATTGTACATGAAATTGCAAATATACCATGTATAACTTGCTATCCCTTTCAAATATACAACAAAATTATCATGTAAATTTCTTTTTTTCTTCCCCCCACCCTAGAAATGACTACCAGTAGACACAAATAGGTATATATGTGTGTGTCTGTACACATATGTAAAATTTATATATATATATATATATATATGTATTGATTTGTTCTTTGGATATAGGTAGCATCTTTCATCAGATGCCTTTATAGTAAATTTGGGTATTTATAATAGACAAAATAACTCATCCACTCATTTAACTTATTTTCTAGGTGAAATTACTTAATTAGCTCAAAGACATGAAGAATTTTACTTTTGACAATATTATGAAGCTAAAAACAGCAACTTGGGATGTTTTCTAATTGATTTGTCTGAAAGGGATATCTTACATCAAATCTTTAACTGTTATATAATATTTTTCATTTGTCAGCACTAGGGTCAGGAGATTTGCTGGGAAATAAAAACCTGGAGAGAACTAATGGGCTTGACATTTCAAGTCTCCGGCTTTCCACATTGGAAATGGTTTGCTTATAGCAAAAGCAAAGTCCAACTTCTTGCCTTTAAGAAGAAAAAGTCTTTTTAAAATAGACAAAGGCAGTTCAATAGGCTTGTTGGATATCAAATAACTACTGCAAAGCAACAGTGAAATGATTTCTGAGTAAACAAATCAAGAGCACATGGATTAAATTAGCCTTAGACTACATAAACTTTAAAAATTTAAAGACAGGAGGAGCCAGGATGGCGGAGTAGAAAGATTCACATATGCTACCTCCAAAACCACAGCCCATAAATTACCTGTAAAGAGGAACTCCCAACAAATTCTGGAGCAGTGGAAGCTGCACAACAATGGAGTGGAGGAGATTTCTGTTCCAGAGAGACCTGAAAAACCGACATCAAAGGTCCATCGCACATCGGACCAAGAGCAGAGCCCAGACCTGACTTAGCCATGCGGCACCGAGAGGAGTAGATCCGAGCAGGCTTCAGGGACAGAATCTCCAGCAGTCACGCACCCACAGGTGCAAAGGTTAGTGAGAGAATCTTTATGACTGGCCAAGAGGGGAGCAGGGTGTCCCTATAACTCAGGCCCCCTCGGGAGGCAGCAGTGGAGGCAGCGGCAGACAGGGGCTCCCAAATCAGGCAGGAGCGCAGATCCATTACTGAAGGTCTACACATAAACCCCCTGAGGGAACTGAGCCCTGTGTGGAGGACCTGCCCCTACCTGAGCACCTGAGTTTAATCTTACACCGAATAGCACCCCTGCCCCCACTGAAGGCCCTGAGGCTGGGAAGCAGCATTTGAATCTCAGACCCCAAGCACTAGCTGGGCAAATCTGGAGGCAAAGTGGGTATGGAGAGGAATCTCAGAAGTCAAGTAACTGGCTGAGAAAATGCCCAGAAAAGGGAAAAAAATAAGACCATAGAAGGTAACTTTCTTGGTGAACAGATATTTCCTCCTTTCCTTTCTGATGAGGAAGAACAATACTCACCATCAGGGAAAGACACAGAAGTCAAGGCCTCTATATCCCAAACATCTGAAATAGGTATCCCATGGGCTCAGGCCACGGAGAAGCTCAAAAAGGATTTTAAAAATCAAGTTAGAGGGAGCAATTTGAAGTCAACACTCTTGGGGAGGGACAGGATCAAAAGAGAGAATAGAAACAATGGGGGGCAGGATAGGATGGAGGGAAATATAGTTAGTCTTACACAACACGACTATTTTGGAAGCCATTTGCAAAACTACACAGATATGGCCTATATTGAATTGCTTGCCTTCCCAAAGGGAATGGGTGG
>CM053771.1:315813760-315849011 GCA_028658325.1 Potorous gilbertii | reverse complement strand
TTAGTCATGCTGCATAGAAGAATTGAAAGAAATGGGAGAAAGCAGGAGAAAAACCAAAACAAAACAAAACATAACAAAAGAGAAAACAGTCTGCTTCATTCTGCATTCTGATTCTATAGTTCTTTCTTTGGATGTGGGTGGCATTTTGCCCCAAGAGTATTATGGAAATGTTTTAGGTTCTTGCATTGCTGTGAAGGGCTAAGTCTATCAAAAACAGTCCTCATACACTGTGGCTGTTACTGTGTACAATGTTCTTCTGGCTCTGTTCACTTCACTCAGCATCAGTCCATATAAGTCTATCGAGGTATTTCTGAAGTCTGTCATTTTTTATAGCAAAATAGTATTCCATTACATTCATATACCACAACTTATTCAGCTATTCCCCAATTGATAGGCATGCCCTCGATTTCCAGTTCTTGACCACCACAGAAAGAACCGCTTTAAATATTTTTGTACATGCGGGTCCTTTTTCCATTCTTATGATCTCTTTGGGATACAACCTTAGAAGTAATATTGCTGGGTCAAAGGATACGCATATTTTTATAGTCCTTTGGGCACAGTTCCAAGTTGCTTTCCAGAATGATTGCATCAGCTCACAACTCCACCAACAATGAATTAGTGTTCCACCTCTCCTACATCTTCTCCAACATTTATCATCTTCCTATTTTGTCATGCTAGCCAGTCTGAGAGGTATGATGTGTGTGTGTGTGTGTGTGTGTGTGTGTGTGAGAGAGAGAGAGAGAGAGAGAGAGAGAGAGAGAGAAAGAGAGATTTTTTTAACACAGCAAATAAAGGAATTGATTTTGCTTGACTATGAATATTTGTTATAAAGAATTTTTTCCCAATGGGGTGGGGATGAAGGGGAGAGAAAATAAATTCCTGTTAATTAAAATGATAAAGCATTTTTTAAAAATAGAGAATGAAGAGGTCGAGCGGCTACCTAGGTGGCACAGTGCACTGACACTGGAGTCAGGAAGACCTGAGTTCAAATGAAGCTTCAATTAGTTTCATGACCCTGGACAACTCACTTAACCCCATTGCCTCAAAAAAAAAATAAATAAAAGAATGGAGAGGTTGGGGGCCATAGGTATGGGGTATCATAAGCACTTTCAGTTGAGATTACATTGGTGTTAGTTTTGCTTAACTGTCTTAGAGATCTCTTACAAGACTAGGGGTAATCTGGAAATGTTAGTAATACAAAAACAAATCATGTCAATTAAAACTTTTTAAGTGAAAAAATAAAAACAGACATTCTAGAGTTCTGGTTTCTAATAGCTCTTTTCCAAAAAAGTATAATCTCTCTCAAAGCACATTTGTGTATATGTTGACAGATAGGAAGAAAAGGAAAGGCCAAATAAGTGGAGTTTGCCAGGTTGGAAAAAAATGTCAATGAGATATAATCTACTTGCACTCTTCCCTTACCCCATCCCTAGCATGATCCTTGGTTTTTTATATAGATTTGAAACACACTTCTCTGCAGACTCTTGAGCTAATGCAGTTTTAGCCCCAGGGAGGTTCTAAGGCAAACCTAGAAGCTCAGGCCAGGACAGAGGCAGGTCTATGACGCTGGAGCATCTACTATGGGCCGCTGTGGATATCTCGATAAGACATGCTAGGATGCCCTCAGTGGTTGTATGACACTGAGAAAGTTTATGATGTCTCTGCTTGACCCCATAGGGCAAAACTAGGAGTAATAAGCAGATGTTGTAAAGGGACAGGTTTCTGCAGGAAAAGCTTCCTAATCCGGAGAACAGTTTGTAACTGCACCCAAAGGACTATAAAACCATGCATATCCTTTGACCCAGCAATAACACTACTAGACCTGTATCCCAAGGAGATAAAAGAAAAGGGTAAAGGTTATATTTGTACAAAAATATTTATAGCAGCTCTTTTTGTAGTGGCAAAGAATTAGAAATTGAGGGGATGCCCTTTATTTGGGGGATGACTGAACAAGTTTTGGTATACGATTGTGGTGCAATAACTATTGGGCAATAAGAAATGGCAAGCAGGAGGGTTTCAGAAAACTGATACAAAGTGAAGTGAGCAGAACCAGGAATACATTGTACATAGTAACAGCTATTTTGTAACAATGATCAAATGTGAAAGACCATTACTATGATCAAGACAGTGATCCAAGATTGTTCCAAAGGACCCATAATGAAAAAGGCTATCCACCTCCAGAGAGAGAACTGAAGAATTCTGAGTGTAGACTGAAGCGTATTTTTTCATTTTTTTTCTTATTTTTATGTGTGTTTTCTTTTGCAACATGGCTAATATGGAAATATGTTTTGTATGGCTGTGCATGTATAATCAATATCATATGGCTTGCCTTCCAAAAGAATGAGGGAGGGGGCAGAATTTGGAACTTAAAGTTTTTTAAATGAATGTTAAAAATTTTAATGTAATTTGGAAATATCTAATGAAATAAGTAAAAATATATTTTTAAAAAAGAACTTCCTAATAATTACAATTCTCTCAAACTAGGAAAGGCTCTGTTTTAGGTAGGGATCTTCAAGTAAAAACTAAATGACCACTTGATTAGGAAAGAGTGGAGAAGACCATCCTGTTCAGGATGGGTTGAATTAAAATATCATCTGTGAACTCTTCCAACTTCATCATCTTCCAAAGAGTTGTTTCTTGGGACTATGGAGTTTTTTCATCTCCTCAATGATTCCCTCAAGGACCACAGAATCCCTAAAGGATTCTGTTACTAATGACTCTATCTTTCTTAAGAATCCTCGAGGCCTTGGGGACCAACTCAAGGGCAGAGTGAACAGCAAAAATTCCTGTATCACTCAAGGTTCCTTCCCCCTACCCCGATGCTCCAGACCTACTCTAGAGGCCTCTGATGACATCCTGGGGTTTGAAATGCTGGTAAATGGTGAGCCAACCACAGGGCAACAATAGGACTCTCTGTGCCATGATTGTTTTGCAATAATATAACATAGATCCTTTACAATTGCTCACCTCTAACATTTGGTTTGTGGTCACTCAATAAAAAGAAGATGCCTTATTAAGGGTGAATTAACAATGCAACCAGGACAACATAGCTAGAAAGCAGCCAGGAATAGTGCCGTGAGCACAGGGCCTAGAAGACTTGAGTCTGAGTCTCTGTTCTCACACTGAATTATGTGACATTGGGCACAGCTGTTTCCAAACCTAAGGCTATGCATCTAGAAAATGAAAATAATTGTTTCCCTATTCATTTTGCAGTTATTTTTTCTGACGATAAAGCTGATCAATCTATTTTTAAGTTTTGTAAACTGAAAAGCACTATATATTTAAAGCTATAATAATGTAAGAAAAACAGTAATGAAAATAATAATTTGTGGATGTTACGGGGTCTAAGTCAGTGTAATTTTAATGGTTCCTTAAATTCTTCATTTTTTTTCAACATGGGAAAAAAGGAAATTTTTTCAGGGATGTACTGTCAGAATAAGCTATAAAAGGTACTGATTTTGTATTTCAATGATTAACTACATATTATCTCTACAAATATTTTTGTGAGCCCCACCTCTCATATTCTGGATACATCCTCTACCTTTGAAAGTGGGTGCCCCCGTGGAGAAGACTGTAGACATTTTTAAGTTCTTTAAAGGAAATTATAGTATCAGATTTTTCCTTATCCAATAAAAATCAAGAAATAATTTTTTTTTATAGTCATGAACCTTCCAGGACCTGGGTCTGGATAGATCTGTGAATTAAGGCAGAAGAAAAGAAGACTGCAAGTGCAAATAGACATATACTAACGAGACATGTGTCAGTTAAGTCCTTTCCATCCTTTATGGGGACCATCCTGAGGGACAATTTCTATTTGTAAGCCCATCTCGTAAGCCCATATGAGTTTCATATTAGAAAATCCTCCCAAAAAAGAAAAATTAAATTTGACTAAAATGATCTTTGAACTGCTAATTTGATGAAAACCAACTGAGAGCTAATTTACTATCCATGACAAATCCATATTATCCACTCAACTATCAATGGCAAAATTAGTGTTAACTACTCTTTCTCCCACCTCCCTGGGAGGGAATAATGCTAAAGACTTTTTTGGAGCAAATATTTGAATGATATCTGCATGTCTTTGGAAATACAGTCCTTCCCCCTCTTCTCTCCCTTCTTAACCTGGAAAAAGAAGGGAAAAAACATTAGGCAAGATTTGGGACAGGATTGTAGGAGATCTTAGAATCCCCACAAAACTTGAGGTCTCAAGTTGGAAACACAGCATGGCAGGAAGAGAGCTCAGAGTCACAGCAGCTGAGATAGCAGAGAAGCAGCTGTAACAGTTTACCAGAGATGGTTGCAGCACTAGTAGAGATAATGAATTTACCTCTTCTGGGCCTACAGAGAGAAGGGAAGTCCGTTGGAGAAGTATCAAACACACTGACTATGTGACTGAAACCCCAGTCCAGTTGCAGATGCCTTGTGGTAAATGTGGAGGAACTAACCCATCTCTGTCCAATTCCTTTCCCTCTTCCACTTACTTGTTCAACAGATACGTTGTGCTAAGTTATTTTCTTTACACTGACTTTTGCTATTTTTCTTTTTAAAATATGGTTAAAACATATTTTTATGTTTTTAGGTAGCAGACTTCAAGTAAAAGCTGAATGACTATTTGATTAGGACACAGTAGAGAAGGCCATCCTATTCAGGATGGGTTGAATTAGATATCATCTGTAACCTCTTCCAGTGGACTCTTCCAAATGCACATATGCATTTAGCTACTGTCCAAGAGGACAAGAGAACGTATTAGTTAAATGTTCCCATTTCCAATTTGGAAGACTATATACCCATCTGGGGGACTTACTGAGATAGAGCATAGTGCTATGAATGAATCTATAGCCCTCCTGGATGAACAGAATCTTAAAACCTGAATTGGGACTTTGATTTTCCCTAGAAGAATGAACTGGTTGTGATCCAAGTGTGTCTTACTAGCAGAGTCCATGACTGAGACAAAGGCTAAGACTCCTCTTCTACCCTCATCCAGGCAAAGGGGAAGAAGTCTCTCTTCCAAGCTGGCCCAGTAGTCAGACAGAGGAGTGCTTCATAAGGATTCCAAACCCACCTTTTTCTCCAGAGGAAAGGGAGAATGAGGAGAGAGTTGTCAACCAGCCACCATCATTCTCTATAGTAACACCTACTGGTTGTTATTGATCTTCCTCCTTTGTTTTCAAAAGAGACCAATGACATCATGAGATGATATCTTAACTCGCTCCTGAATTGGATTTAAGCTAGGCAGAATTGCACAAGTCATCAGCCTCACTCTCTGTTCCAGTCACTAAAGTCCAATAGTAAGACAAAAATCAAGAGGACTGGTGACGGCCCAGGTTGACCTTGCATCTTCAATGCCTGACCATGCTCTAAATGCTGCTTAGCCTCCTTCATGGTCATTGGAACAAATTGTTCTCATCCACCTATTCTGCCAAGGGAACTCTTCACATGCATGGGGAAGACGCTCCTTAACTCACTGACAGGTTTCAGGCCTATCAGTTACCCTCAACCTGGTTTAGCCCCTCTGCCCAGACAGTTTTACCAGGGTGTGGCCATTGTACATACTACAGCTTCCTGGAAGTACAGGAGACAGTTGAGTGACAGTTAGATAGCAAAGATGGATAAGCAGTCCTGAAAGGGACTCAAAAAGCCTTCATACCAAAGGTGCTAATCCTCCCTGAACACCCCATAGAGGTTAGAGATAACTATCACAAACACATCAACATTAATAATTCCCATTATCCAGTTTCAGCATCTGTCTCAAATAAATGAACTAACAAACAGATTCCATAGGTTGCATATCAAAATCTAGATAATAAGTATTCATCATCCACTTGTTTTTTCCTGTGTGGATAGTTAGACCAAACTTTTTGAAGGGATTATAGATTTCCTTTCCTCTCCATTGTTCCAGTATTTGCTGCAATAAGAGCATCCATGGATAGAGATACATCTGGTGGGTTTCATTTTCTATAAGGAATCTCTCTTCAACTCTGATTCTGTAATGGAACTCTCTCCATGACAATAACTAATGTTTTTAGCAAGCATACATCACTGAAAATGGACAGCAAGCTGGACCTGGAATTAAAAAGAGTTGGAGAGTAGATTGGATTGCATTTGAGAAATGTATTCTTAAGGTTTCCAACTTTCTCCCTGAATCAAATGTCCATTTTTTTAAACAGGAATAGTCTTTTGGTGAAATTGAATGATTATGAGTCATGAAATACCATAATCTTGAAAAATTAAAGTTTGAGGTCACCCAAATTGCAATGGAAAGGTGTATGGTGGGTATAAGCAGGGTTCAATATTCTATGGATGAGAAATTATTCAGGGAAAATGATGTAAAGAATGTTATCAGAGAAATCTATGGCTGGTGGGGAGAGACAGTTACGGATGAGGAAAAGCTGACGTGTATTCCAGTGTTAGTAAGAAGTGAGAAAAGTCCTTCACACATTGGGTGAACCTTTTGTGGTAGAATTATAATAGAATATGGACAAGAGTTGTATAGAATGGAGTGAGCAGGCATGAGTGAATTGTAATCTGTATTATCAGACAGACTATCCACATGGATAAGATCATAGATTCATTGATACATTCTAATATTAATCCTTATTAGTATCACTGGTTAATTTTTTCAACTAGCTGAAAGCATTTTATCTCTCTTTTTTTCAGGTATAGGGAAGCTATTTATTTCCTATACCACAAAAGAAAACACAAAACTCTCAAAAATGCACATTGCCAAATACTTAAAACCAGAAACATTGATCCATCATGTCTATTATATTCTTCCAGGAAGTAAAGACACACAGAAGGCTTTTTGACACTTTCACATCTGATAAGCTTTATCTGTGTAACTCACAAATCCAGATCTCCTAGACAGCCAGGGCATGACTTTATCTTTCTCAGTCATTTGAAGCAGTGGTCCGTTTCTCCTTGGAAAAGTTGTTGCAAAAATAACTTCCTGTTGGACAACTAGTCCTCAGACCTGGAAAGTCCCAAAAGCTTCAGTTCACAAGGTAGCTTATATGTTAGAAATATCCTTCTTGACATCATTAAGTTGGGTCATATGAGCTTAGGGAAAGAAACATAAAGCAGGAGAGGCAGCCACGTACTAACAGTCCAGTTGGAAGCTTGTCTGGGTAAGCACATATGCTCACTGCCGGATTCAAGCAGGCACCATTGCTACTGGGAGGGAGGAGAGTGGAGTTCTCTTTCCTCCATAGAAGTCTGAAGGAGAATCTGCCTGATTTTCAAGCAATTTGCTCCAAAGAGAAAAGTTCAATGATTATCTTGAAAGGAAGGCATGATGCATTGGAAAGAACATTGGACTCTGGGCTTACAACACCTAGGTTCTACTATTGACTAAGACACTTACTAGCTATATAACCATGGTCAAATAGTTTCACATCTCTGAGTTTGAACTTTCTCATCTGTGAAATGAGGATTAAAAATAGTATTTGTGCTGCCTGCCTCTCAGGGTTTTGCACTATTGTGATTATTGCCTTCTCCAACCAGACAAATAGGCACTAACTTTGCATCATTTATTAGTAACTCTCATCTAATTTTATTCCCCAGCTAACCAAAAACAGAGCAGCTGTTTTCATTTCCAGCTTCCTGACTTTCCTATCAATATCCTTTTCCTTCCTGTTTCTCTATTCTAGGCCTATGTTATTTCTCTTGAAGAAAATTTCCAAAACTGTAGAAGAGGGATCTGTAGTATATAACCCTGAGAATACTACAAAAAGTGCAATGTTTTTCATCTTGGATCCTGTGTCCCTAGCAATGAACAAGTGCCAAAAATCCATTTAGAAACTAGAGCCAACATGTATGACTTACTGCCGATAAACAGTTTGGGGTTTAATCATAACAAGAAAGAGGGAATGGATACTGATCCTCGGTTTAACATTTAGCAAATGTAATCTCCATCCTATGCTGTGGTAGACATTTCCAGTCTTATTCATATGTATAGCTTCATTGCTGTGCTCCAGGGACATGAAGTTTTGGTTGTTTAGAATCTTGGTGGTGTTTAGTGATGCTTGCTACTGTAAAAGCCATGAACTTGTTCCAGTGCAACAACGCACACACTATCTTTATCCTCAAGGAGAGAAAATTGTGGGTTGGATTAAGAGAACCAATTGAGATCTTCTCCCTGGGCCAATTGACAGTCAGACTGTTTGAAAAGTGCTGGGGGAAAGGATCTCCCTGTTTTCCCTACTCACAGCCCATCGTAGGCCTTTAAGCTGAATCATTTCTGATCAAGCCTCAGGGTCAGTTAGGACAAAGGTGGGCATACAGGATTGACTCTGGTCCAAAGCAACGTCAAGAGGGTCAGCCTGACCATGGGTTATACCTGGTTTAAAGGATACTGAAAATCCTTAAGAAAGGCGGTACAAGACCTATTCTGAGATCTGGATTGATATTGCTAGTTTTATGTAGGTTTTAGACACATTGTGAGATAATGGCCAGAGGGCTAGGCCTGTGCTCAGAAACACCTACCTGACTATCACTTAATTAGCTATATTATCTTGGACAAATTACTTAACCTCTCTGTGCCTCAGACAACTCCCTGGGATTCATCTATCATTTCACAGACATATTGTCACCTGCTTTCATGGAAAGAATTCTCACATGAAGGGTTCCTCTGTGCTGATACTAAAGCTACAGTTTTGGAGTCAAACAGATTTGAGTTCAAGTCCTAACTCAGACACTTACTAGCTATATAACCCTGAGCAAGTCATTTAACATCTTACGGTCTCAGTTTACTCATTTGTAAAAGGTAATTTTGTAAAATTGTAAAATGAGGAGATAGATCTAGATGGTGTCTCAGGTTTTTTCCAGTTCTAAATCTATGCTGCTATGAAAAATATCATATTTCCTTTATGTATCCAAGTTATGTGGAGTCTGGAACTGTATCTAGCAACAGAATTCAGAGTTTATAGGCAAATGATGATGAACCAGACTTTGCACAGTATATGTAAACTAAGGCTTGTGATGACCATTTATTATTTTGTAGCTGGTCAAGTCGTTTCATCTCTCTAGGTCTCAGATTTCTCTCTCATCTGCAAAAGGAGGGGATGATTGTCCTAAATGATCTAAATGATCCTATACTAACAATCTATGACTCTTCCTCTACATAATTTTCAATCTGAAGACTATCAGGTATTTCAGCATGTGGATTAAATTAAGGAGACTAATATATTTAGCGGGAAAAAGAAGGTAGTCCATTTCTGAATTACTCAATTTGGGTTCTTTTTTAATGATTAAGAATATGACACATAGGAAAAACCAAGCTAATAATGCTTATTGTACAGACGTGCAAGTGGATGAACAGTCAATAGTGCTGGCCCATCAGTACAGGTCTTGGATAGGCACCATACATGATAATAAACTGAACCCAGAATTGAATAGGAAGGCAAGAGGGGGATGGGTTGCATTTGTAATTGCCAGTACTTTTGTTGACTCTAAACTTCAGTTTAAAATAATAATCCATATTTTAAAATTTTAATATTTTATTTTTTCCAATTACATGTAAAAACAATTTTAGCTTTTGTATTTTACAAGTTTGAGTTCCAAATTATTTCCCACCCTCCCTTGCCTCCCCCCAATTGATAGGGCAAGCAATTTTAATGCATCTTTTTCTTATCAATATTCTTCTAATGATGCTTGAATGGTTATATTTCATGGAATAGTCCAGTCTCTAAAAAATTAAAGCTGTGAATCACCCAATGGGAGATGGAGATTTACATGGTGGGAGTAAATAGGCTTTAGCACATTACTAATAAAAAAGAAATTGTACAGGTGAAGTTGCATGAAGGCCATCCTCAGATAGATGTGTAATCAGAGAAGGAGGTAGGGGATTACATAGTAAGGAGAGGTAACTGATGGACAAATCATGTGTTCCTTTTGATAACCATGCAATGTCAAGATAAAGGAAGACTCCCAGCATGTTGGGTGGATCCTCTGTAGAGGATTTACTATAGACATAGGAAAGAGGTGCAGAGAATGAGAAAGGATGGATGTACTCCCATTGCCATCATTGAAGAAAGTACCAATAAGGATGGAATCAGAGACCCATTAAAGCAATGAAGTAATAAGAACATAATCCAATTATCTTTGACATTATGTGCAATATACAAGTCAAACTCAAAAATTAACCAATTAGTGGAACTGGAGTTTCAGCTCTAATGACACAGTAGAGAAAGCCCTTGGGTCAGTGGACCTAGCTGAGTTCAGATCCCACCTGTGATGCTTACTGCATGAATGAAATATGTCTTACAAAATGAAGCATGAAAGGACATACGAATAGTTCAAATTCAACCTCACTCACTAGCCGTGCAATCCTGGGCAAGCCATTTAGCCTCTGTTTGTAAAATGGGGATAACAAAATAAAAAATAAAAATAAGTATAATAAAATAATAAAATGGGGAAAATAATATAATATAATAGGAATAATAAAATAAAAAAGCACCAACCTCCTAGAGCTGTTGTGAGGATCCAATGAGATAAAAATTGCAAAGCACTTAGTGCAGTACCTAGCATATAGTAAATGCTACATAAAAGCTATAATTATTAGTATTAATTATTATAAACCAACCTTGAGAGATTCCAAGAAAAGGGATTAGAGGACCTTACTTTAAACCAACAAGCATACTGACACTCCTTTTTTGTTCTTTTTCCTCCCCTTCTCCATAAGATCATTGACACCTGACCAGCCTTTGCCTGAACACTTCCGGTGATGACAAACCCTCCTACATCAAGGTAGCAATCCCAGTCATTGCATGACAATTCTGGTTACTAGAAGGGAATTTTTTATAATGATAAGGGTTTTTTTAATGTAAAATCCTACCCCCTGTAATTTCTACCCCACTAGTCCCAGTTCTGCTTCTTATAGTGTCAAAGAAGAAATCTACTCCATATTTTACCTGTGTGGGTTCTTTTGTAAAATATTTTACATTGTAGACAAAGAATAAAAGAACATAGGAGATATATGTATGTATATATATATATATATATATATATATATAATAAAAATAACTGGAAGAAAGAAAAGAAAGTAATAAAAGGAAGGGAGAAGAAGGCTAAAAGTCACAGGAGAAAGAAAGAACAGGTGATAAAATGGGAAAAGAGTCTCTGAGGTAGGGTTATACCTGTAGTGGCCTATGTTTCTATTCCTGGGCACTTCCCTCTTCTCAGTCCTTACTCTGCCATAGTCTGTACAAAAGACAGTAAGCAAAGGAGAGATAACTTTCTTAAAAGAGAAGAGAGACCAAGCATGTACATTATTCACACTTAAAGTTCAAAAAATTTGCAAACAAATCCCAGATCAAAATGACCCAAGTTTTCAAATGCTTGCTTTACAGAGAGCCAGTACCCTGCTTCCCTGGCTACTTCTATACAATATGATGAAAATAACCCTTGTTAATCCAAGTAGAATCAATACCGAGATTTTAACGAAACAATCCTTGCTGCTTCAATAACCTCTTATTTTTAGAACGTTTTATAAGGTCAGTTGAGTAATTCCCTTCAAAGAGCCCTGATAGGTCAATTGTCTTTCCTAAGTTTTAAAATGATGAAGATGAGGCAGAAGTAGGAGGACCTATCTGCATTTGAAAATTATACTGTGCATGTGACTCTTCATGCTCAAATTCATGTGATATTCATTTGAAAGGTCAATCCATTTACTTAGTGCATTAACCACAACAGTGAAGCAGCCCATAGTTAGAAGACAGACTGGCACTAATTAGTGCCACTGAGGTAGCTATGTACTTTCCTTTTCCCTAACTCCGTCCTTGTTGTCCCATTGCCCAGTTTCCATCATGCACAGGCCATTTACTGGACCCTTACATCATTACCTCTTCAGGAGGTACGGGAGAGCTCCATTCCATTCTCACCTTTGGACCCACTATCCTCTTGGTTGGAGACCATCTAATTTGTCATTGCTTCACAAGGTTCTTAGGGCCTTGTCATCTGCCCTATTTTTTTCCTTGTCAGAACCTAAACTTGGCCTTTCCTTCTGCCAAGAATTCCTTCTTTTCAAAGGTGGGGGACTATGGGAGTAGAACAGATAGGAAAGTTACATATTTATTTCTTGGACTCATTCACCTTCATATTCAGATACCTTCAGTCTGGGTCCTCTTGAAATCTTTATCAGGGCAGCTAGGTAGTACAGAGGATAGAGCACTGGGATTGAAACCAGGAAGATTCATTTTCTTAGGTTCAAATCTGGCCTCAGACACTTATTAGCTGTGTGACCCTGGACAAGTCCCTTAACCCTATTTGCCTCAGTTCCTCATTTATAAAATGAGCTGCAAAGGGAAACAGCAAACCACTCCTTTGCCAAAAATAAAAATAAAATGGAATTATAAAGAGTCAGACATGACTGAAACAACAGCAACTAGATGCTCTCTTTTCTCATGCAAAGACTACCCAGGCATTCAATATAGCACTATCCAGATATGACTTCTGTCAAGGATCTGACATTGCTGTTCCCAAAAACCAGAATAGCATCATGGAAAGGGCACTAGACCCCACAGTATACTAATTCTTGTCTACTAGGAGCCTGGACTTAGGGAACTGGCTTCCACCCACAGTCATAATACTCCAAACCCCCTGTTTTGGGTTTGGTTTTTTGGTTATATTTTTTCTTTACAAATCAAAGGTCACACAGGACCCACACAGGGGACCCAATAGAGATTCTAGGGATCTAGAATGGAGAACATTTCACATGTTCTTTTAGAGCCTGGTGGTTAATCAGTAACTACATAAAGATGTGAGCCCTCCTCAAATCAGATTAAAAACCACTCCACTTTTGAAGATTTTTTATAACAGTGGCACCATGACTTCACTTGAAAGTTGTCTCTGCTGGTAGAACTCAATTCATCCATGCCTGATAAAAAAAAAATTTGAAAAATGCATGATTCCTTGCCCCCAATAGTTCTAGGTCTATTGATCCAGAGTTGGAAGGAACCAAGTGGCTATCTGGTCCACTCCCTCAATTTTACAGATAAAAAAACTGAGGCCCAAGAAGAGTAAATGATCTGGTCAAGGTTAAATAAGTGTCAGTGGTAGGATTTGAACACAGGTCCTTTGATTCCAAAGCCCTTTCAACCCTAGAAGTAGCAGCATCAAACAAAGAATTTCTGGGCTTCAGAAGTATGTTGAGTTGTGTATAAAGAACCAGTTGCAGCAAGCTAGTCAAAAGTTAGTTTGTTACCTAAGCATTTAGAGCCCAAGTTTTGGGGATCAAAGAGTACTTGAGCTTTCCAGAGTAGATATGGACCATGACAAGGGTCATTTTTTTCAGACTTCCTTCTTGTGTCTTTGTATAGTTTATACTGTGGCTTGGTAGTTCTAGAAGGTTGGTTTGCTGTCTTGGATTAAATTGGAACATAAACTCTGCCCTCAAGTCCCCAGAAAAATCATTCTTAAACCTTTTGTGTGTTGAGGATCCATATGGGAATCAGACAAAACCTATAAAATAAAGTGCACAGGAATACAAAGCAAGCCAAAGGTGAGTAAAAATAAAAATGTCATTTTTTTTCTCATCCAATTTCATAAACCTGAAATCTATCTATGGACCCTAGGGGTCTCCATGGACATCAAGTTAATAATCCTTACTTATATGGATACATAACTCAATGTCCATGAAGTTCAAGGATGGAAATTTTTTAGACCTTTCCAATTTTTTTGAGGGGAGTCCATAATCTGATGCCACTATTTATTAATATATCAAGAGAAAGTCAACCAGGATGGTCAGAGGAATGAAAACAATAGCATGCATGGATATATTGAAGGAACTGGGGATCTTTAGCCTAGAAAAGAAGAAACAAATAGAAACACGGTTAATATATTTGAAATGCTTAATGAAATAGACTTGTTCTGCCTGTCTTCCAAGGACAGAACTAAGAAAAATGGGTGAACACAGTTTTCAGAGACAGGTTTTGGCAAGATATAAACTGTCCAAAAGTGGAAAGAGCTGCCCTAGGAGTTAATAAGTTCCCTATCACTGAAGCTCTTCAAGAAGAGATTGGAGGAAGGGCTATAAAAAATGTACATATCCTTTGACCCAGCAATATTGCTTCTAGGGCTTTATCCCAAAGAGACCATAAAAATGAGGACCCATGTGTGCAAAAATATTTACAGTAGCTCTTTTTGTGGTGGCCAAGGACTGAAATTCAAGGGGATGCCCATCAATTGGGGAATGGCTGAATAATGTTATATGTTATATGAATGTAATGGAATACTATTGTGCTATAAGAAATGATGAGCAGACAGACTTCAGAAAATCCTGGAAAGACTTATATGAACTGATTCTGAATGAAGTGAGCAAAACCAGGAGAACACTGCTCACAGATACAGTCATAGTGTGTGATGACTGATTTTGATAGATTTAGCTCTTCTCAGCAATACAAGCACCTAAAAAAATTCCAAAGGACTCATGATCATGTGTCATCCATATTCAGAGAAAGAACTATGGAGTTGGAATACAGAGTGAAACAGACTATTTTATTTTTGGTTTTGTTTTTTCTTTCTCATGGTTTCTCCACTTCTATAATTCTTCTAGGCAACATGACTAATGTGAAAATGTGTTTAATAGGAATGTATGGGTAGAGTCCATATAAGATTGCATGCCATCTTGTGGAGGAAGGAAAGAGGGAGGGAGAGAAAATTTAAAACTTATGGAAGTGAGTGTTGAAAACTAAAATTAAATAAATTAGAAAAAAGGAGAGATTGGAGGGTCATTTGTCAAAGCTATTATGGAGCTCACTCTTTTGTAGGTACCAGTTAGAAGAGATGACTTCTGAGGGCACTTCCAACTTTGAGATCACATAATTCTCATCCTCCACCCTCAAGGACAATTTGACCAGTCTTACCATCTGCATACCTGTTGCCTTAGATTTTTTTGTTAAGTGAAATATAGACCTAAGTGACAATTTATCTCATGATTAGGCAAAGCATGTGAAATTCCTGCACTAGGCTATTGCTGTTGCTGTTGAAAGGTCAGTATTATTTATGCCCCAATAACATAGGATCTGTGTATGAATATGCCTTCTGGCAAGCCATAATGTTAGGCAGAGACCCAAAGTTCTCACCAATAGCCTTGCCAGCTGCTTTGTACCTGCCCTGCCCTGTATGTAATCCCTAAATCAATGACCTCAGTTTCACCCTTTCATTCTTTTATCCAGAGAAATCAGTATCCATGTGTGAGATGCTATCAATAAAGCCATTCGCCCAACCTTTGACCTAGCAGAGACCTCTAGAGAATTTGGTCCATCCCTACCACAATGATGTGTGCCTGGAGTGAGACCTCTCTCCCCACCCCCTAGCCTTAACTTCTTCATTGGTTCACCCAGTTATAGCAGGTATAAATGTTTAAGCAGTGAACAAAGCTAATGTAGATAGAGCGGTTGACTCAGATTTAGCGCGAAGTACATGAGGGAAACAAAAAATCCCTTGGAATTGGAGAAAGCTCTCCTTTTTTTCTGTCATTTTCTTACTGTGTGCAGGAAAATCCCTTATAGTCTCTAAATTGTTCATAAGCATAGACTCTAGAAAATATAGATCTCCATTTTCTGGGGAGTGGAAGAAGTCTAAATTAAGCAGGAATATAGGATATATAATTAAGCCTCTGCGACCTTGAGTAAGTTATTTTACATTTCTTCATCTATAAAATGAAGGGATTGGACTAGATGACCTCTTAGATCCCTTCTGGCTCTCAGTCTATAATCCTATACCCTGGAGAATGGCTGCCATGTCTGACCTTCACTGAAGATATGAGCTTTCTTTTAAAGCAAGAGTCAAGTTTTCTCCTTGGGGAAATGAATCAGTTCTTTGTTTACATAGCCTGGTAAACTCAGTCTTGGGAAAATGGTCCTTTAGTCAAATAGCAACAGAGACCACTGCAGCACTGCAGACCAACTCAAGTATCCTTTCCATCCATCAGAAAGTTGACAAGTCTCTGACTTTCTTTCCACCCCAGAGTTTGGTCTTTACCAATTTTGTCAACCTGAGCAGAATCTCCTCAACTGCTGATGATGGAGAAATATTATCTAACCTATTACGTAAAGTAAATGTTTGATTCCATAAGCCTGGAGCCTCAACGCAATCAATATGAATTAAAATAAATTTGACTGGAGACTTTCAGTAAAAATTAAAGAATGTCATCTATTGAAATGGTGACGCATATTTTTATATTGTAATAGTAGTAATATAGGGGGAGGAATTGGAACTGTCATTTCATTCTAATAGGAAACTCTCTTTAATAGGGAGATTGGTTAAGTGACTTGCCTAGGGTCATACAGTCAGGGATTTAACCCAATTCTTCTTATCCCTGCTATGCTACGGTGACTCTCTAATAATTTTGTATTTCAAAAAAGTTTTACATATGTTACTTCAATCAAGCATCACAGCAACTCTCTTAGGCAAGTAATGAAAATATTCCTATCCTCTTTTGTCAGATGAGTAAACTGAGGCACAGGGAGACAAGAAGCAAATTATCCAAGTATAATGTCATTACATGTAAATTCACTGAGTTATTAATAATGTTTAAAGCTTATATAAAATTGAGTAGGCAATTGAAATTTCTGAAAGGCCACACAATCTATAATCTGTGGAAAAGAAAATAGAAAAGACATTCCATGACCAAAAATGAACCCAAATTACCTGGAAACTACAGTTTGAACATTGCAAACATTATTTTGACTGGGAGAACGGGTAGCATCTGACCTGCAGGAACCCATCAGTATGGAATAGAGAAAGAGCTTGACTCACAAGCTAACTCAGTTCCTCTGAAGATGAGATTTACTTAAGGTGGAAGCAAAAACTGAGTTGATATGATGTGCCTGAGCGGGAGTCTGCTAAGGTGCCAGTGATTGCCAATGACATTTTTTCAAACAAAATCATTTACAAGATATACAACATTTTAAATTCTTTAAAGGAAAACACTGCTGCGGAATCTGGGCTTATCTGAGGTCATGTATCCAAAGATAAGGCAGAAGGAGGTATTTTGCTCCTTCCCATAGAACATGTGCCTCCCCATGGTTTACTTCCCCCCTGGACTTTGAGACATATGGAGAAGCTTTTGTAGCTTCAGACTTGGCTTCTCGAGAGATGCCGAAAGGCTGGTTCTGGGAACTCAGAGTAAATGTGTGCAGAGGAAGCTTTGAGATGCAATTTCATTTATTCTGAAGAGCATGATTTTTCCTTTCCAGAGCAATTATGTATTATCCTGCAGAGTGTTTTTCTGGCCTGAGAATACCATAGGTGTGTAGGAGGAGTGAGATATGAGAGAAGGGAGGAGATTTAACTTGTTAGAGTTTCAGAAACTGGTTACTAGTCTGTGCCGAGGCTTTAGGCTGAGGCCAATCCCCTGATCCATGACTTGGGGTGGTGTTTGTCTTTGAAGGGAAACTCTGCTTAGTGGTATAGAAAGTAAGGGGATTTGCTTTTCACATGCTACTCTGTACAACTGAAGAATTGAAGCTTGTATCTCTCCAGAGGTTGCCTTGCTGGGCAGAGAAACTCTAAAAATGAAGAACTGGATGCATTCATTCCCACTGAGTCTTTTGGAGCAAGCTCAGTTTTTATAAGTGCAATCGATTGATTAACGTGCTTTCTTTCAACATTTTTATAAGAATTACAGACTTTAAAGCTTGAAAAGACTTGGAAGGGTGTCTAGACCAGGGTGGAGAACATTCAGGGTTCCCCTTTTCTTAAGGGGACTTGTTTTGTGAAGTTTGGAGTCAGTCAAAGCACTGTACTTGAAGACCTGGTGTAGATTATTTTCTTTTTATAGATGAAGAAACTGAGGCACAGAGATATTAGGTGACTTACCCAAAGTCAGCTAGTAAAATGCAAATCCATGATTCAAATACAGATTCTTTAAATACAGAGTTATCACCACTATACCATAATACTAAACTTACAGATAGTAAAATGCAAATCCATGATTCAAACCCAGATTCTTTGACTCTGAACAACAAAGTGGTGCAATGAATAGAGTGCCCAGCCTGGAGTTAAGAAGACATCTTCATGAGTTCAAATTTAGCCTCAGAAACTTATTGGCCAGATTACTTTTGTCTTGAAAATCCATTTTCATAATATTTTGAACCCTGAGTGCTTTTTCTGTTACAGTTATTTAATAGCTATTAACCTGATAAAATTCACCTAGATAAGTGCAAAACAACATACTACATGATCAGTCCCAGAGCAAACTTGATGAATTGCAATATTGCCACCAAGAAGTAAATAGATAAGCAAGAGAACTGGAAAGGATTAACTGGAAAAACATTTTATGAAGCTATCTAAATACTCATAATGCAGCATCTTAATGAAATGGAATATTGTTGAACAAGAGTCCAGATAAAGAAATAGAATGTTCTCTTCTAATAGGAATCAATGTGTGTATTATGAATAGCAGGATGAAAAAGAATTCTATTTTTTCCATAGGGGGAGGGAAAAGGATGATGAGGGGAAAGGGTTCATGTAAAAATTAGCAGCAGAACTGAACCAGATATCATTTGTGAGAATATTTCAAAGCTAAAATCCCACAAATAGGTATGTCAGAACTGATATCTTTTCTTGCTGAATTTCAGTACCTTTATATATTGGGTTAAGAACTCACTGTGTTTCAAGTACAGTTCCTTTCCTCTGACATTTAGACCAGAGTAGACATGATTGGGTTTAATTACATCCCCTTCTCATTTTTGAAGAGCAGGTTTCCATTTCCAGCTAGTGCACTGGAAGGTGGAGGACTAGTTCTGAGCTTCTGTCAGATGTAATCACACTCTCAGGATGCTTCAGGCCTGTGCCAGTTACAGTTTTAATTCTCATGAGCTTTCTGCCAATGTGTTCCCAGATAGGGTATAGGACACAAACGTTATTTACAATTTCAGATTCATCTTTTAATTAAGACTGAATGGAAGCTTCTCTAAGGTTATGGGCCCTTCCAGACCTGACAAGAGAAATCTTGTGGATTGGGGATTTTTGGATTTTTTTTCAAATGTTGTGAGAGTTTTTATTATGAAAAGGAAAATGAAAAAGGATTAGTATAGTTTCCCCAGTTAACCTGGACCATCCTTAGCTGCTCTGTCAGAAAATGAGGGCTCATCTGTTCATCATTCATTACCCTCTCTGTTAATTACATTAACTTGATTTTTGCCAAAAGGCCAAGAAGCCTGATTTGTTTTTATGCATTACATGGGCAATAGAAAATGAGAGAATGATGACAAGTCAAAGCCACGGGTGAGAGAGTTTTCAGAAAAATACTTAAAAAAAAATTTATGGCCAGATTTTCGAAGCAAGAGGTGGCCGGTTCATTATGGAAACTTTTCTTCTTGAATTTCTTTTTAAATTTACAGCTGCTACCACCATCTTGTGTGAAAAATAGAGGCTACCAAGCAGGAGTGACTGCTGTGTGGTCTGGAACTGCCTCTCAAGTTAGTTTTTCAATGATAACTTATTATGGATATTCCCTCTTCCAATTATATGCTTGTCTTCATATAAACTCTTCAGTCTGTCATTTAAGGATCTCCACCAGCTAACTCTCACATTTTGGCATGGTTGATGGGACCATATGATCATAGACCTAGAGCTGAAATGATCTCAAGGGCGATTTTGTCCAAAATTTTACAGATTTATCTGCTTGTTTTCCATATGAGGAGACTAGAGCTGAGGGAGGATAGGTGACTTGTCTAATGTCATGTAGTTAATAAGCATCCGAGATGAGATTTCAAAGCCAGACTCTCTGTCTCTAGAGACAATTGAAGGAGTGAAAGAAGGAAAGAAATAGCATTTTTGAGTGCCTACCATGTTCCAAGTCATGTGCTAAGTGATTTATAAATATTATCTCATTTCATCTCCACAACAACCCTGGGAGGTACCTGATGTTATTATACCCATTTTACAGTTGGGAAACAGAGGCAGAGAGAGAGGTCAAGTGACTTGCCCAGGAGCATATAACTAGTAAGTATTTGAGACTGGATTTGAACTCAGATCTTCCTGACTCCAGACCCAATGTCTATCCACTGGGTCACTTAGCTTCCTCCAGGGAAAAGTCAAGTACCATCATATAGAAGAAACAATCAGAAGACTGGGTTTGACTCCTCTCTGTTATTTACCACTTGTATAGAGTGAGATAACATTGCATCCTGGGCCAACTCCAGTCATCCTGGTCATTGGATCCAGATGGCTCAGGAGGGGAAAGTGAGGCTGGTGACCTAGTACAGCCCTCCCTCACTCAAATCAAAGTCAAGTACAAGTCATGTCATCATGTTGATATCATACTCTTTGAAAACAAAGGACGACCACAACAACAACCACTTGTATATTGTTGTTTAGTCATTTTTCAGTTGTGTCCAACTCTCCATGGCCCCTTTTGGGAGTTTACTGGCAGAGATATCGGAGTATTTTTGCCACTTCCTTCTTCAGCTCATTTTACAAATGAGGAAACTGGGGCAAACAAGGTTAAGTGACTTACTTAGAATCATATGACTAGTGTCTGTGACCAGACTTGAACTCAGGTCTTCCTGATTGCAGACCCAGCACTCATAGTCTATCCACTGTACCATTTAGCTGCCTCTTACTATTTGTATGACTTGGGTCAAATCACTATCCTCTTTGGGGCATCCATTTTCTTTGTAAAATGAAGGGCCTAGATTAAATGACCCGCCTCTAAGATTCCTTCTAGAGTTAACGTTTTGGTCATACTTTTCCAATCCTATTTCACATTATTCTCCTTCACACACTTTGTATTCCAACCAAAATAGCATACAAGCTGGTCCCTAAACTCTAACCTTTTCTGCTCCAGTCATTCATACATGTTGTCCCACAAACCTCAAACACATTTCTTTGTCCTCTTGGTCAAACTCCTCTTTCTACTTTCAGGACTCAGTTCAGGAGGTACTTCCACCATGATCCATCCCTGATCTACCTAGAGTAGCTAAAATCATTTCTTCCTTCCTTAAGTTTTCTGTTACTCTTCTGTCTGGGTCTCCTCTTCACCTCCATCGAACACATCCTTATATTAGTTGTTTTTTTTTAACTCATCCTACAATTCATTCCCATAATCATGCCTCCAGGGCAGAGATTGGGTCATTGGTCATCTTTGTTCCTCCAGAAACTAGCCCAGTGCCTTGCACATACTAGAAGTGCTTCATCAGAGTGTGCTGAATTGAATCATAGAACTGCAAGGAGCCTTAGGTTGGAAGTCAGTTCACTTCTTCAGGTTATGATTTGTTCTTGATGGATTGAAGTGGTTGGATAAGATCATAGAATTGTAGATCCGCCTCCAGAGAGAGAGATCTAATTAATCCTGTGTGCAGATTGAAACATACTTTTTAAGTTTTTCTTTATTTTTCTTGAGATTTTTTTGTCTACATTTTCTTTTGCAACATGGCTAATATGGAAATATGTTTTGCATGACATATATAATTGATATTATTGATATTAGAGCTCAAATTTTTAAAATGATTGTTTAAAAATTTTATATACAATTGGGAAATATTTAATAAAACAAAAATATTTTTAAAATATTATGATTTTCATGATTTTTTATATCACCCAATCCTACTGCTTCCCAAAACATAAATATAAACTAAAACTGATTTTTAATTCTTGTAATTTAAGTCAAACATTCCTGTTTTACCTCTTTGGAGCCAAACAGAGAAAATCTAATCTCTCTGTCTCTGTCTCTCTCTCTCTTTCTCCTCCATGGTGTCAGACTCAAATAGAAATCCCTGAAGGTGCACACAGTGCTCTGGAAGTTTTGCTAGAAGGCAGGGACCACAAGTTTAACACCTCTGTGACTATCTATGTTCATCGTTATGTTAATGAGTTTTTTCAACTACATTAAATTTGTAATGAAGAGGAATAAAAGATGTAATTATAGAAAGAGAAGATGGGCTAGTCATGTTACTATGTGTGTGTGTTTGTTTGTATGTATGTATGTATGTATGTAAAGGGATAAAGGAAGAGAGAGGGGTAAGGGGGAGAGAGAGAGAGAGAGAGAGAGAGAGAGAGAGAGAGAGAGAGAATGAGAAAGTGAGTTTTGGAATCATCCCATGGGATATTTATGGCACATTCCCGAATGTGTCTATAGAATGACCCCTGCTACAAGTCAGATGGGAGCAGGATTGGATACTCATTTAGTTGGTTCTTTCTATCAATTATTCTATAATTCTATGATCCTCTGCCACCCTAAAGCAATGTGCCTGGTGGGATGGGCAGTGATTGCATCACCCTTGAAAAAGGATGGACAGGTTTGGGCAAAGCACAGACATTGGACTTCAGTCTCTATCAACAAATCTGAGAGCAGAAATGTGCTGGCATACATCACATAGGTTAAGTTCAAACTTAATAACCCATTTTGCCATCAGCATCAATCATCATTCCATCTGCCTGATTCATTGAAGGGATAAATATTGATCTTATTGTAGAGCTGGAAGAACAGATAAACTAAGTGCCTAGCCCAAGGTCACACAGCAAAACTTTGGTGGAATGTAGAAAAATAATGTTTTGTTTTCCGTGATTCTAATAATTGGGCAATTACTCCAGAAACTATTTTCTTTTCCTTTGTCTCTATGATGGTTTTGTATTCTATATGGAGGAGAGAAGACATTTAAGAAAAAGGATGACTCAAATATTTTTGTTGCAACCACCACTTTCTTTTTAGAACGATGACCTTTCTAATTTCCAGATGGGCCATGAATTTCCAGATTCATGGCAACATAAATGCCAGACAGTTGGTTTGCATCATACCTTTGCTTAACTAAAAAGCACAGAAGCTTAAGAAGACTATGATAGTGAAGGCTTGAAGATAATTTATCTGACTTCTTTAGATAGTGTTTCCAGCTCCTAACACAGAGCACATAGTAGACACTTCATAAATAATAATGGCTAGCATTTATATTGCACTTTAAAGTTTGCCAAGTACAAATCTGGATCCTCACAGCTGTCCTGGGAAGTAAGTGCTTTTGTCATCCTCATTTTATAGACATGAAAACTGAGGCTAAGGTTTGGTATGGGGATAGGGGAGGTGGAGAAAAAGAGAGAAAGAAAAGAAGGAAAGAAGGAAGGAAGAAAGGAAGGAGAGAAGGGAGAAAGGAAGGAAGGAAAAAAGAGGGAGGGAGGGAGAAAGGAAGAAAATTAGGAAAGAAGGAAGGAAATTAGGAAGGAAAGAAGGAAGGAAGGAAATTAGGAAGGAAGGAATTAAGGAAGGAAGGAAATTAGGAAGGAAGGATCAGATTCCACTGTTCTCGAACATGTTTGTCCATGAATGGTATAACTGTGATCAGCTACAAAAGATTGTAGGTGGAGATGAGGGATAAGGAGAGTTAATAATATAAATGTTAACACTTCAACTTGCTTATAGATAGACATGTACCTCCTCTGCAAAGGCCAGGGGAGATCCAGGGTTAGGGCTGTTACTCGAGGCTACATTGCTGACCTACACAGGACTTTGCCTACCATGCCAACAGAAACTCCAGAAGCTCATTCTACCCCTGTACTACTTCTCATACTAGAAGTACCCTCTCACACCTCCCACCCCTCTACCTCAACCCTCTGACTAGTTGATTCTTCTTCTCCAATTAAGGAGGAATCCAACACCAACTGCATCTTCATTCCTCCAAAGAACCTTGTCTACTTTGCCCCTCTCCCTTTTTACACCTCCCTTCTCTGTAAGCTCCCTAACAGCAGACACTGTCTGATTGTATTTGTATTCTCAACTCTTAGCTCTGTGCCTGACTCACAATAAGCACTTAAATGTCTGTTTGCTGACCAATGGGATATTTGTTAGTACTCAATTTTTTCTCGTTTGTAATCTGAGATGTAATCTAGGAGGGTTATTCCAATTAAAACCTAATTAACCACTCTACATATTCCTTAGTCCTGCAGGCATGTCCTGTGCTCTCTTTAAAAAGTCAAGAAAATTAGGTTTCATCTTTGTATTTTTCTCAGTGACTAGCATAGTGCTTTGTACCCCAATGTGAAACTGAATGATTGAATCAAAAACTTTGCACTTCATTGGACCTTTGATCTCATTCATGTGGCTAGTCTCCATTGATATAGATGATAACTGATAGATGCTTCTCTGTATGACTCTTGTCTATATACATCCATAAATCTTTCATAAGGGACCCACCCACCCAACCTGCTGGAGGTTCTTTATTTGAAATCAAGTAATACCTTTCATTGAAGTTGGAAAGGTTCTGAAGAAGATACATATTTTCTCATTCTTAGCCAAATGAATGCCAATCATAATTATATGAATAAAAATGTCTAATTCAGTGAAGGTCTTCAGTTAAAATGACAAAAAATCAGAATTCTTTAGCTATTCATATTTGCTTTAAAAATAAATATTAAACAAATCAAGCTGTAAACATTGTTATCAATTGTGTCATGGAAGCAATGGAATATTTAATGCACCTCTTTATTTTCTAATTGCACTTATGGCAGCCAATGATATCTCTTTTTTGTTTTTGGAAGGGCAACTTGGAACCGATTGTTTGTTGTGTTTTTCTCACTTCTTTTCTTAATTTTTTCAGTTTAATTTTATTGCCAAATGAATCTTCTGCTTTTGTCTCTCTTTCATCTTTCCTGTCCCTCCAGTCTCCCACCTCCATTGAAAAAGCAAGAAAAATAAACGTTTATTTCAAATGCATGTAGTCAACAAAGCCAATTCCCACATTGGCCACATCCTCCCCACAAAAAACTCTCAGGCCACACTCTGAGTCCATCACCCATCAGGAGATGAGCAACATGGTTCATCATGATGCTTTGGAATAGTGACTGGTAAAACACAATGATCTCTTTTTTAAATATTTTTTTTCCAATTACATGTATAAACAATTTTCAACATTTTTTTAAAGTTCCAAATTCTCTCCCCCCCATTACTCTTCCACCCCCGCCCCATTCACTGAGAAGGCATGAAATTTTATATAGGTTGTACATGAAGTATGATGATTTCTTTATCCTATGCTGCAAGTAAGCAATACCCATGCAAATATGTTCACATCTAGGTATATTGGTGCCAATTCATGTTGGGGTGATGTGCATTGGCAGAATCTGACATCATGTAATGGAGTGATTTCAAAGGTACTAAGAAAGTCTTGTTGGACATTCTACTCCTACAAAATAAACCCCTCCTTTTTCTATTAATTTAACTGATGCCTGAAATTTTCACTTCAGACCTTCCTTGCTTAAAGTTTTGGTTCTTAGTTAAAATAGATATTCCTGGCAAGGGAAAGGACCTTCAGCTGTCAGCCTTTTACCCCTTAGCAGTGTTTGATAAAGGAGCAAAGCAGAGAGTGGGTAGAGTGAAGAGAGAAGGAAGGTAATGAGATAAGGAATAACTCAGAAGCAATGCAGTTAGACAAATTGCTTCACAATTTTTCCCAGAGCTAGTTCTATATATTTATTTGTGTATGCATATCTTTCCAGAGGTGTAGACATTGACAACTAAAGAGAGAAAACAGCCCAATCTAAGATTTTTTTTGTATGAAACCAACAATGACCTGAAAGGATGGATGTTATATAAGTATTCTAGGACTGCCTCTTCAGGAAGCCTCCACTGCTTTGATAAAAACAAATTGCAGAAGATGACTTGGGCAAAGGGAGATAATTAAAACCTCTGTGAATGACTTCTTGTGATTTTAAGGGATCCAACTGGCGGGTCAGGAAAGGAACAATGTTTTTACCTGCCTACAGGTCACTTAAAATACTCCATGTAAAATTCTACCCTCAAGCTTTTGCAACAGTAGGATATTTTGCATTCCAATCTTACATCTTCACTATCTTCTGTAAATAATAAAGGAGTGATTTTCAAAGATGAGAAAGTGATTTCTTGGTGAAAAATGGCCATTGTGGACATGATGAGCACAAATCCAGTTTTACAAAAAGTACGTAGGGGCAAAGAACAGGGTGGGTTCCCCTCACCCCTCAAAAGAAATGGAATGACATTTATTTTGGAAGTCTCAAAATTTTGTTTTTTACCCTAACTCTGGGAAAGCTTCCCAGTGAAGTTTAATCCATTTCTTCACTCTTTCATGTTCTAAAGATTTTATGCCTGGAATGCTGGAGAAAAAAAAAGGAGAGGAGGAGGGGAGATAAAGTAGATGGTGCAATGCCACTTAAAAGAGCTGATGGATTGTACAACTAGCCCACATGCAGCAGGCTTTAAGCTGCCAGCTGTTTTCCCTCTAAACCAGCTAGACGAGAGACTCATTCTGTGTCATAAACAGCTCTTTGCTTTGACTTGGTATTTCAAAAATAGATTGTTGTTACTGAAGCATTTCTGTCTCCTAAGCATCTGGAACACATATTAAATATTCATCGTAAGCCCACTTGGTCATGGGTCCAAACCAGGTAATGGGCACTTATTTGTTAACCTCCAGCTTACATATCTAATTGGGAGACTAGGTGGTGCAGTGGAGAGAGTGCCAGGGCCGGAGTCAGGAACGTTCATCTCCCTGAATTCAAGTCTGGCCTACGACTAACTGTGTTTGCCTCAGCTTCATCATCTGTAAGAATGAGTTGGAGAAGGAATTGCAAACCACTACAATATCTTTGCCAAGAAAACTCCAAACGGGGTCACAAAGAGTCAGATATGGCTAGAAAGACTGAACAACAGCAAATACACATCTCATTATCCCTCTTACATGCCCAAGTGAGTCAGTCCCATTAGATGGGTTGGAGTGGTTGGCGCTGAGGTCCCTTTTAACATACAAATTCCATGATTCCTTAATTCTAACTGGTTGTCTTCGTCACCACTGGGCTAGATGATATATAGAAATAAACATACTGACTCAATCAGAATACTAGATTGAAAAACTGAGGCATATAGATGGCATAGGGAATAGAGCTCCACATCTGGAGTCAGGGAGACTTGAGTTCAAACTTGGCTTCAGAAAGTTGAGTGTCACCTTGGGCATGTCACTTAATCTCTGTTTGCCTTGATTTCCTCAACTACAAAATAAGGGTCATAATGGCACTTATTTTTCAGAGTTGTTGTGAAGATTGAATGAAATATCTGTAAAATGCTTAGCATAGCTTAGTATATTATTTGTTGATGATGATGATGATGTCTGAGGACTTAGTTCTAGGGTTGACTTCAATAATGGCTAAGTAATTGGTACTGGATAAGTAAATCATTTCAGCACTCTGCCCTCAGTAACCTTCTCTATAAAGTGAAGGTTTGAATTAGAAAATCTTTAAACCCCCTAATATTCTATGATTCTAAGATACTAATGGACCCATGAGTATAGTTTCTGTGATTCCACAGAATATACCTTACCATTGCCTCTGGACCACCATGGCAATTCATGGTAGAGGTCTTTCCTGCTATCTATCTACCATGGAGAGCTCAGCTTGTGGTTAAAAACATTTTGAGGGCCCCTGCCATCTAGGGTAAATTGGTCCTGCTTTGTAGTCTAGTCTAGTTTCCCCCGAAAAGACAATGCAGCACTTGACAGATCCAAGAACTAAGTATCAAACTCTAAAAGTTGCTTCCTGGTTGCCTGAAACTAAGAAATTAAGACCATGGGGAAGCACTGAACCTCAAGTTTGACTGTTAACGTTTATTGTATGGTCATTAAATTCACCTTGCCCATCTGACTTTGATCCCCCTTAATGCCAGTCCTTTCCCTCTATTGATTAACTTCAATTAGTCCTGTATATATTATATTTGTACATGGTTGTTTTCACATGATCTCCCCCATCAGACTGAGATCCTTGACAATGTAATCTGCCTTTTGCCTTTCTGAATATCCCCAGAACTTATCATAGTGCCTGGTACATAATAAATGCTTTCATTTGACTCATTTGACTGACCCAACACACCCTACTGACCAAATGAATTCTCGAGACAAAGTGGGTTATGTCTACCTGAAATAATTCTATATCTTTGATGAGTATTATTTCCATGGTATGGCTAAGAACATTTCTTTTGTCAACTGTTAGATTCTTTATAAGTATCACATTTCATTACAGTCCTAAGCTTGAATCATTCCCTTCTACATTTAGATTATAAGAGAGTACAATGGAAGAAAATGATTAGAAAAGGAAGTGAGGAAAGGAGCCAGACTGGAAACAAAGAATAGTAGTAAATGGTGGTGAAGTTACCTTGCATAGGTCCAAAAGGAAGGTAGATGTAGTCTTCATGGAACATTTGCTGGTAGCCACTTAAAGTAGTTGTCCTGGGCCTCCAAATATTTTTATATTTCAAATTTCATATTTCACCAAGGTGATATCACCTTTGCATATATATCTAAGAAAATCAGGTTTTGATAAATCCCATCGGGATTCAAATAGAGTCACTGGATCAAGCCTTAAACCCAAATCACACTGGCCAAATCTCATTGTTTGGGTTTTTAGGGCTCAGAGTGAGAGTAGATAGGGTTCTGGTTAGAAACCCTGAGGATCTTCCCCTCCCAGTCTGATTTTTTTTTAATAGATGAAAGAGGCCATTTTCCCCCTCATTTCTTACCTAGCTTTAATCACTGACAGGGCATTACCTCAGACAAAGTGAGATCTGGGAAAGATCTTAGCTTAAACAGTCCTCTTCCTGCATCCAGATCCTTCTTCAGTTATTCTGATCTATATCTTGCTACTGGACCCCAGTGACTCTGAAGGAGAAAGTGAGACCTTGTACAGCTCTCCTTCATTTAAATCCAGTTCATTTGCAAGGCAAGACATTACCTTTGCAAACAAAGGACAAAGAACAACAAAAAATACATCTATAGGTAAAATACAAACTTTGAAGCATAAGACTGAGAATAAATTCTTGCTCATAAAAATTAGAGAAAGAGATTTCTTTTTGAATGTGCCTTCATTGCTATCTACCATAGCAGCCAGATAAAGGTGTTTGAGAGGGTTTTCACCCATACCTCTGATGTTTTGCTTGCTACTTTGCAGGTGCCATCTGAATGGTAGAGAGCATACTGAGTGTGATAGTCTACACCTATATAAGGGACTTATGGAGTTAGTACCAGATGTTCTTTGGGAGATACAAGAGGAGAGCAAACCTGCTGACATGGAGGGGAAGCTGAATCCCCAATGCTTCTTGAAATTCCAGTTTGCCTCCTTAGACTCTTCGGAGACAGGACTTTCCCTTTGGTGAGATGGGGCCCCCTCCTTTGCTTTGAGTTGAGATCTCTCACTCTCAGATCAAGCACTCTTTGTATTTATGCTTGTATATTCTTTGTTATATTTTAATGGGTACAAGTTTTCTCATTTTTCCTATTTATGATGATCTTTTATATAACTAGGGCATGGTGAAAAAGAACTAAGATGTCAAGGGTAAGCCAAGGACTACTTCTCTTCCAACAAGGATAAGAAGAGTGACTTTCCTTTGGAACCCAAATTTATACCCCTAGACAAGAGATATGGAAGGGGTGGCATTTAGGCCCATACCCCTTCCTAAGACTAGAGGAGAGAATGCTTAGCCATGATGCCTCTCCAGGTGCTTGACTACCTTTGGTTCTCCTCCCTGCAGGAGTGGGCTAGACCTCACCTTATAACTATCCATGCAACCTAATGGACTGACCCAATATCACCTTAATAGCAAAAAGAACAAACAAAGCTAACTGCCCAAGTTTAACTTTGTTTTCTCTGCTTTGTATTGACCCAAAATATTTTTATTTTTTAATGTAAATAGTATCTTATTTTTTCCAATTACATGTAAAGATAATCTTCAACATTCATTTTATAAGATTTTAAGTTCCAAATTTTTCTCCCTCCCCACTCCTCAAGAGAACAGGCAATTTGATATAGCTCATATATGTGTAATCATGTAAAACATATTTCCACATTAGATTGATGTATTTTTAGAACTGTCCAACAGAACAACCATGAAGAGGAAAAATAAAAACAAAAATAGTAGGAGTAATTCTTTGGATCAGAATATACCAGAACAATTATCATAGCGTGATAAACAGGTATGTGCTGTGGGAAACATCTTCATAATGAACCACATGCAATCATATTAATCTTTTTGATGTGTACCTGGACTGACCTGTATTTGACTCCTGCCACCACATGAGCACCCTGTCAAAGCTGTATTAACACCCTAGTAGGGAGAAACATCCTCACTTGATTTAATACTGATTTATTAAGTATTGAAAGGGGAACAATGGAAGGTTGTATAACAGTTCAATGGAAGGTCACTATGGCCTTCCTAGAATTCTACTGCCCAGAATTCATCAGATGAACTGTTATTAACCTAACATCCTACTTCTGTCTTGCTCTGGACTGACACTGGTCAATGGGGATTAACTTCTCTAAATTGGAACAATCCTAAGAGAACTGGCTTGTACACCTTTGAGCTCCAAACAGAAAGAGAAAGTTAAACAGAAGAAAATAGGATGGAGGGAAATATATATTTAATAACAATATCTGTGATTGCGAATACATGAATTCACCCATAAAACAGAATTAGGTAGGAGAATGGATTAGAAACCAGTATCCAACAATTTATTGTTTACAAGCAACACTTGAACTGGAGAGACACACCAAGAGTTAAAATAAGGGGCTGGAGCAGAATCTATTATGTTTCAGTTGAAGTAGAAAAAAGGCAGGAGTAGCAATCATGATCTCAGACTAAGCAAAAGCAAAAATAGAACTAATTAAAAGGGATGAACAGAGAAACTATATCCTGCTAAAAGGCACCATAAACAATAAAATAATATCAGTACTAAACATGTATGTAACAAATAAATGGCAAAGCTTCCAAATACTTAAAGGAAAAACTAAGGGTATTACAAGAGAGTAAAATTATACTGGTATACTAGTGGGGAACCTCTCAGAACTAAATAAATCTAACCACAAAATAAGTAGGAAACAAGTTAAGGAAATGAATAGAATTTTAGAAAATTGAATATGATAGACCTCTGGAGAAAACTGAATGGGAATAGAAAGGTATATGCCTTTTGTTCAGCTGTATGTAGCACTTTCACCAAAGTAAACCAGGTAGTAAAGCATAAAAACCTCACAACAAATGCAGAAAAGAAGAAATATTAAATGTATCCTTTTCAGATCATAAGAATAAAAATATATTTGATAAAGGGACATGGAACCATAGATTAAAAATTAAATGGAACCTAAATAATCTAATCCTAAAGAATGAGTAGGTCAAATAATAGCAATGACAATTTCATTAAAGATAATGACAATAATGAATCTACATACTAAAATCTTGTGAAATGCAGCCAAATCAGTACTTAGGGAAAAATTTCTATCTTTAAATGTATAATAAAAAAAAAAGTAAGAACAGATCAATGAATTGGGCAAACAACTAAAAAAACTTGGAAAAGAAAAAATTTAAATCCCCAATTAAACAAGATGGAAATCTTGAAAACCAAAGGAGAGATTAATAAAATTGAAAGTTAAAAAACTATAGAACTAACAGATAAAACTGGGAACTGGTTTTATGAAAAAAAAACACAATAAAATAGAAAATTCATTGGTTAATTTGATTTTAAATAAAGGGGAAAAAATCTGATTATCAGTATCAAAAATGAAAAGGATGAATTGCCACAATGATGATGAAATTAAAGTAATTATAAGAATTATTTTGCCCAATCATATGCCAATAAATCTGACAATCTAAATGAAATGAATGAATATTAACAAAAATATAAACTGCTCAGATTAACAGAAGACATGAGAATTCTTAATTTACCCTTTCTTAGAAAAGTAACTGAACAAGCTCCCTAAGGAAAAAATCTCCAAGAACAGATGGATTTACAGGAGAATTGTTAAACATTTAAGGAACAACTAATTCCCATACTATAGAAACTATTTGGCAAAAAAAAAGTAGTTAGAAAAAAAGTCCTACCTAATTCCTTTTATGACAAATATATGCTGCTGAAACCTAAACCAAGGAGAACAAAAACAAGTAAAGAAAACCATAGAATAATTTCCATTCATCAATGCAAAAATTTTAAAGAAAATACTAGCACTGAGATTACAGCAATATATCACAAAGGTCATATCTTATGAACAGGTAGGATTTATACCATGAATACAGAGCTTGTTCAATATTAGGAAAAATATCAACATTATTGACCATATCAATGACAAAAGCAAAGAAATCATAGGATTACATCATCAAATGCAGAAAAAGCCGTTGACAAAATATAACATCCATTCCTATTAAAAAACACTAAAAAAAATAAGAGTAAATAAAACTTTTTTTTAAAATTTAAAGAAGTATCCATCTAAAACTAAGAGCAAGCATTATGTATGACGGGGATAGACTTGAAGTCTCCCTAGTAAGATCAAGGATGAAATAAGGTTGTTCATTATCACCATTTTTATTCAGTATTGCACTAGCAATGCTAGCTATTAGCAATAAGACAAGAAAAAGAAATTGAAGGAATAAAAATAGGCAATGAAAAACAAAACTATCCCTATTTGCAGATGACATTATGGTAAACTTAGAGAAGTCTAGAGAGTCAACTAAAAAAACTAATCAAAACAATTAACAACTTAAGCAAAGTTTTAGCATATAAAATAAATCCACATAAATCAGCAGTATTTCCATATACTCCCAACAAAACCTAGCAGCAAGAGAGAGAAATTCCATATAAAATAACTGCAGATATTGTAGAAAAACTTGGGAGTCTACCTGCCAAGACAAACCCAGGGACTATAGGAACACAATTATAAAACATTTTTCACACAAATAGAGACATCTAAACAACTGGAGAAATATTAATTGTTCATAGATAGTCCTAACCAATAAAATAAAAATAACAATTCTGCCTAAGTTAATTTACTTACTTAGTGCCATACCAATCAAATTAACAAAATTTATTTTATAAAGCTAGAAAAAAATCATAACAAAATTCATCCAGAACAAAAAGTCAGTAACATAAAGGAAATCAATGAAAAAAATGGTAGGAAAAGTGGTCTAGCAGTTTTAGATTTCAAACTATAATAAAACATAGTAATCTTCAACAAATCTGGTACTGGCTAAGAAATAGAGAGGTAAGTCGGTGCAATATATTAGGTACACAATACACAGTAAATGACCATGGTAATTTAATGTTTAATAAACTGAAAGAGCCAAGCTTTTGGGGTAAGAGTTCAACATCTGACAAATTGGTGGGAAACTGAAAAGCAATTTGGCAGAAACTAGGCATAGACTGACCTCTCACATAGTATACCAAGATAAAGTCAAAATGGATAAATGATTTAAACAGCAAGGGTGATATTATAAGTAAATTAAGGAAGCAAGGAAAATATACCTGTCAGTTGTATGGATACCTGTCAGTTGATCAAACAAGAGATAAAGAGGACCACAGGAAGTAAAATAGAGAATTTTGATTAAATGAACTTTAAAAAATTTTTGCATAAACAAAACTAACATAGCCAAAATTAGAAGGAAAACAGGAAACTAGGGTGGGGAGGGGAGAATTTTGAAGCAAGTTTCTCTGATAAAGGCCTCATTTCTCAAATAAATAGGGAACTGAGCCAAATTTATAAAAATAAGAGCTATTCCCCAGTTGACATATGGTCAAAGGATACAAACAAGCAATTTTCAGAAGAAAAGAATCATAGCTATCAACAGACACATGAAAAAATACTCTAAATCATCATTGTTTAGAGAAATGCAAATTAAAACAACTCTGAGATTTCACCCCATACCTATGGGATTGGCTAATATGACAGAAAAGGAAAATAATAAATGCTGGAGATGTAGAAAAATTAGGATACTAACACACTGTTGGTGGAGTTGTGAATTAGTTCAGCCATTCTGGAGAACAAATTCAAACTCTACCTAAAGAATTATAAACCTGTGACCCATCAACACCACTACTAGGTCTGTATCCCAAAGAGATCAAGGAAAAGAGAAAAAGCCTTCTTTTTACAAAATTATTTATAGCAGCTCTTTCGGTGGTAACAAAGAATTGAAAATCAATCCCCAGCAACTGGGGAATGGCTGAATAAGTTGTGGTTTATGATTGTGACAGAACACTACTGTGCTATAAGAAATGACAAGCAGGAAGATTTCAAAGAAACCTAGAAAGACTTATATGAACTCATGCAAAGGGAAGTGAGCAGAGCCAGGAGAATATTGTACACAATAGCAGTAATATTGTACAATGATCAACTATTAATGACTTAGCTACTCTGATCAAGAATATGATCCAAGACAATTCTAAAGGACCCATGATGGAAAACGGCTGTCCATCTCCAGAGAGAAAACCAATGAACTCTAAATGCAGACTGAAGTGTATTTTTTCACTTTTTAAATTTTTATTGAATTTTTTGTCTATCTTTTTATTTGTTTGTTTATTTATTTATTTTACTTTTAACATTCATTTTCACAAAATTTTGGGTTCCAGATTTTCTCCCCTCCCCCTACCCTAAAACACCTAGCATTCTAATTGCCCGTATCACCAATCTGCCCTCTCTTCTAACATCCCTCTCTTCCTTTATCCCCATCTTCTCTTTTGTCCTGTAGGGCCATACCCCCATTACCTGTATTTCTTATTTCCTAGTAGCAAGAACAGTACTCAACAGCTATTCCTAAAACTTTAAGTTCCAACTTCTCTTCATCCCTCCCTCCCCACCCATTCCCTTTGAAAAGCTAGCAATTCAATACAGGCCATATCTGTGCAGTTTTGCAAATGACTTCCATAATAGTCATGTTATGTAAGACTAACTATATTTTCCTCCATCCTATCCTGCCCCCCATTGTTGCTATTCTCTCTTTTAATCCTGTCCTTCCCCGAGTGTTGACTTCAAATTGCTCCCTCCTCCCAATGCCCTGCCTTATATCCTTCCTCCCACCCTGATTATCCCCTTCTCCCCCACTTCTCTGTATTGTAAGATAGGTTTTCATACCAAAATGAATGTGTATTTTATTCCTTCCTTTAGTTGAATGTGATGAGAGTAAACTTCATGTTTTTCTTTCTCCTCCCCTCTTTTTCCCTCCACTGAAAATTCTTTTGCTTGCCTCTTTTATGAGAGATAATTTGCCCTATTCCATTTCTCCCTTCCTCCTCCCAATATATTTCTCTCACTGCTTAATTTCATTTTTTTAAGCTATGATCCCATCCTATTCAATTTATTCTGTGCTGTGTGTGTGTGTGTGTGTGTGTGTGTGTGTCTGTGTGTGTGTGTGTGTAATCCTACCAACTACCCAAATACTGAAAAGTTTCAAGAGTTACAAATATTGTCTTTCCATGTAGGAATGTAAACAGTTCAACTTTAGTAAGTGCCTTATGACTTCTCTTTGCTGTTTACCTTTTCATGCTTCTCTTGA
>CM053771.1:315788727-315813260 GCA_028658325.1 Potorous gilbertii | reverse complement strand
TATATATATATATATATATATATATCTGCATCTAGATAGATATAAATATAGATAGATATGGAGAGAGACAGAGAGGGCACAGTGGGCAGAGTACTGGATCTGGAGTCAGGAAGACCTGAGTTCAGATGTGATCTCAGACACTCACTAGCTCTATGACCCTGGACAAGTCACTTAGCCTCTGCTTTTTGCCTCAGTTTCCTCTGTAAAATGGGAATCATAAGAGCACCTACCTCCCAAGACTGTTGTGAGGGTCAACTGAGATAATACTGATAATGCACTTAGTCCGGTGCCTAACACATAGTAAGCCCTAGGTACAGGTTAGCTATGATTAACATCCTTACTATTAGTCAAAGAAAAGAACCTGCTATTTCAACTTTCAGGGCACATTTTTACTCATAGATTTAAGAGGTAAAATTACTTAAATTATTTTCTGAATAACATTAATCATTAAAATATCTGCCTTTCTCCAAGGGAGCCAAAGGACTTCGTAGATATTATGCAGCTTTGTAGAAGAATTCAAAAGTTCCTGAGGCAACCCGAGTATTCATCAAAGCCACAGACCCAGAGATCATCAATTTCACTTCTCTCTCTTTGCCGGCATCAAGAATGCATTGAAAAGGCAGGCTAAAAAGACGTTAAGCAGTGTTGATGGGATATGGAGTGCTTTTATAATCTTCCCCCAGTGGGATGCAAGGAGGTAAGAGGCATAGGAGAAACAGACAAAAGAAATGAGAACTCCCTATCTTTGAAGAACATGGCACCAGCAGAGGGAAATGACCACAAGGCTGGTCATTGCCAGGAGTTGTAGGAAGTGTGTGACAGGTAGTGTCGGACAATGTGCTGTGTAATCAGCGGAATCCAGACTTTGAAAGACTACAAGGGTCACAGCAGGTGTGCAAACACTGGACCAAGAAAATGTGCAGACAAAGAATCATAGCAGATACTGAACTGGCCTCAGAATCCCTGATAATCAGGAGCAAGTCAACGACTTGATAATTTCTGTAATGAGTTTGAGGGGACTGTGGCTAAAACTTTAGGGGAAGGGAAAAAGCCTGTAACAATGGTGTTATGAGAAGGGATCAGCTATTTGGACCAATTTCACCATTCTTTACTGCCTTTAATAAACTTATTCGATGATTGATACTTTGGATAGCCTCAGGTTTTTTCACAAAGGCTTTGACTAAAGGTTTAGAAGGGAAAAGGATCTCACAAGTCACGGAGCTCAATCCCTTTGTTTCACAGGTGTTAAAACTGAGACTTGGGGAAGTTATATGGCTTACTGATGGTTATACAGGTAGCAAGCATCTGAGTTAGGATTTGAACCCAGGATATCTGATTCAGTAATCTTTCCATAGGGCTATTAAATGTCTGAGGCCAGATTTGGGCTCAGGATGAGGAGTCTTCCTGATTCCAGGCAGGGCATTTTATCCTCCAACAGACAATGGGCACCTAGACGGAGAAGTGAATAGAGTGCCCAACCTGGGAACTCATCTCCCTCAATTCAAATCTGGTCTCAGACACTTACTAGTTTTATGACCCTAATCGCTTAACCCTGTTTGCCTCAGTTTCCTCATCTGTCCAACGAGCTGGAGAAGGAAACGGCAAACCACTGCAGTATCTTTGTCAAGAAAGCCACGTGAAGAGTTGGATACGACCGAAATGACTGAATAGCAAAAAGTCAGATACTAATAGACAGACTTTGATGTTTCTTGAGGAAACCCTGGTTCTCAAAAAAAAATGAGGGAATGAATTAATGAATGAATTGAAAAGCATTTTTAAGTGCTTACTATGTATGTGCCAAGCACTATGCTAAAGATTGCAGGTGTAAATACAAAGCAGCACAGAAGCAAGGTAGGGAGTGGAAAAGAACAGTAAGTTCCTGCCCTCAAAGGTCTTACTATCTGGTGAGGAAAATAAAACTAGCATGCACAAAATAATCGTTAGAGAACAAGGCAAGAGAGTAAATAATCAAATGCTAAATTGCTTAGTATGAACAAGTGAAAAAGACATTTAAAGTAGACAGAGCCATATAAGTGATCATAGGCAGGGGATGTTTCACTGAAGGAACAGGCAACATTTAAGCTGGGACTGTGAACAATGAATCAGAATTGAACTGACAAAAAGACAGGTAGGTAAGCATGAGAAAAAAGGGCACTTGATAAAAATAGTTCAGATGCATATGTTACTTTAAGGTCTATAAATCACTTACCTCACAATACCCATGTGAAGTAGATAGTACAAAAATATTTATTCCCAATTGTACATTGGGGGAAACTGAGGCTCAGAATACATAAGGGGTTTTCGCTCATGACCACACAGCTATAATACTAATATGGTCATTATTATATGATATAATGATGGTGAAGATGAAAGCATCAATAAAAACTGCTATAGTATATGTTGTACTTTAGATTTGCAGAGAACTTTACCAACATTATCTAATTTTGCTCTGTCATCTTGCTAACTGTTATATATCAGCCCTCACTCAATGTCTTTGGTCGTAAAGAGAGGCCAGTTTATTGGTTACTGTTAGTCTAACTAATGAATTGGTCATGCTCAGAAAAATAGCATATTATAGCTACGTTATAGCACATATCACAGCATCTGAGGCCGAGTGATTTGCTCGGAGTTTCATAGCTTAAAATTATCTCATGTTAAATTTGAATTCAGGTCTTCCTGAATCCAGATCTAGTGGTCTATTTACTGGCCACTTAGGGTCTAGTTTTGACACTGATGAGCACCAGAGAAATTTTAACCTACTCCATTTTTTCTGACCTGGATGGGTTTCCCCTTGCAATTCAAGATGCTCACTGAATTGATACCAGAATTAGAGTAGATGCCCAATCAACGTTATCCCTTATGGCTCAGAACACCTGAACCCAAGTAACCCACTAGTCTCAGCTTCCCCAGAAGCAAGGACCGTATGTCTGACTTTTCTCTTTTAATTCCCCCCCTTCATATCTAAAACACTGGATCATTCCCAAGTTATTTATGTTGAAGCTTTGGATTACATTTTTGGAACTTAAACTTGACAGGCATTCAGTGTTCTGAAAATTAATGTCAAATACGAAAATGAAGCTGCAGGTGAAGAACAGATTTAGAGCTGGAAAATCGTCCAGCTGGTCTGGGCTAAGCTCTTCCCGACTCTCATCTGTCACCACCCACCACCTTTATGCTTGGAATGTCTTCGGAAACATTCCAGCTCTCTTGTAAGTGAAGAATTTGGGGGAGGGTTTTGTTTCAGGTTTTCAGAATCTAGTTACTTTTATGGCTTGTGTTCTGAATTGCTGTGTGTGTGTGTGTGTGTGTGTGTGTATGTGCGTGTGTGTGTGTGTGTGCATGTGCGTGTGGATATGAGTGTGTGGATGTGTGTGCATGTGTGTACAGTTGTTAATTTCTTCCACTCTGCTGCCAGCCCCTGTAAAGGTTACAGAATTTTGCCTACAAAACTCATGTAGAACATGTGAACCAGGGGATGCGAAGTTCCTTCGTGATGGGAGCATCAGCCAATTTTCAGGCCTGCTCATTTTCTGTTTTCCTGAGGAACTCTAGACATAATGAAAGATTTCATTCAAAAAAAAGACTTTCCTGCCAGGAAAGGCAAGATTTATTCTGCAGTGTGGATGATGCACCTGTTGTGTGTATCCTAACTGCTGAGGTGAATTTCATTATCACTGTGGCTTCTGCAGACAGTCCAAACTATCAATTCATTAACCAGTCTTGCAACAATAGCCTTGGTGACTCAATAGTGATACTAGTGTCTCTTCCCCTCCCAGCTGTTTGCTTAGTCAACCAAAGCATGCCAGGCTAACTGCTTGGACTCTATGATAGCCACACAATTAGTTTGTAGAAAATAGAGGCTTAACAAGGAAATGAAGATTTCTTACCCCCAAATATAGCCTCATATCCAAGGAAACAAGAGAAGTCATGAATCTTGGCTATTTTAGGATTAATTTTGTTATTAAGTGATTTTAGTTGTGTCTGACTTTTCAATGACCCCATTTAGGATTTTCTTGGCAAAAATACCAGAGTGGTTTGCCGTTTCCTTCTCCAAATCATTTTACAGATGAGGAAACTGAAGAAAACAGGATTAAGTGACTTTTCCAGAGTCACGCAGCTAGCAAGTGTCTGAGATCAGACTTAAACCAAGAGGGATGGGTCTTCCTGACTCTAGGCCTGGAACTCTATGCACTGTGCCACATAGCTGCCCGTTGGGATAACATGACACATAATACAATATAATATATAATCAATATAATATATAACATATATTAATATAATAATTAATATATAATAAATATAACATAAACTATATAAATGGGATGTGGGGACCCTTTTTAAAAATTATTTTTATTGACTTTTTCTTAATCACCATAGCAATCCAAGTATTTGAGGACATTTAAATAAATTTAATTAACACTATATTGTCTATCACCCTTTGGTTAATTGTCATGGTATTCTGTAAACCCTATGAATTCTGCAAATTTAAGCCCCTTTGAGAGGCAACATGGCATAGTACAAAGAAAGCCAGTCTTGAAATAAGAAGACCTGGGTTTGGGTCTTGCCTCTGATATGTATTCATGTATGAACATGAGAAAATCATTTCATCTTATTTTCTCATTAGTAAAATGAGGGATTTGAACTATATAATCTCTATGGTACCTGTTGACTCTAAATCTTTGCTCTTATTTTATCTATGAGGGTCTAGGAAACTAAAGTTGCATAAAAGATACACATGATCAGAAAAGGAGATGGTAGTTCCTTAAGGAATATGAGAAATAACATTTATTACTCTGAGGGATACCTTTGTTTTGAGATGTTAAAGGTCAAGGAGGCTTTCCAGTGGGAAAAGGTAGACATGACTCACGCAGGAGGAGAAGGCACAGCATTCACATCAACTGAGGGGAATGACCTCTTCTATGAAACCACAAAGCCACCAAAGTGCCATTTTCCTTCCAAATTTCATTGCCAGGACATAACTAATTTTTAATTTGTGGCCATTCAAATTTAAAATCCCACTCATATATGTCTTTCTGGCTTAGAGGGGACTAGATCTACAGTAACTCTGGTGAATCTAAATGTGTTAAAGCTAGGAGAGCAAATTGTTAAATTTTTAGTGTGAGTATCAACACTTCAGAAACAAGCAAATATTACAAATCAGGGCTTTATTTATTGTTTTGCTGATTTTCTAGAGTTAAGAAAGTGAGGAGAAAATGTTAATAAGGCAGATTCAACTTTAAAAATCTGTCCTGTGTATTCCCCCCTCCCTGAAGCTAGTTGTTAAACATTCACAATCACACTATTAGGCAAATCCAAAAGAAATTGGAAAGGCCTGAAATTATTATTATTTTTCAATTGTTTCAGTTGTGTCCACCTCTTCGTGACCTCATTTGGGGTTTTCTTTGGCAAAGATACTAGAGTAGTTTTCCATTTCCTTCTTTAGCTACTTTTACAGATGAGGAAACTGAGGCAAATAGGGTTAAGTGACCTGCCCTAGATCACACAACTAGTAAGCATCTTAGGCTGAATTTGAATTCAGGTCTTCCTGACCCTGTGCCTGGCACTCTGTTCATTCTCTGTGCCATCTAGCTTCCCCAGGCCTCAAATAGGGGCCCAATAAGACAGGTTGCTATTATCACAAGATTCCTTAAAGCAATCAAAGAGACGTTTTGAGCAGAGCCTTCACTGAAGCAGAACTTTGCTATATCAGACAGAAAGGAAGATAAGAAAGCAAATGAATAAATTAAATAATAATTAAAGAAATATTTTTATATTGTAGGGAATTAATTTTTCTACGTCCTTTTCCTACGTAAACATAGAGATGATGGAATTATATTGTAAATAACTGATATTCTTAGGCTAATACTTTGACAATTAAAAACCCTTCTTCAATTCAATTCAGTGCAACAAAAAATGATTGATCATCTATCTTCTGAGTGTAGCAGAACTTTGAGTAGTCTCTTTCTTTCAGGTGACCAGAGTGGACTTAACATTAAGTGGCTATCCACAGTTTGATTTCAGGAGTAGAAGTTCCCTCTCCACCAAATCTGTTGCTTCCAATTTCCAGTCTTTTAATTCTTGAAGTAGAGAGAAGTTCTTTCTCCCCTGTTCTCAGAAACTTGAAATCTCTAAACTTTATGTGTAGAAGTAGACGAGATAAAACACAGATTCCTTGTGTTCTACTTGTATTGTTACAATTCACAAACATACATGACTTATAGATGTTAATTAATTCAGTCCTTTTATTCAAAACATATCTATTGAATACTTATGGATATAACAGGATCTGTCTCTTTCTTACCCTGAGCCGATATGAAACTGAGGGCACACAATATATTCAGTGAGCACACAGTGTATGTAAAAGGATGACTACTGGCCAATGAGCCCAGTTCTTATGAGCATGAGCAAAGTGCTTGACTGATGCAACCCCTACATAGATTTTGGGGCATGTATAGACATTACAAAAAAGTAAACAAATAAACAACCCTCCAGGCTACAGCTATCTCCTTTCTGCATAACAGAATTCTAGAGAGTGAGGAGAGAAAAAACTTTAAAGGGAGAGGCTTCTAACCCTCTTCATCAGAGTGTAGGACACAGGTTTAGCTCTTTGCCTCAGAATTTGTTCCTTTGTTCTAGATGAAGGAGTTCAGAGGTGACACTGTTGTGAGCTTTGAAAGGTCAGGAGAGGGCTGCCATTGTATGACACAGGAGCTGGGAGCAGAATTCACAAAGATAATTAGTCCAACTTTCAGGTTCCTAGGAGCAAGGACACCAAGTCCAAGGGCAGCTCAGTTGAAGACTGAAGCACTGTGTGAAACTGTTCTCCCTAGGGAGCTGAGGAAAGTGTATTCTGAAGATGGTGGTGGGCGGCAGGGGTTGTCTGTACTCTTATTCTTCCTGTAATATGAAAATAACACTTGTAGAAGTTAATTGGTGCTAATTAGCTAAATAGAACTAAGGTGATACTCACTGGTAGCAAATAGCCTATGTGGAGGGCACATGTAGGCATACCATGAAGATATTTTAGGTTTGATTCCAGATCATCAAAATAAAACAAATATCACAATACAGCAAGTCATGATTTTTCTGAAGTTCATATAGAAGTTATGTTTACACTATGCTATAGTCTATTAAGTATGTGATTACTAAGTGTAGTCCATGTTCTTACCCTCAGGGATGTCACATTCTAGAGAGAAGGAATGTAATATGTAAGGAAGAATGGGCAAATGAAATAAAAGAGGTACAAAGTGCTATGGAATTTCAGAGAGGAGAGAGAAATGATTTTAGGCAATGGTGGCTGTGGGAAGGCAGTGAAAGCTTCATGAAGGAATTAGCGCTTGAATCTGGCATGAAAGGAAAGGCAGGATTTGGGTAGGTATAACTGGGAGTGAAGGGCATTCAAATCAAAGAAAACCACAGACAAAGGTATGGAGAAATACATATGTAAAATGATTTCAATGGAAGGTTCAGCTCAAGTATAGTTAGCATGAAGTGGAACAATAGTAAGCAAAAGTGGAAAGGGAGTTTACAGAGGTAGAAACAATGGAAATTAGCAATTATAACTATATATAGGGAAGAGGGGAGAAGAGTTCAAGATGATTTCAAGTGTTTGAGACTAGGTGATAGGGAAGAGAGTTGTGTTACTAACAGTAATAAAGTCAGTAGAAACTCATCTTCATGAGTTCAAATCTGGCCTCCGACACTCATCAGTTGTGTGATCTTAGGCAAGTCACTTTATCCTGTTAGCTTCAGTTCCTCACCTGTAAAATGAGCTGGGGAAGGAAATAGTAAACCATTCCAGTATCTGCCAGGAAGACCCCACATGGGGGTCATGAAGAGTAAGGCATGACTGAAATGACTGAACAACAAACTTAGAAGGACTTTACTGTTGCTGTTATAGTTATTACCAAAGATTACCCTCCTTTCCATTATTCCTTCTAGAACATCCACCCAACATGTTCCTCGTTTCAATTCTAGCAAGGTATTTGCTCTGTATGGTCCATTAACCAAAGAACACATTTCCCAGTAGACTACTCATATTTCATAAATCATCAAACAATTGTTATAGCCCATCTGACCAAAAAGTGCAGTTTGAGCTTAAATCCAATTATGTTGATTGATAAAAGCAAGAATAAATTAGGTCCCCTTTCCCTCATCTTTTTTTAAAAGATTTTTAAATAAGGTGTTACAATCTAGCTTACTGAGCTGTGAAACTAACAATGTCTTACATCTGTAGCTACATATCCTTTATAAAACTAGGTCTTAAATTAGCTTCCCTACCTGGTGAAGATTCAAATTTAAAGTGTACATAGCTGAAAACCTATTGAATTTATGATTCACGTTAGTCCCAGGCTTCCAATCCCAAAGATTCCTGGTAACCCCACCCAACTATGAAGGGACATCAGCCAAGATAACCTAGACTTTCCATGAAGTACCTCCCTGGAATCTTAGTAAAACTTCATTTCTAGATTTACATCATGATGGCTTACTTAGATGTTCCTTTTTAAAGACTAAATAACTTTAAGTTTGGGAGAAGGAAGGTTGGTTTTAAAATGGGAGATCCAAAATAGAAAACTCTCTTTATTTCATGGTATTGACTTTGTTTTTATAAATTAGTCTAAGGGAAAAAAAAACCATAACTATTGTTAGGTTCTATGAGTATTTGGTATAAGTTGGGCTAACCAAATATGCACAATTCTAAGAAAAATTAGAACTGAGCACTTACCTGAAATGATTGTTGTTTGTGGATATATGTGAACTGACAGCATTGCAAAGCTATTAAGTAAACTACTTAATATTATTAGATATTATCAGAACAGTGTTTCAACCAGTTCAGGGATTAATGAGTCAGATAAGGGTGTGTACTAATAGTGAAATGATAGGAGGAGGAAATTACCAAAATTGTTCATATTATCATTTTGTATTCAATTTGTCGACAAGACTTAAAAAAGATAGTGTTGAAAATTTCATATGGTTACAAGAACAAGAAGGGGAGAAGGAAAGAGAAGGAGCTACTGGGATATTACTAGAAAATCTAAATTTATAACTATTTCAAAAATTTATTGTGAACCATAGAATTATAGTGCTGAAAAGGTCCTTAGAAGGCATTTACTTCAACTCTTTCATTTTAGAGATGAGGAAGCTGAGGCCCACAGAGAGATTATGTGACCTGCTCAAAATCATGCAGATAGTAAAGGTTGAGATTCATTCAATTCCACTCAACTCAACAAGTATTTATTAAGTACTGCTACATGTCAGGTATTGTGTGAGGCTCCAGGAATATAAAGAAAAAATTATTGCAAGCACTCAAGAAGCTTATGTTCTCCTAGGGCATAATAACTTATGCACAGATAAGTGAATATAAGATAATTAGAGGAGGGAGAGATCATTAGCAACTTGAGGTGACATTGGACAAGAATCAAGGAAGCCTTCACCAAAGAGGAAGATCCTATGCCTTTTTTTTTGCTTGTTTGTTTTTAATAAATGGTATACTTATTTATTTCCAAAATAAACAAAACAGAATGGGAAAATATTTATCACTAGGGTTAACAGTCTGGGCAGCCAGATGACACAGTGGATGGAGTGCCTTCCTGAGTTCAAATTTAGCCCTAGACCTGAGATGAACTCTTGAGGAAAAATTAAATACTTTGAGAAATAAGAGGAGTAGGGAGTACATCTCAAGCAGAAGGGATACCCTGTGTAAATGTATGGAGCAGGAAATTGTTGTGACACATCTACGAGGCCAGTTTGGTTATAATGCAGAGTCTGTCAAGTGAAATAATGTGGAAGAAAAGGCTAATAAGTTGGAACCAGAGAGTGGAAAGTCTTGAAAGGAAGAGAAGAAATTTGCATTTAATCTTAAAGACATCCATTCCATTTGTCCTAAAAGGAATGTGTGTATGTGTGTGTGTGCATATGAATGGGGGTGAGAGTGGGATATAACAGAATTATGCTTTAGGAAAATTAATTTGGCAACTATGTGGAAAATGGGCCATGGATCTCTGGGGTCTTTCCAGCTTTGTAGGACCTGACATAGCCTTTGATTGCCCCAGATTAGTGACATATGATATTGAGGTAAAGAGCAGGATGCAACCTGAAATTCTGCCTCAATTCAATCAAATGGAAAGAGCTGGACTGGGAGGGACAAGACCTAGATTCTGGTCTTAGTTCTGCACTTAGTAGAAATAATTTTTTAAACTGTTATCTTTGAAAGTCAGCCCCTCCCAGTCTCCTTATCCTTCCTTTTCCTTGAGAGTTGGTGCTTCTGGATTTGCTCAGTCTGTCAGTCAGTCAACAAGCATTTTAAGTCTTTACCATAGGCCAGGTACTAAGTAGGAGGCTGGGAATATCCTCCTTTCCTTCAAAAGGACAAAAATGCAATTGTTGCTCACATTCTAATGGGAAAGACAACATGCATACCACTATGTACATATAACATAAATACAGGGTAAATGAAAAGTAATCTCAGGAAAAAAATCCTTGATAGGGGGTGGGGACTGGACAAGGTCTCCACCAGAAGGTGGGACTTGAGCTGAGTCTTAAAGGAAGCCCTTAGAGGCAGAGGTGAGCTTTCTAGACAGAGAAAATGGCCCAGAACTGAGAGATAGAGTGTCTTGTTTATGAAACAGCCACGAGTTCAATGTCACTGGATCAGATAATATGTAGGGAGGACTAAGAAAACTGGAAAAATAGGAAGGGGCAAGGTCATGACAAAAAACCAAATACAGGGTTTTATATTTGAAACTGAGGTAACTGGGAACCACTGATTCATTGAATAGGAGTGTGATATGGACATACCATGGGGAGCTAGGTGGTGCAGAGGAAACAGTGCTAGATTTGGGGTCAGGAAGACTCATTTCTGTGAGCTCAGATGGGGCCTCAGACACTAGCTTCGGAACTCTGGGCAAGTCACTTAACTCTATTTGCCTCAGTTTCCTCATGAAAACCCCAAAAGAGGTAACAAGAGCCAAACATGACTGAACAGCAATATGGATGGGTTTGTGCTTCAAGAAGACAGCCTTGGCAGCTGAGTGAAGGATGGGGTAGAGTGAGGAGAGACTTGAAACAGAGAGACCAACCAACAGGCTATTGCAATAGTTTAGGCATGAGGGGCAGAGGGCCTGAACCAAAGTGGTGGCAGGGTCAGAAGTAAGATGGGGCCTTCTGAAGTATGTTCTCTTTGCATACCCACTCTCTTATAAAAGCCTCTTATTTGACTACACTATGATTTTAATCAAATTCTATGGTGGCTTTCCCTAAGACATGCCTGTTGATACCTTCACTGCAATTCCAGATTCAGTGAAATTCTAATGAACATGTTGGGCACTGGAAAAGATAAACATGACTTAAAACCACACAAACAGGGGACACACTGGGTAACATCTTGCCTCTAGTTGGGTCTGGTATGGTCCTAATGCAAGGGTGAACCTGTCATATGTACTACCTGCATGAAGGGCTGGAATGATGTGCATCCAGGAGGAATTCACTAGAGATTCCCATTATGGGATGTCCAAGAAGACCAAGAATTCTGAGCAAACCAATGCAGCTGTTGAGGGCTCAACACAGTTGTTAGAAATTACTCACATGGGTCAAGTATGGGGCTGCCAGCTTGTCTTCCTTGTTACTGGAATGTTATTAGTCATGCTTCAGTCTTTAGGGATGAGGGGCCTGCCTGGGCAAAGTCAGTTCTCATGTTACAGCAATTGAGTCATATACAACCTTGATGGAACTAGCACCTGAATGAAATTCTGACATTTTAAACAACTATAGGAAGAGGGAAAACCAGAGAACGTCTTGTCTTAGAGCCAGAAAATGGATGATTAATTCATTTTAGATTTCACTGGACTCCTCCTTAGAGCTAGAAAATTCCATCTCCCAGAATTATTAAGCAAAAAGACAAGTGGCATTCCACTGAATGAAATTCCTCTACTTCAACACCATTAAGGGGAAAGATTTCTTCCCGTCAGAACCATAACACTCAGAGGATCCATGGGGCTCTGCCTCAGTGTCAATATATGGTGGAGAAGGAAGGAGGGATGCTTCATCTTGCAAAGGACTATGGTCTACAATTGCCCTCCACAGAGCTCTTGCTGGTTTAGTTTTGCTGATTTAGGCACTATTTCCTAGCAAGTACTTGCTTTCCAGATAGATACTATAAAGTACAGATTACATGCAAAAATCTACCCATTTGCACAGGAACAAGTGCCTATTTTCTAATGGTCACTAAAGGCTTTTTCACATACTGAGACATTCAAAACAATGGTTGACTTGAATGGATATAAGATCTCAGAGCTAAAAATGACCTTGTAAGTCATCCAGTGCAAAATTTACATTTTTAAGTTGTGGAAATTGAGTCCCTAAGAAGTTGAACATCTTGACTTGACTGCAGGAAAGTCATTGAACCTGTTGACTTGAGTTGACTAGAACCTGAGACCCAGAGAGGTTGCATGATTTATATAAGGTCATAATGCAAACTAATAGAGAAGTCAGATAAAGGACTCAAGGGCTCCTGAGGCTTAATCCAATGACCTTTACATTACAATAAACTTTTGAATAATTTTACAACTAGAAATAACTTTAGATATCAAACTGAGACCCAAAGTGGTAAAATGATTTGTCCCTAATCATCTAGCAAGTAAGTGGCCTAAGTAGAACATAAACCCAGAGCACTGGACTAGTAATCAGGACTACCTGGGTTTGAATCTCACCCCAGACATTTAATAGCTGTTAACCCTGGGGAAATCACTTAATTCCTCTGGTCCTTATTTTTCCCTCAGCTGTAAAATAGGGGGTCAGATTTGATATAACTTCTAAAATTCCTTCCAGTTCTAAATTGATGGCGTTATGATTCTGCATCTTTTTCCCTTTCTTTTTTTCTTTCTCTCTCCCTCTCTCCCTTTTTTCTTTCTCTCTTTTCTTCCTTCTCTCCTTCCTTCATTCCTTACTCCTTTCCTTTCTTCCTTCCTTTGTAATTAAAGAGATCATGTCAATCTTATAGATAAGTCCTAGGGAGTTCCTGAGTTGCATAGAAAAAGAATAGTGTTGCCAAAGGATATCGCATGAGTTTTGCTAAATATGCCACCAAAATTCAGATATGCTATTGCAGATGAAAGAAAATTTATAAATAATTTTGTTTAATATAAATTTTATTTACCCAGCTTATGCAGTATAGCAAGGATTCACAAGAAAAAGCTTGCCTTTTTTGTATGCACTGACATAAACTCAGTCTTCCAAAGTGTTGACAATTAAAGCTTTCGGTGTACTCTGATTCCTCATAGCAAAGGATGCTTCCTCATATTTTGAAGGAAAAGGAGTTTGAGAAACACTGAGGTTAAGTGACTTTCCCATGGCGACATATCCATTAAGCTCAAAGACAAGATCTGAAACTGGGTCTTCTTGACTCTGAGCCCAGGAAGCTATCTATCATACTGTCTTTAGTATGACAAATACAAAGGACTTGTAGCTTTAATACCCAGGATCTCATCACAGAAAAGGACCCAATAACAAAGCATTGAACTAGTTATGAAAATGTTATCACTTTTTTCTTTATGAGGTATGAACAAGTCCTTTATATGAATCAGAAAAGAATAGTCATTGGATGAACAAAGATTGGAGGCATGACCTTGGGACATCCCTAAAAGACAGAGCCCAGTGGATTAAAGGGCAATTAATTTGGGGTAGAAGCTAGCAGTTGGGAAAGAACTCAACTCTTCATCTTCACCTGTTGGGGGGAGAAGAGGTGAGATTTTCTCTTCCCACTGTCAGTTTCATGGCATATAAATATATGCATGGCATATATATAAATGAAATCACCATTGTAAAGTAAAATTTCAGTGTGTCCAATTGCGGCTGATCAGACCAATAGGAACTTGGAATGCTCTACCACAGGTTGGGCACAGATAGTCTGTGAGAATATCCCAAATTTGCACACACACTACATTTACTTTGTGCTATCTCAATTCTGCTTTGCTCAAAGAGCACAACACCCTTTCTTATGTGGGCACACCATGCCGAGCAGTCCTGTGACAGTGTCTCCCATGTTGCACAGTCAAATCCAAAGTTCTTGGGAGAGACCTTGAGAGTGTCCTTGTATTGTTTCTTCTGGCCATTGTGTGATGATGCAAGTTCTCCATAAAAATAGTCTTTTTGGCAAGCATACCTTTTGCATTCAAACAATGTGACCAGCCCATCAGAGTTGCGCTCTCTGAAGCATAGTTTGACTATTGGCAGTTCAATTCAAGCGTGGACTTCAGTGTCTGGTACCTTAGTGACCCTCAGAATTTTCCGAAGACAATTCAAATGGAAACGATTCAGTTTCCTGGCATGGTGCTGGTAGACTGTCCCATGTTTCACAGTGAGGTCAGCACAACGACTCCGTAGACTGTCAGTTTGGTAGTCATTCTAATACCTCTTCTGTCCCAAACTTTTCTTCAGAGCCTCCCAACAGTGTCAAAGGCCTTGGTCAGATCTACAAACGTTGTGTACAGACCTCAGTTCTGTTGCTGACATTTCTCCTGAAGTTGTCCGGCAGCAAACACCATATCGACTGTTCCTCAGACCTTTCTGAAGCCACATTGGCTCTCAGTAGATGGCCGTCTTCCAGGTGAAAGATTAGCCTACTAAGGAGGACTCTAGCAAGAATTGTGCCAACAATGGTTCTTTAATTTTTTTAGCTAAGGATTTGGAAGGTGAAAATGCAAAGCAGAGCTGATACTCCCACATTGTTTCATATTTCCAGAAGCCGTGCTTTCTATCCAAAACTTTTGGGGGATTGCCAAGGATCTTTACATCTCCATTGGTTTACAACTCTCTCCTTGTGAATCACCTATGTAAATGAGATGGAAAAGTTTTTGGAATGGCTACAATGAGCTGCATAGAACTGAACAATGTCCAAGGCATTCACTGAATTCATTTTATGGTTTATGATTCTTCTGAGAAAATATCAAATCTATATGCTTTGTATAATCATAGACTCTGAAAGTTAAAAGCAATCTCAGAGGTGTTCCTGTCCAATCTACACCTGAGTAAGAAGTCCCTCTACAATTTTCATGACAAGTGAATCCAGTTTACTTAACGACCTCAGTACGGGAAAACCAACACCTCCCAAGCCAGTCCATTCCAGTGTGATAATTCTAATTGTTAGCATTTTTTTCCCCTCATGTCAAGCCTAAATATGACCCTTTGCAATTTCTGCCCGTTGTTCTTATGGCTACTCAGTGGAGCCAAGCTGAGCAGTTTTCTTCCCTTTTCAGCATTAAGGCACTTGAATTACTATGAGGGAGACTTTGCAATTATCTTGTTCTTTAAAGTTTGAAGTAAAGTATTTTTACAGCTTTTCCTTAGCTACTCTCCTGTTCTTGCCTGCATTGGAATATACTGAGTGCTAGCCCAGAACTTAGGAGAAACTGAGGTTTGAATCCTAAATCTGCCCTTAGTTAGCAGGGTGACTAAGTGTAAATCAGTTATCCTCCCAGAGCCTACATTTCCTGGTCTGTAAAAATGAGCATAAAAATATCATATTACCTTCCTCATAGGATCTCTGTGGAAAAATCCTCATTGAGAATTAAATTAGGCAATACATGTAAAGTGCTTTGCAAACCTTGTGGTGGTGAAGATATATCAACTGTTGATTAACTACAATTGATTTATCACACTAGTATATCTCCCATTTTACATGGAATTGGATTCAATAATGATAAGGCTATGTTTTTAGAGCTCTTGACAACAAACAACAAAATAAAGGGAAATAATCCAAATAATATATTCTTTCATCAGGCTATATTCTATGTTAACTTATTTGATGCAAAGAAAACCCAGCCAACCTCAACTTCAATTAATTCCTTCTTCCTTTAAGTATTTAGATATAGAATAAATAAGAATGTTTTTTCTCTTTAAAGAATATTTTTCTATCCTGATTGGTAAACTTGAGATGTAAAGAAATTCAAATATCATAAATTTAACGATATTCATGAAATATCAAGGCATCCAATGAACAAATAATAGCTTAACACAATTATGCCTTCAGGGTCAGAATCTAAAGAAAATACATTGGTGAGGAAAGAAATGGTCTAACCTAATATAGTTAGGCATTTATATACAATAGATGCTAAAGAACTGTCACAGAAAATTGTCAGCACAAATAAACATATTGATTGAAAAGGTCAGCCTATTAGCAAGTCTGTCTAACCTTCTGATCTATTAGTCCCAAATATTGAGTGTAATCAGGGAAACCAGGAAGAAAATGGAAAGCTTTTAAACAATAAAATGGTCCTTGTCTTCCTGAGATGAGATCGGAATATCTATGTCTGTTCTCTGTTTCTCTAGTGCTTTTCCATGTAGTTCCAAAATACTAAGCATTTTGACAAGAATGGTTATTGCTGGGTAAAAACTAAGCCTGGTAGTATAGTTAGTTAATGCATTGAAGGGGTGGGTTCTGAGGCGGTTGGGGGGAGGGGTGAGAAACAAGGAGGTAAACCTGGCTTCAAATTGTATCTTTATAATGTTTTAATGTTGACCAGTTCACTCCATCACTCTAAGACCTATCCTCTGATTGGTTTTTTTACAACTTGACCCATTCCTGTCTTTCCAGTCTACTTAAACTTTACTTCCATCGGCATTTTCTACCACCCACCAACAAGAAACTCCTATTCAATACGTTTTCATTGGCTGCCCCCCAGGCTTCTGCTTCTTGGTTATGAGGCTTCCTTCAAAGTAGCAAATCAAATCCTACTTTCTAAAAATAAGGTCTTTCATGGTTTCGCTCCCCCCTCTTTTACTCCTAGTGCCTTCCCTCTGAGTTGTCTCCAACTCACTCTGTATTTGTTTTGTAGATTCACAGTTATTAACATGCTGTTTCCCCTATGAAAATGTGAGCTCTCTGATGGTTTTTACCTTTTTTTTTAACTCAATCTCCCAACTCACCCAGTACAAGAGTACAAGAGCTACTCTTACATGGCCTGATCCCACTACCACTGGGAATAGCAGCTTTGATCTGGGCCATTTTATATCTTCTTAGGCAACCTGGTTAACCAGCTTCATTATGCCCCCAATTTCCCCCACAACATGCCACTGGACTTCAATGACCTTGGAAAAGAGAGGGAAGCTTACAACTTTGCTCATCTCCAAATCCAATTTACAAGCAAGTCAAGATATCACTCCATAACGTTGATGAGTGCTGGAAAGATACAGGAGCCCCAAGACTGGAATTCCCTCCCTGGGTCATCTGGAAAGAATTCGCAGACTCAAGCATTATTGAAGTCAAAGTGGTAAAGATTTATTGCACTTTTCAGCGGGCAAGAGTCATTAGGGAAACTGTAACCTTAGAAGGATACAGGTAAAGTATGTAGTACATTCTGTAGTATGGCATGTGCCAAATATGCTAACTAAGTGATTCAGGGAGGGATGAGGGTGTGGTTAAGGAGTGGTTAGTTCTTAAAGGAACATATACTTTTGACATCTCCTTCAAAGGTCTTGTACCCAGAGTTCATTGGGAGATAACCCAAAGTGGGGTTACATGGAGGTGTGATTTTAGGCCTGAAATGTCACTAAGTCAACCAACAACCAGGGCTGACTGAGAAATACCCAGGCTGCTTGTTAGACAAGATAAACATAAGGGAGTATACACGTCTAAGTCTAGGATTCATATGATTTGTCAATGAACAATAAATATCTTTATGATCCAGAACACAGTCAGTTTAGCCAGTACATAGCTGGTTCAAACTAATAAGTTCTATAGGTGCAGCTGGCTAGTATATCAGGAAGACAGATCTAGAGCAGGTCATCCTTGGGCTGGGGAGAAACTGCCTGGGATTATGTTTTGAGGCTAGGGAGAAATGTGATTTTTAGAGAGAAATGTGATTTTAGAATTGGGGCCCAAGCACAGGTACTCAAGCACCCCATCAATGTCATAGCCACTCTTCAAAAGTGACAACAAACAACAACCTATGTCTGTGTATTGTATTGATGCTAAACCTTGGCCAAATACCCATTGGCTAAAGCCCACTTAGCTAAAAACCCCTAAACTCAAGAAATCAGCCTCAAGCTCTCTCAGATGGGATGGTGCCACCATGTTTGGATGATGTTTGCTCTTTTTTGTATCCACAGTGCGTATCACAGTGCCTGGCACATATTTGTTGACTCCATCTATTAAATTAAGCAGATAGAATAGAATCAGAGCTTCTTAACCTTTTTCCACTCAGGACCTCTGTTCGGATGTAGGCAGTGTTTGTTGGCATTGCATGGCCTGAGGACATGCACAGTGCAAAGTAAGCATGTTTTGTGTGCAGAACCAAGGCTGCAATGAAGTTGGGAGATGCAGCATGGGCAAGCACTACCAGAAACACCGGATTCATTAAGCTCTTGATTTTGAAATAATTTTTGGCCATTGCACATTCAGAAACCTTTTACTGTCTCCAGTTTTTCAAAATCCCATATAAGGTCCCAACCCTCAGTTTAAGAAGAGCTGGACAAGATAACTTCTGAGATCCTTGTCATTCTTAATCTAAGATCTTATAACTCATTAATATTTTTAATCAAAAGAAGACCCCAACCCAAGATAAGACAGTATATTGGGAAAGGCATGCCCTCTGCCATCTAGAGTACCTAAATTCAAATCCTCCCTCTGACAATTACTGACCTTGGGCAGATGACTCACCCTCCCTGTAAAAGGGAGTAACATTCACAACAGCATGGACCTCACAGGGTTGTTGGGAGTCTGAAATAAGATAATATTAAAGCCCTGAGCACATAGAAAGCACCAATTCATGATTCTTTCATCCCTTTCTTCCTTACTTCCTGTGTCTTTTATTTTCTCATCTGTACAATGAATGGGTTGGATTCGATGGCCAATATTTATCAGTAATATTCTCTCTACCAAAACATACCATCCCAGATAATGGCAATATAATGAGGTCAGTATGCATAAGTAGTGTGTATAGCATGTAATATCTAGAGGTTGTAGTGGTATAGTTGTGAGCATGTGGGATAGAAAGTTAGTTTATTAGAAAGTTATCAGTTCAAATCCTGGCTCTGAAACTTACTAGCTCAGTGATATTGAGCAATTCACTTGCCACTATGAGAATTTTAGTTGTTTTATCTATAAATTGAAGAGGGTAGTATTTGTATCATCTGTTTCATAGGATTATAGTAAGAAAAATAAGTTTTTATAAAAGTTAAAATACTCTAAAAATCAAATTATTATTAGGCCTCCCAGATACGTGATAATATGAAAATGATGGCTAACTATTTGAAACAATCCACATCAGGGCAATCCAGTAGACTAATACCAATGGAATGGTGACCTTTGCAGCCTGCACATTCCCACAAGGCTTTGTCCTCAGTGTCCTCCACAGGTCTACCATCTTTAGGATCCTACTTTTTTTCCATATACTATACCATTTCCTAATGCTGAGATGTTGAGGAGGAGCTAGAGGTGGGGATGGGAGTAAGGAGATTCTGAATGCCAGCCATTACTGCTTCCAGAGTTCCCTAGTTCCAGATTCCATCCCCAGTGTTTGCTCATGGGCCTAGTTATTGCCTCTCCTGTCTCAAGCTGACCAATGAATCAAAGCGGAGTTAGGTTCCAGGGTTTTTCTTTCCTACTCCCAGACCTTAGAAGACCACTAGAAAGTGGTTGCCTACAGTAAGTATGATTGTAGAAATCTTTTTTTGTAGTAAGTATATATAAGTTGATCATAGACAGGAGTTATTCCATTCTACAAAGTTCTCAGAATGATGCCTCTGGGATAATTAAAGCTATTGGCAATGGTTGGTGTTGCTGTCTGATATGGATGTCCTCCTTTGTTGCTCCTTTCTTGTTCTCTTTTCTGTTCTCAAAAGCTGCTGCCTTCAATTAATGAAACAGCAAGACTGGCTGCTTTAGGCCTTGAAAATCCTTGACTAGAGTTAATCGTCTTAACTCCTCTTTCTTGATACTTCTAATTCTACTATTTCCACTTCCCTCCATGTTTTTGTGTCTTTATCTCCAACCTGTGAGTGAGTAGCAGCTCTCCTCCTCCTTTTCCTCCTCTGTTCCACTCCCAAAAGCTGTGTTTTTTCCCCTGGATTTACTGGCTACATCTCTTGCTCAAAGATCAAGCTCAAACCCAATTCACCCTGGAGCTCAGAGGCTGGACAACAAATCCCCACCCACCTAGCACAGAGTGATTGTAATTACCAAACAGTCATTGTTACTCTTTTACCCAGGAACCTTGAGGGTCTTATCCTCCCAGTTTGATTTTCTTTTTCTTTTGATTCAAGGGTCATCCCTTGAGCAACTCCTTAAAGAAACCTATTCATTGAATGAGCATATCTCAATCAAAGAGAGAATGTGATAAGACCTAGGCCTGGAAGGGTCAGAGTCTCCCATTGCATCCTGGGCCATCTCTACTCTTCCTGATGAATATCAGGCCACCGGACCCGCATGGCTCAGAAGAAAGTGAGGTTGATGACTTTGCACAGCCCTCCCTCACTCAAATTAAAGTCAACTGCAAGTCATGTCATCATCATGATGTCATGATCCTCTTTGAGAATGAAGGACAAACACAACCACTTTCAAGGTATACTTCTGTTGTGAACAGGCAGTATGGAATTATGGGAAGAGCTGAAGATCTGGAATCACAAAACCTTAGTTCAAATTCTGGCCTGGCTTCTTGCTACCTATATTACTTAAGGAAGGTCATTTTCCATCACCAGGATCATTTTTCCCATCGGACAAGATGACTTCTGGGGTGTCTCTTGGATCTAAATTGGCAATACTATGAAACCATTTTTTACTAATTCACTCTCAAATACAATAACATCATTGACTCCCTCCCCCAACCCTTAAACTGGGGTTTGCACACGGCATCTGTTCATATTTTTTCTTTATAAAAGTTGTCAGTGTCTTTTTCACATCTATTTATCCTTCTCCAGAGCCAAAGCAAGGGAAGGGCACCTAGAGCTTTGCCCCAAGTGCTGAAATTTAGAGTGCTGTCACTATTCACACTCCTTAGGCAGGGTAGAAACAAATGAGCTCAGCACCTAGTTAGCGAAAACAATTAGTTAAAATAGGAAGCTACCATATGGCATATGCTTCCGCCCCCTGGCTACCACACCCCAGACGCTCAGTAGTCTTGCTTGTTTCTGGTGTCTCTGCCCACAGGGTCATTGTATATGGTTCTCTGCCTTTCTCTAATTCTCCACTGAATTGGACTTTTAAAAAAGATGATTTAAAGGCATTTTGTGTAATTTGTCCTGTGTAAATTTTATGAAACCTTATTCTGGGCATGAAGCAATATTAATAACAGTCACAAAAATGGTTAATTTTTTGAACAATGTATTTGGTATTTCACTTTTTCTAGTATATTGTTCTTCAAAGAATGAGTATTCAGTAAGTGCTCTTAGCCAAATTTAGACAAAAACTCTTCTTCAACTAATTTTATGACGTAAGATCCTGTAAGTCATACAGCAACATGGACATACTCTAGGTCTTTACTAATTGTCTCCCTCTTTTACAATAATCACATTTCAATGAGCTCCTCCATCCTCTCCCAATAGAAATCTCCCTTGTAATAAATAAATATATTGAAACAAACAAACAAAAGAATATTTATCAATCTGAAAATGCAAGCCTCATTTTACATCTCTAGGTTCCCACTTTCCTATTGAGAGCTAGGAAGCATGATTCACTGTCTTTTGAAGTTATGATTGGGCAGATAAATCATTCTGATCTGGAATTGGAAATTTATTTTTGGATGAAGATTTTGTTTAGTTTGAGCTTTGGCAGCCAAATTTAGGAAACTCATAACTGAATCTCCTCCCTTGCCTTCTCACATTCCCCAGCTTATTGAAAACATCAAAAGTTGTCTTGGGTCATTGTGTAGCCCCCCAGGAAACTAAATCAGGTTTTGATGACTTTACAGATCAATTGGACAAATTCCCATGATGCTAGTCCATGAGGCAGTACTTCCAAGGGTGACAAACAACTTTAATTATTAGACTATGTAGCTAGACAAGCCCAATAAATATCCTTTTGGGGATACTTCAGCCATCAACTAAATAAGGAACAAGAAAAGCCAAACTACCAAACTAGATATCAAGCATATTTGCTATTTCTCATCAACAAAGATTCACTATCAACAAGACATATGGTGTTTTTTTCTTTCTTTCTTTTTTATGTTCTTCATTTTTGAAGAGGAACAATGACTTCATGGGGTGAATTGAATTTAAGTGAAGGAGAGTTGCAGAAAGTCATCAGTCTCACTCTCTTCCAGAGTCATCAAAGTCCAGTGGCAAGACAAAAGTTGAGATGACTGGTAATGGCCTAGTAGGGTGCTTGGATGATCTTGGCATCTTTGATGTCTCACCAAGCTCTAGGCGCTCCACAGTGCCCACTTCAACCTCTTTCATGGCAGTTGGAACAAATTGCTTTCATCTTCCCATTCCACTAAGGGGAGTTTTCATATACTTACGACAGACATCTACCTAACTCACCAATGGGTTTGAGGCCTGTCAGTTTTTCTCCACCTGGTGTAGCCCAATCTGCAGAGATGGTTTTAACCAGAGTGTGGTTGCTGTGCATGCTACCACTTCTTAGAGACAGAGGTTAAGAGTTGAGCGCCAGGTAGATACCAAAGGTGGGTGAGCAACCTTGAAAAGGATTTAGCAAGCCCTCATAACAGAAGTGACAGTCCTCCTTGAACATCCCATATACCCTGTCTTTGTATAAAAACTGAATAGTAACAATAGTTGTACCAGAAATCTTGACTTTATGAGTATACTACTTTGATCAACTCACACAGGTCACACAGAACCATCAGCGGAAAATCCAACAGGAATAAGAAGAGTTATATGTGTAAAAAATGATAGTCATGATGATGACTCAGAGACCTGATAGAGAGGATCAATTTTATTTTCATTTTGAAGGGCGAAGCAGGTTGTCTACTGGCCGGATGTGGATTCTTTTGGTTTGTGAGGAAAAGCAAGCTGGGTGAATATTTGAGATTTTCTGAAAGCATTTTCACAACAATTAATGTATGTCCATAAATGATTGCTGTTGTCATGGCAAAATGGGTGAGGGGAATATTTTTGAGTACAAAATAGAAAACCCTAGTGCTATTTGAAAGCAAACAACTCAATATCTCAAGAGAAACTATGATTATTAGGCTTGGTGCACAGCACCAAGTTTCCACTGTACTTAAATGTACATACTAATTTTTCACCATAATATCGATATTCAAACAATGCACAATAGCTACAGGAGACATAATTTGAATGTATTCCATAATGCTTTCTGAAATATTGATGAATTTGCATTTAATACATTATCTTTCAAAGAGGCACTAAATAATTAAAATGTTTCCAGAACACTTGACCAATATAGACCAATAATAGCTAAAGTATTGTATCAATGGGGTTCTCTTTGTTAAACAAAAATATTTTTAATCTTGGACAAATTTTCTCATGAATTTTATTTTTCCCAGTAAGTTTACAGGGTGAATGCCAAGATCCAAAGATTAGCCCTCTCTTTCAGTTCTGTTTACAACTAATCTCTGTCACATAAAAGAATTAAGAACACCTGATCATTCTCCATTCTCCAGTGCTATTATTAGATATTCTGTACTCTCAAAGACAGAGAGTTAAAGAAAATAGGAAATAGACAAGGTGCCTAGGGGAGAAAATGTCTTATTTAAATGAGAATTTTTATGTTTCATTGAAGTAAGTTTGATCTTTCACGGTGGTCCTTGTCATACTCTCTTCACTTAAAATGGAAAAATAACACATTTTTATATCATCCATGAAGTTATCTACTTCTTTATTTTTGACTCCAAGCTCCAAAATCTTGCTTTCTCTAGCACATTAAAGTTTCCAAAAAAAAATTTTCTCTTACCATGACCCTGTGAGGAAGTAACGCAATGATGATAAACCCCACTTTGCAGATGACACAGGTACCCTGATTTGTCCAAGGCCACACAGTCGTTACTAATAGAGGCAGAATTTGAACCTACCTTAATTTCTCCAGGGCTCACACACAACAATCTTCTACTCTGTCTCATTTTGAGGGTCAGATGAAAATGAAGATGGAGAAAAAATTTATGCCAACAACTATTTAAAATCTCTCAGTAATAAATACAATAGCTCTCTTTTCTGAGTTGTTTTTCTTTTTTTCTGAATCTTTTTCAAAGAAAACAAAAGAGCATCTTTCTTAGAAATTTCCAACATGCACTTAACCAAAGGCTGGATACTCTTGGGATCTCTTGCAGTCTCTTCTAGTTCTGGTTGTGTAGAAAGAATCCTGGAATTGGAAATAAGAGATCTGGGTTTTATAATAAGCACCTGCCTTAGTTTTCTGGAATTCAGATTTTCCCAGGGCCTCTTTTCTTCCTTTTCTCCTTGCTCCTCTCTAGGTATGGCTTGTTGGGGGAGGGAGGCGGGAGGGTTAGGTGAGTGGGAATTGAGCTTAGCATGAATGCCTTTCCTTATTGGGCAATGGAGATAGAATGGGAGTATGATTGGCTGGTGGTTTTCAGGAGGTGCTTGGAGCTATATATATGTTG
>CM053771.1:315663504-315788227 GCA_028658325.1 Potorous gilbertii | reverse complement strand
GAAGAGAGGGCAGATTGGTGATAGGGGTAATTAGAATGCTCAGTGTATTGGGGTGGGGGGAGGGGACAAATGGAGAGAAAATTTGGAACCCAAAATTTTGTGAAATGAATGTAAAAAGTTAAATAAATAAATTTATTTTAAAAAAAAAAAGGGTAGCTTATGCCATTCCAGGGGTATGGTGATAACTATTCAACAACAAGCTCTTTGAAAAAACACAGCACACTTTTAAGTTTAATATGCACTACTAGCATCTTTTCCATCACTTTTTAAAAGTCTAACTAATCAGCAAATCAACTAATTAAGCCCTGATTTATAGCCTTTGCATATTTCCAAGTTGTAAGGCTTGCACTCTGGCAGCTATGTAGTACAGTGGATAGGGTGATGATGAGCCTAGAGTGAGGAAAACTCATCTTTCTGAGTTCTAGTCTGGTCTCAGGCATGTCCTAGCTGTATGATCCTAAGCAAGTCATTTGACCTTGTTATCTCAGTTTCCTCATCTGTAAAATGAGCTGGAAAAGGAAATGTCAATCCACTCCAGCATCTTTGGCAAGAAAACCCAAAATAAGGTCATGAAGAGTGAGACAAGACTGAAGTCACTGAACAAGTGTCTTCTGATCTATCAAGGAATTTTCCAGTAAAGGTTTAACAAGACTACCTCTTCAAAATTGCATGACAAACTTTTAAGTATCATTTATATTACCAATATTTTCTCCATCACTTTCTTAAGTCTAGATAATCAACCAAACAATAAATATAATTTGTAGTCATTTGCTGATTTTCTAGTTGTAAAGGCTCAAACTAAACATTTAACAATTGGTTTCAATATACCCTTGGATCATACCTTCCTTCCTTTCCCCATCTACCCTATAGATTATGAAATTGGGCGACCTTCCCCCTCAATCTAATGACTTTCCCAAGGTCATACAGGCAGGAAGAACAGATCCAAGATTCGAAGCCAATCCCTAAGTTAGTCCTCTTCCGCCTGTTCCAAATAGCCTCTCTTGTCTGGGCTGATAAAACATTTTGATCATCTAAAGGAAAATTCCATTATGACTTTTGTGAAATTTGAAAAATAAGAGAGCTTAAGTAGTTTGCACAAAGGCACATGGCAAATGGAACTGAACTAGTTGACTCTCAGCCCAGAGATTCCATGGATATTCCAGAAGTTTCAGTGAATTCAGGCCAATTATTGAAACAACCACACACCATAATTGAGATTTTCTCTCCTTGGTTCCATTTTTTCTTCTTCAGGTAGCTAACAAACACCTTGAGAAATGTGTTTCCTAACTCTAAGCTCTGTTCTCCTCACTTATAAAACAAAAGAGTGATCTAGATGAACTCTAAGGGCAAGTTCTAGACCCTGTGTCCTAAGCCCAGCCATGAATATGCTCTTTCCATGGGATACAGGTAGATAACCCAGTTTAACAAATCATAATCAAAGAAGCTGTTAGAGAGATGGAACTACAAATAACACTACACTCTGCAAATAGCTGCTGCAGCTGCAAACCAAAGCAGACTTAGACATACATTGTGCGACAGGGATAGCTCCCCCATACATCAAGTTCACCATTAGCCATTTCACATTCTTGCCCAGAGAACAATAGTGTCGATAAAATGCACATCAGTTTTTTCAAATAGTATTTTATTTTTTTCCAATTACATGTAAAGACAATTTTCAGCATTCATTTTTGCAGATTTTGAGTTCCAAATTTTTCTTCCTCCCCTCCCCAAGAAAATAATATGATAGGTTATATGCATGAAATCATATAAAACGTATTTCCACATTAGTAGTGTCCACATTGATTTTTAAAATAAATTTTATTTGAACAAAAGAAATTCCTGGCATGGATCAAAATACAGACTTTCTATATAATGTCTGTCTTTCTCTTTTTCTCTCATTCACACACTTACACACACACACACACACACACACACACACACACAGACTATATCACACATGGGCGTGTTTATTATAGCAAATGCTGAGCTAGATTTTAAATCAGATTCTTTTTTTTCCTTGCCAGCTTTCAAAAATTCCATTAACTAGTCCTTGGCAGGTCCAAGATGAGTATTCTGGAACCATATTAACCATACAAATACATATTTCACACAGTATCCAAGAATATATATATATATACACACATATATATGTAATGTATGTATATAAATATATATATATATATATATATATATATATATATATATGCTTAAAGATTGACTCTTTTTACTTCAGTTGCTACCATATGATCTCTTTTCTTGTGGTAAACTCGATTAGTCAAGAAAGACTTTCTAAAGTGAAATAAGGATTCAATAACTCAAAGTGTCTTCCTAAAAAAAAAATGAAGGTGTCACATGCAGTTGTGTCAAAAATAATGCAGTCATGCTCACCATTATTCTTAAACAGAACTGGAAGGAAGCAGGGCAATTCTATTCTTACAATGATTTCTCTTCTAAGAAATACAAGGTGGTATATTTGGAAAGCTCTTGCTGCTTCTTACTATATAAATTTCCTTGGTCGTACTGTATTCTGATCGGTTTGATTTAGGGTTGATTTCTTTTTTGCTTGTTTGCTTATTTTCACACTTTGAAAAGCTGAGGTGATAACTTGGGAAGGTTGCCTGAGAAGTGACTATCAGGTGAAGTTGCCATGGAAAAATGTAAAATTAGACAGTCTTCCACTAAGATGTTTCTTTTCAGGAAGGATTCATACTCTTTTTTTTCAGTCTTCATTCTTCTACAAATAGGCATAATCATGACATCATTATCTGGGGCTGATTCTGGCTCTTTCAGAGGCTGTATATTTCTGTGGCATGTTTGCAAACCTCACTGAGGACTAAATGGAATTCAAGAGGGCAAATGTTAAAAATAAACCATTTTCACAACCCACTGGTTTCATGAGCAGACTGATTTTTCTATAGGAAACAAAACAATTGACTGAACATGAATGTCCTTGCAAAATCTAATATCTCTCACATTCTTTCTCTTTATGTCAATCTCACCCACTCAGTTAATAGTTGGTAATAAATTAAGTTGTGCATATATATAGTGTACAGTCAGTAAAAACACAGCATTTCTATTTCCCATACTAACATTTACTTTTCTATTCAGGAATTTTGTCATCTTGACTTCCCTGTGCTGCATTGCAGAGGTTATTGGCTCATAGATTTAGATTTATTGGCTAAATTTATTTAGGTTTATTTAAATCTATTGGCTCCTAGATTTAGAATCACAAGGAGCTTTACAAACCATTGAGTTCAACTGAGGCCTAGAGAGGTTAATTGACTTGCTACTGGCCATATGTCACGTAAGTTTCATTTGAACCTAAGGTCCAGCACATTTTCCATTTAGTATCATACGGTCCAAACTTTTTATTTTACAAATGACAAACCTGAAGTCTAAGGAGTTTCATTAATTTGTTCAAGATCATTGAGGAGGTATCATATTGTCTCACTAGAAAAACTACTTAATAGTTTATTTTAAAATGAGGTTAATGGCAGAGGACAAAAGAAAACTTAGAAGCACAGAAAAGCTGGGAAGCTTTGAAAACCATATGTAGTATCTATTACAAAGTTTTCTTGAAATGGAAGTTTATTATTTTATATTGAATCCTCTAATGTTCTACTGTGTATATATATAAAGACTTTTTTCCTTTTCTTATTTTGTATTTAAGTTTAAATGGAATAATTTTTTTAAAGGAGGATAGGCCAAGATCTTATAGAAGTCATAGCAAATTATAAATGGTTAAATGATTTAAATATTTAATATTTCAAAGGAGAAAATGTTTTAAAACTATTAAACAGTGTGATGACAAGGTCAAAGGGTATGACAATCTTGTGACTTTAAATCTATGAATTCATGTTATTTTTCATAATGATAAAAACAGTTCACAGCTTCACTAGCAGTAAATTAATGTGTCTATTTTCCCACAGCCCTGACACCATTAATTTTGCTCTCTTTTATAATCTTAGATGATTTGATGAGTGGAAAAAAGTGCCATAAAATATGTTTCTATGAGGATTAGTCATTTTGAACATTTTCCCAAATGGTTGCTGATAATTTGTGTTTTTCGTCTTCAAAAGTCTATTTATAACACTGAACCTAATGGAAGATAAACGCTTAATGTAATATAATTGTTTTTAATTTTGAATGTCTGAATTGTCAATGATGTTTAATGTAAAGATTTTTTCCAAGTCTATACCTTTTTTCTTTTATTTTGGATGTGTTGCTTTTATTTTTGCAAATGTTTTCTATTATATGATTGAAATAGTAAAGAATTAGAGGTCACTAGGTACTTGAAATCCTTCAATTAATGCAGCTGAGCATAAAATTTAGTTCTAAGTTTCCTAGCAATTAAGGAAAAAGAGGGGAAATGATGATTTTCAGAGGTCTTATTGTACAATAAGAGAAAGCATACAGATCAGTTGAAGAGAGGAACTTTTTTCCCTCATTAGATTCAAAGAAAGCTATTATGTGATCCCTAACATAAGGGTCATTGGTTAACATAATTGACAATGTCTTCAAGTATGATTTGTGCAAAAGACACAGAAATCTTGTTCAAATAAACGTGGGGTTTTAAGGGAGGGAGTAGAGAGATGGTATCGGTGCTCTATTAAAGCCTAAAATACAAAATCTTGACTTGGTAAAAACATTTCTGTGAGGAATTGAGAGGACATGGTCCATATATGCATCTTTCTCATAATTTAACTTAATGCAGTGATACAGTCTATTAAAAGATTAGATAATAAGCATGACAATTAAGATGCCTTCCTCAAGTATTATGTTTCTAAGAAAGTCATTGTCAAGAACTGGATTACAAACAATTCATGGCTGAATTCTCTAATGATTACTTGAAGTGGGCCAAAGGATTCATATGCTTTAGATACTAGATGTGGGAGGCAGGGATGACATTCTGTTTTGAAATTTTATATTCCTACCTTGTGGGCTTTTTCCTCCAAGAAATAAGTACAACTCATTTCCTCACAAGTGGGCTTCAAGAGTACCTACAGGTATGAACAATATTTTTCTTCTTGAATGGAGCTCTAACTGTGTTCAAACAAGTACTCAGTTGAGATATCAGTATTAGTGTTCATGTCACATAATGTGGATGAGGTAATTTGAGCTGGAAAAAAGTGAACAGGCAGGAATTATGTAATTAATCACATTGGCCCTAAAATTGCCTCACTGTTACCTCTGCGTAAGACTCATTATGAGTAGAACTGCCTTCTGGTGGATCTACCAAGGGCTTAGCCTTACTGTGTACCCCAAAGTAGCTGAATGACTTTTCCCATGGAATATAATTATTTAGTTCTCTGATGGACCCATGATTTCTCAGTATGGATATTCCCTCCACCAGTAGAAGGACATAAACAAATAAAGACTGGATGAGCCCTTGTTAAGGATATTGTAGAATGGATTCTTAATCAAGTACAGAATGAATTAGATGACCTTTTGGATACATTTCACTCTGACATTCTGTGATTCCAAGATAAAATTGAATGCAACATTGATCAAAGGTGGAAGAGTTACGTCTAACTACTTTGTTTAATGACAGGTAATAGTCTGAGTGAACCAATTCTGTAAGTAATAGAGAAGAAAGCTGGAAAAGAGTTCTGACTGAATATACAGGACTGGAGTTTGGGGAAGATAGAAGGCTTCTCTTTTTGAGGATGAAACAGGTCATATTTAGAGTCCAATTGGAAATAATGAGTTCAGATTTAAACATGCTGAATTTGCCTAGAGGATATCCAAATTGAATTGTAGAATAGGAAATTGGTTATGGGAACAGATGATAGTCCTACATATGTATATATACATACACACACATCTGAAAATCACTGACTAGAGATGATCATAAAAAAAGCTAAGAGATCACCAAATAAAAATGTACAGAGAAAAGAGAAGCGGGACCAGGACAAAGACTTGGAATGTGCTATGATGGAACGTGACATGAAAGATGATCTAGCAAAGGAAACTGAGAAGGAGTAATCAACCAGGTAAGAGGAAAACCAGAGATAAGAGCATCATTAAAACCCAAGAAGGAAAAAATATCTATAAGGAATAGATTTTCAACAGTGTCAAATATTACAGAGGTGTATTATAGTATTATGGAGTATACACACACACACACATATATATCATACATATATGTATGTGTATATTCTATAATACTGTAATATGTACATAATACATTATGTTATATAATATACAACATATATAATATTTAATGTGTGTATATATGTACATTATATATATACACATATATATGTATATATACATATATATGTATGTACATAATATATATATGTATATATATTATAGAGCCAAGAGGTAGAGATGAGAAGGGACAGCATTCCAGGCATTGGGATAACCAGTGTAAAGCATCAGTCAGGAGATGGAGGGCCATGTATGAGGAGAAAAAGGAGGCCAGTGTTGGTGGCACTGGGCTCATCATGTACCAAAGCACCTTGGAGATGCGTTATGGCATTCTGTTCCCTCCTTCTAAACTTTGAATTTAAAGTCCTCTAGATCAAACACATGAGTTTCCTGCCAAACTGAATTCTCAGAAACCCCATCTGGTATCATACGCCATGGTTCAGAAAACTAAACCTTGTCCTTTGATCATCAGCCAGCTGTTCCCTTTACACATCATCTTTTCTCTTCCAAAGTTACATTACTTGGAAGAAGAGATGAAAGAACTTACCTGTGATGATTTAGAGACATAAATAAGGCCAGGACAATGTACACAAGGATTACAATATTACAAATAAGAACAACACTAAAACATAGCCAGATGCTGATTAATTGTCATGACCAATTCCATCCAACAGGATGGATAAAACTCACTTTCCACTTTTTCAGTGGCAGGACACTCTGTATGTGTGCAGAATGTGTCTTATGCTGTCCGGTGTCGTCATTGTGTGGACTCGCTTTGCTTAGTTGTTTTTCCTTGTTATTCCAGAGGGCTCAAATGGAAGTAACATATCAGAAAATGGCTGGTTTAGAGACAAAATGCACCAATAGTTAAGAAGAAAATAAGTCAAAGGAGGAAAAAAAAAGGTACCAGCACTCCCGAATAAGTCTTTCAATGCCTGATACCTCAAAGTCACCAGAAATAAATTCCAGATTTTGTGTTGCAGGAGCATTCATTCCTATAGTAATCAGAAGAAAGAGAAAGCAGTCAATCTTACGTAGTCTTAATAGATTACATACTATATAGATACAGGCTGCTAAGTGCCATAATGGGCCTGGAGTCATGGAGACTTGAGCTCAGATTCAGCCTCAGATACTAGCTGCATGACCTTGGGCAAGTCACTTAACTGCTGTGTGCCCCAATTTCCTAATAGGTAAAGCAGGGATAACAATAGCACCTGCCTCTTAGGATTTTATGAGGGTAAAATAAAATAGGTGCTTTGTAAACTTTATAGGCCTAAAGACATTCTATCCAATATTATTATTAATCATTATATCAAAGACATACGTTGTAGGAAAACTGCACACCTCAATTAATAACATGAGATCTATGTATAGTTAGCCACCTTCTTACTCTTCAATGGAGAGTCAACCACTACAACTATGAGAACATCCCTTCAGATAGCGTGAATTGGTCTATCTAGGCTAGTAGGACTTCTTGCCCAGGATGCTAGTAACTGGGTAGAGTGTTCTCCAGAAGGAGCTGTCCAGTAGAAGGCACCATTCTACACTTTGGCAACCTGAATCACCATACAGTGGAGTTGTCATCCCCATGCTCCCCCACCTCAGTTTCCATGGTTCCTCTCTCCCAAACCTGCCTTTCCCTATAATCCTCAGCAGACACAAATGTCAGGCTGTTCCTCTCCTGTATTGTATTCTGTATTCTCCTGTACTTGTATTCTGTCCCCACAGTTCCCTCACTTTCACCTTGGCTCTCTCCCAGTCCCATGTCAACTCAGTCTTCTAGCTGCAAAGTTCATTTCTCTTGCTCTCAGTTAAAAGTTTCTGTTGTTTTTCCTTTAAAGACCTCATTATGATATGGAGGTTACCTGATATAAAGAACCTCAAAATCCATCTATGCTACCCCTCTACAAAAATGCTGCAGTTGGTTGTGCAGGCTTTGCCTCAGGACCATCAGCAGGGAGAACCCACTGCCTCCCAGACCTAAGAAGGTATGAAACAGCAAAATCCCAGGATAAGGAAACATGGAATGTACAAGATAGTAAAGCAAGCCCGCTTTATTGGGTAGAGAGAGATACTCACAGAATAAAGGAATGATCTGGGGAAGGATGACAGAAATAGGTCTCCTGAGCTCTCAGGAGAAATTGGGTTTCTGAAGTCCCAGGGCAAAGGAAGCACTCTTTCCCAAACCAATAAAAGTCTGGTATGTTTTTAAGGGGGAAGGGAGTATGGAACTTAGACTTAGCAACTGGTGCCAATTCATGCTAGTAGGAGGAAGGAAGACACCTCAGAAATTTGAGATTGGTTGATATTCCAACTCCTCATCAGAAAAGGGATTACTACTGATTCAATTCTGACAAAGCACTCAGCTTCTCTATCAGGGACTTTTTTACTTCCCCAGGGTATCTACATTTAGAGGGTCTGGGAGGCTACACTATCCCTTACACCCAATTTCCAAGAAATTCCCTTCCATCCATATTCATTTCTCATTGTTCTTTGTTGTGCAGTCATGTCTGAGTCTTCATGACCCCATTTGAGATTTTCTTGGAAAAGATACTGGAGTGATTTGCCATTTCCTTCTCCAGCTCATTTTACAGATGAGGAAACTGAGGCAAACAGGGTAAAGTGACTTGCTCAGGTCACAAAGCTAGTCATTGTCTGAGGTTAGATTTGAACTCAGGTCATCTTGACTCCAGACCTACCATTTTATCCACTGAGCAACTTAGTTGCCCCAAATGTCTTTATTTCAAGCCTCAGTCTGCCTTTCTTCAACCTTTACCATTGCTCTGAGTTTAACCCTCTAGGGCCAAATAGAACAAAATCTAATCCTTTTTCTGCTTGGCAGTCCTTCAAATACTTGAAGACAGCTTAGACTGCCACTGTAAATGTGTTACTCGGGGCAAGTCATTTAGGTCTGTTCCACATTTATTGCATTAGACAGTGTGGCATGGTAGAAAGAGTACTGGATAGAGAGGCAAAAGATTTGGGTTCAAGTCTCAGATTTGTCACTTTGAGATCTTATTCCCCTTTCCTCAGGTTAAAATATTTCTTGTTTCCACATCATTTGGACATTATTTCCCCAGAAACAGTGTTTGTACTTTCATAGCAAGCTGTATGGGAACTAATATGAAAGTGACAGTCACAAAAAGGGTCAAATCATCATTAACTGTCTGGTTTCCACCTTGAGTGATTGGCCTAATCATGTTATAATGGAATTCCTACTCTTACTGCAAAACAACATCGGTTAGGGCAACATTGCTGCTTCGAGAATGCTTGTACATGTCTCTTGCTCTTGGGAACTGGTATTAAGATTGCTCATACTTGCTAGTACTTGTAAATAGCCCAAGTAGATCATGAGATCCTACTTCAGAAGACCCAGCTATAAATGGATCTTCTATGGAAAGTTGTGTTACTCCAGGAATGTTCCTTTTTTATTTCTTTTTGCTTCTAGTCCAATATTCTTTCACTCATTAGCCTCTTAAGGCTGATTCCTCTTTGCCTGATCAGAATCCTTTTCTTTCTTTCTTTCTTTATTTCCTTTTTGGGTTATTTCTTTCATTATATTTAGAGACCCTTTGTGTTCTCCAATAATCTAGAAACTTAATCTTTCAACTTAAATAAAAAATTGTAGATTCAATTTCAAAATCCATAAACTCACTGTGATTGTCATCCTTCTTTCCTGAAGAGAACCAAAATGATATCACTATGTTAGAGTCAAGTTGTAGTGTGTCCAACATGACGAATCAGACCAATACAAGTTTGAAAGGTCCTACTACAAGTCAGGCACAAATAATTCATGTAAACATTTGGGGTGGCTTCTCTGACTTGCACATCTCATTAATTTTGAGCTGCTTCAATTCTGCTTTGCTCATAGAGCATAGTACCTTCTCTGATGTGGACACACTGTGCTGGGCAATCCTGTGTTAGTGTCTCCCATGTCACACAATTCCAAAGTTCTTAAGACATACCTGGAGAGTACACTTATATTGCTTTTTCTGATGACCATGTCAGTGTTTGCCAAATAGTCTTTTTGGCAAGCATACATTTGGCATTTAAATAACATGGCCAACCCATTGGAATTTCACTCTCTGCAGTGGAGTGTTAGAATGCTTGGCAGTTTAGTTCGAGAAAGGACTTCAGTGTCTGGTATCTGATCCTGCCAAGCAAGTGACCTTCAGAATCTTCCTAAAACAATTAAAATGGAAGTGGTTCAATTTCCTGGCATGGCACTGGTCTACTATCCATGTAACTGTTCTGTAGACCTTCAGTTTAGTAGCCAAATACCTCTTTTCTCCCACATTTTCCTTCAGCACCTCCCAAACTTATGTAACTCTGGCAATGAATGGTCAACCTCATTATCAATGTGTACATCCCTGGAAAGTATACTGCCAAGGTAAGTGAACTCATTCACAGTATTCATTATTCCTCCATTTGCGGTAACCAATGGTTCCACATATAGATATTGTGGTGTTATCTGATGAAGCACCTGTGTTTTAGGCCAAAATTAACACAAGCATCAGAGAATCGATCATACTTTGTTGCATCTTGACTTCAGAGGCTTCATTGAGTGCACAATCATCTGAAAACAAAACAAAACAAATCATGCACCAATACTCTCTCCACTTTAGTCTTGGTTTGTAGCCTTTCCAAGTTGAAGAATTTACTATCAGTGTGGTAGCTGATCTTGACATCGTATTTATCCTAATTGAAGGAGTTTGATAACATGGCTGAAAACATCATGCTAAAAACTATGGGAGCAGGACTGTCTATAATGCTCCACTAAATTCTTGATTCCCTAAATGTGCGTTATCCACTCTGGGGATTATTAGTTAGCAAGTTTTCTGAACTCACCTTGACAACCCTCATTGAATTCTCCAACTTAAGTATCAAGCCGGGATAGCTAAAGCAGGAGGGGGACTTGAAGCAGATGCAAGAGGCAGCATGTGCTCGGTAGATCAAACCATCACCATTACCTCAACTGCCATCTCCCCTCAGACCTCAGTGGAGACAGCTTAGAATCTTGAAACCAAGAGTTTTTGGAATGGCAGTGCCCCTCACTCCCAGACCATGAGCCTTGCTTCCCATTCAGCTATCAGTGACAGGGGCAATCATTGTGGAAAAAGAAAGCCACCTTCCTCACCACCACCACCAACTGCTGATCAGCTGCCACTGAGAAGAAGGTAGGCTCAAGAACCCTGGAAATGGCAGCACCCTTTTCAAGAATCCCCAGATCTCTTGTCCTTTTAGCCCAGAATCAGCTGCCATCATACTTGGAAGTAACTCTTGTGGAGATGGACCCTGGCAACTGCTTCTAAAGCTACTTCAACCACAGCTATTGAAGACCCAGAAAAGAATGTACTTGGCCCTATTAAGTGGTTTAACAAAAGAGATGAATGTGATTTTTATCAGTGGAAATATTAAAGAAGATGCATTACTGTGTGTTTTGCCAGGGTACCATAGGACTTCCCATCTGATTTGCAGTTGAAACCTTCTATATGCTGTCTCGTTTGAATATAAGCCTGGTTTTGATCATAGTGCTTTGCACGCACACACACACACACACACACATATATGTATATGCATATTATATACATATATATATATATGTACCTATTTTAATTTCACCTTGGAAAATGTTCATTTTTTCATGAATTTCTAAGAAGCTATTTTGTGGAAAATAAAGTAAACTATTATGTGGAAAATAAAGTAAAGTTTTTATTAGGAAAATAAATGTTAATTAGTGCTATAGAAGGTAGATAGTGATGTTTCTTGACTTGAGATTCAGGCATGCCCATGGAGAGCTGAAACTCATGTTCTTAAGCTCTATATATTCTCAGATCTTGGCTCTCAGTCAACTCATGTGGAAATCATCAACAAACTTCTTCTAAATGGCAATCAGGCTTATGACATCAGCAACATCATTCCTAATAGACCAGTAAAACAATTTTCCTTAAAGACTCTGCTTTGAACATTCTGTATAGAATAAGATAGAACTTGGCAAGCTCTCCAGAGTGGCATACCAAGTTGGTGACCTCAGTTCATATGACATATTCAGGTGCATGTAGAGGAGAGAGTGGAGAGGTGGAAATGGAAGGGGTGAGTGACCACATTGATAATCTTGACAAGAGGTGTGACAATGAACCATGACCCTCGTGAACATCAGGACAGCCAAGAACAATTCTTGCAATTGGTAGGATGGGACCATAGTCTAGCTGGCCAGTTGCCCAGTGTACTGAAAATCAGCATTCCAGACATCTTTTGCACACATGTAAAGGTTGCTAATCCCTAGAACAGACCTGATTTAAAGAAGTGAATCAGTTGCAAGCGAAATGAGAGGGAGGAATAATTTATTGACACACCTAAGGATAACTTCAAAAGATGCTGCATAGTTCTGCATACTTATTAAGCACAAGCTATGGACAAGTCTTTGTGCCAAGTGCAAGGATTTTAGAGATGGTGTAAGATATATTCCTTTCCCTGAAAGATCTTATAGTCTTAACAGGAAGACACTGTTTTGAGGTATGATATGAATGATATGAACACAGTGTCCCAAAAGTATTAGTGAAGTTTTAAGCTATTAGGAGATTTAATTTACACTATTAAAAGTTTTAAACTGTACTAAGATTTTTGGGACACCCTGTATGTATAGGAGAGTGTCCCAGTATATTGTATCTCTCTAATGTATTTTCCATCCTCTCTTTTGTATTTATTACTCAAAATAACATTTGGAAAAATTTATGGTCATTGTTAAAAGAAGAAAAAAGACAACAGGAAAAATATCAGTAAGTACCAACCCATATATCTACCTTCCCACTTTTACAAAATTTTTAAATGAATAATCTATACACATTCAAGGTCATCCATGATGAAAGTATGAATAAGAAACAAGATATTCTTTTGCAAAGAATATTCTAGAACAGATCACATCTTCACAGTCATATAAATGACTTAAAGGTTGCATGGAATCTACAATCCTTTTTGATGACTAAAAAAGGCCTTAACGCTGACTTAAAGTTTTTCTTTGAACAAGGCATATATATATATTAATGCTATGCAAGAGTCCTTGAAAGGTCCAACAAATCCTCTGTTTATTAATTTCAAAGTCAGCTCCTTTGAAGAACTGGAAGGTCTCTGGGTGTATAACATGGAATATATTTTTCAGAATTTTTCTTTTCTTCCTCTTTTTCACTTTTTTCTTTAAAAAAATTATTTTCTTTGAAAGATAATCAGAACCAACGGGTGGAACAGTGGCTAGAGCTTTTGGCCCAGAATCAGGAAAACCTGAATTCAAATCCTGCCACAGATACTTCCTAGCTAAGTGATAATGTATAAGTCAGTTAAGTGTAAAGTGAAAAATATAAGTGTAAAATGAAGATAACAGATCTTACCTCCTGGGTTATAGAGAAGTTCAAAAGAGATAATATTTATTTGCAAAGAACTTAGTACAATGCCTGAAATACTTGTTTTCTTCTTTTATTACATAGAATAGCTCTCTCGGAGGGAAGAGGGGAATAAATGAATACTGGGAGAAATTTTGTTTTCCTAAAAACAAAGGCGATCCATGGATTTTTTATTTAATTCCAAATGAGGGATAAAACAAGGAAATGTGTTCTTCAAAGCTATTTGACACCATCGTGGAGGATGTTCAGATAAGAATCTGATTGCAAAGACAGAGTTCCCATAAAGGGTGAGGTCTTTCAGATGGCCCTCTTTGTAAATGATGTAATCAAGACTAAGAATGTAGAACTTCTTAAATGAAATCCAAAATCACAGAGTCTAATCTAACTTGCTATCCAGAGAAAACCAAGTAGATGAAGAACTCCTGATGCCCAAAGTATAATAGGCAATTGGATGGAGAGACTATAGAGTTAATGTGTGTGTGTGTGTGTTTCTTAAACAGACACTTCCAGGGAATGATACACTGGATCCAGCATTGGATAGCAGCAATATAGCAGGTTCAATTGCATTTAGGAAAATGTGTAATGCTATTGATGACTACATTCATCTCCCTGAAAGAAAAGTTCATCTTTTTTTTTTTTCAATATGGGTTAAATGATTTGCCAAGGGTCATACGGGTAGTACATCTGTGAGACTGGATTTGAACTCAAGTATTCTTGGTTCCTGGGCTCTATCCACTGTGTCACCTAGCTACCCTTAAAAAAAAAAACAAATTCATTTTCTTAATAGGTAGCTAGGTGATACAGTAGCAAGAGTGCTAGACTTGAAATCAGACTCATCTTTCTGAGTTTGAATCTGGCCTCAGATACTTTCTAGCTGTGTGACCTTTGGGCAAGTCATTTAACCTTGTTTGCCTCAGTTTCCTTATCTATAAAGTGACCTGGAGAAGAAAATGACAAACGATTCCACTATCTTTGCCAAGAAAACTCCCAATGCAGAGTCGGACAACACTGAAACGATTCAGTGACAACCAGTAGGCATAAAAGTGGGTTTCCTAAACAAAGTTAGCCAAGTAAATGCGAATTCCCTTCGTGCCAGGACACTGAAGCTGAAGTTTCCTAGGACTCTCCTCCCTGTTGTCCTTCCAAAACCATGTAAAAAGTGCCATTTCTCTACAGGGCACCAAACTCCTACTAGAACTCTGCATTCTGGAGTACACTCATTGCTTTTCATCTCATTTTGGCAAATTGTTTGCGCCATCTTTTGTTGACTGTCCCCCCTAAAAAAAGACTTTTTATTCTTCTCACCTTCCCCATTCATATTAAGTGTTTCCCTCATGTCTTCTTCAGGCCAGCACTGTGCAGCCCATTAACTAGCCCATGATTAACCTCAAATAGCAGTTTCTCATCACTGTCACTCATCATCTACTACCCCCCACTAGTTGCCACCCATCCTCCCCTTATTCCTTTTCTCTCCCTCCCTCCTGAATGCAGACAGTGAAATAAAAATAAGTCCTCTATAAAAGCTCCCTTTGTGACTGTTCACAAAACCTGCCATTTTGGTGGAAAACAAACAAACAGGAAAGAGAGGAAAAAAGATCCATTCATTTAAAAAGCCAGATGGGTTGGCATGTGTGGAGCCAAAGGGGAGAGAAGGACTCTTGACCTTGAGTTTTTTTCTCTTCTGTGGTGGTGAGGCTGTTGAAGGCAAGAAGTAGTCAGGTAGGTCAGAAAGTTCAGAGAAGCTGAACAATTGGAGAAAGAGATAAAGGCAGGATAGTGGGAGGCTATTAGAGTGATTAGTTCCACCTGAGCCAGGCATTAAAACCAATCCATCTAGGGGTTTCAGGTATTATGTAAATGATGGGCCATTTAAACACATGTAAATGATCTACATGGCCCTCTGTACAAAGAATCCTATTCCTCTTCAGTAGGGGGGGTGGCCCTCTGTTCAACAGAGGGTCTGTGTCTTGTGGGGAGGTCCCTTGCAATACTGATGGTCTTTGCTACTGCGAAGACTGAACACTTCAGATACGGACAATAGCCTATTATCAGTTATGTACAAGAATACAAACAGTATCCACAATCTGAAACCATCCTGAAGTTTCTATGCCCAGCCCCCTTCTCTCATTTCCTGTTCCTTCTAAAAGGAACTTTCAAAGACAGTACTCTATATACCATTGTGTATCTCTATGACACAACCCTAAACCTGCAGATAATTCTATGAAAGACAACATACTCATTGTCTGGAGCACTTTAAAGGGGGGATGGGGTGAAGATAACCATGAAAATATCTCCTGGGCTTGTTTTGACTGGTACCAAAGATCAGAAGACCCCTTCAGTTCAAAGGTCAGAACACCAGAGATGAAATTCTGTGTGAGTTTTTAGTAGGCATCACTAGAGTGGTGCAACTTTGTAACCCAGATGTACAGCTCTTATCCACATCTAAGAATGGGAACATAAAAACATATTTGCCTGACGTTAAGATATATTTGTACCACATCTTGGTCCATGAATTATACCAGATGACATTTTTTTGTTGAGAAATGGATAGGGCACTTAGTAGCAAAAGCTGGCAAATAGAAGACAATTCCTGCCATCCATGAGTTTGGACATTGTAAATACTATTTTTTGTAAATGTAATATTATGACATGTACAAATTGTTATTTACATGATAATGAGACATTTATATGCGGCAATGTGGAAAGCCACTGGACATAGAGTCAGGAAGAACTAAAAATGCACTTTGCCCCAGACTTATGCAACCATGGTCAAATCACTTAATCCCCTTTGGACTCAGTTTCTTCATCTGTAAATGGAGATAAAAATAGCTCCTGCCTCACAGGATCAAATGATATACAAAAGTAAAGCACTTTGCCAACTTTGAAGAAATATGTAAATGGTAGATATTTTGATTACAGTTTTAGCATCTAGACCTATGATTTCATCTGTATGTGGAATGACTAGCAAGAAACTTCCTCTACCAGAGGGTGTCTTCTCAGTAAGGAACTTGCCTAGGATCTCATAGGATGTATCAGAAGCACTTGAACTCAGAGCAACTTTATCATATCAAAGTCACCTTATCATGTTCTCTCTTGGGCACTTCTCTAACACTTTGCCATTTGCAAAGCATTTTACCTTTCATTTGGTCCTCATGGCAACTTCATAATAACTGAGAGCAGTATTATAGGAATTATTACCCCAACCTATAAAGAGGAAACTGAGGCTCAGAGATGAATAGTGCCTTGTCCTTGGTCACACAGGTGGTAGGCATGAGAGGCAGGAGGCCTCCTATGACAAACGTAGAAATACGAATGTAACTAATGACTGCTGTCCAAGTCCTTAGGGCCCATGTGGCCAGTCCTTATTACAGCTAGTGCTACTACCACTACAAGTACTAATACTTTTGCTGCTGCCGCTACTTCTATAGTAGTACTTCTATACAATTCTATATAATAGAGGGTAGTACTATAATAGGACTTCTAGTACTATTACTGGTACTACCACTGTCACTATAAGTACTTCTGCCGCTATTGCTACTACTACCGCTGCTACTACTATTACTACTACTTCTACTACTACCACTACTACTACTACTACTCCACATTGAAAGCAATTGACAACATGGCTGAAAACATCATGCTAAAAAAGCGGAGCCCTGTTTGACTCCATTGGTGACTGGGAAGGCAGGAGAGCATTGTCCATTATCCAGAACCTGAACAAACATGGCATCATGAAATTGCTGTATAATATTAATGAACTTCTCCAGGCAACCATATTTTGACATAATTTTCCATAAAATCTCACAACTAACAGTGTCAAAGGTCTTGGTCAGATCCACAACATTGTGTACAGACGTCCCTTCTGGACCTGGCAATTCTCCTGGAGCTTTCAGGCAGCAAACACCATATAGACTGTTCCTTGGCCCTTTCTGATAGATGACCATCTTCCAGGTAAAGGATCAGCCTATTAAGGAGAACTCTACAAGAATTTTGCCATCAATGACTAAGAGAGAGACGCCCCTGTGATTGTCTCAGGACAATTTATTCCCTTTACCTTTATAGAGATGGACAATGGAGGCATCCTTGAACTCCTGGGGGATAACTTCCTCTTGCCATTTAACCTGGAAAATTTCAATTTGAAAAGGCTACAAACCAAGACCAAAGTGGAGGGAGTGTTGATACATGAAGTTTTGAATACTGTGGATAAGTTCACGTACCTTGCTAGTGTATTTTCCAGGAATATGCACATCTACAATGAGGTTAATGCACACATGGCCAGAGCTAGCTCAGTGTTTGTGAGACTTCAAAGAAAATTTTGGGAGCAAAGAGGTATTAGACTGACTAACAAACTGAAGGTCTACCGAGCCATTGTGCTGACCTCATTGTTGTATGCCTGTGAAACATGGACAGTCTACCAGCGCCATGCCAGGAAACTGAATGGCTTCCATTTGAACTGTCTTAGAAAGATTCTGAAGATCACCTGGCAGGAAAAGGTACCATACACTGAAGTCCTTGCTCGAATTGAACTGCCAATAGTCAAACTATGCTTCAGAGATACAACTCCAATGGGCTGGCCACAATGTTTGAATGCAAAATCTATGCTTGCTTAAAAGACTATTTTATGGAAAACACACATTGAGCAGGTGATCACATAGTGGTCAGAAGAAGTGATACAAGGACACTCTCAAGGTCTCTCTCAAAAACTTTGAATTTGACTATGCAACATGGGAGACACTGGCACAGGACCGTTCAGCATGGTGTGCCCACATCAGGAAGGGTGCTGTGCTCTATGAGAAAAGCAGAATTGGGACAGCACAAAGTAAATGTAGGGTGCACAAATTTGAAGTATCCACCCCAAATATTCACACGGACTGTCTGTGCCCAACCTATGGTAGAGTGTTCTGAGCTTGCATTAGACTGATCAGCCATAGTCAGACACACTGAAATTTCACTTTTATCGTGGTGATGTCCTTTGGGTCCTCTTCGAGAATGAAGGACAACAACCAAACAACTAACCAACTGCTCTTACTACTACTACCACTACAAGTACTAGCACTTCTGCTGCTTCTATGACTGCTGCTGTTACTACTGCTACTACTACTATTCCAACTACTACCACCAATGCTACTGCTACTACCACTATTCCTACTCCTACTCATAATGATAACATTTAGATAAGGCTTTTAGGTTTTCAAAGCACTTCGCAAATATCGCACTTGAATCTTACAACAATGTAAAGTAGGTATGCTTATCCCCATTTTACAAATGGGGAAACTGAGTCAAAGAGCGGTTAAGTAACTTGCCCAAGGTCACACAGTTACTAAATGTCTGAGGTTGGATTTGAACTAAGGTCTTCCTGACTATATATCAAGTACTTTGTGTCCTGTACCATCTATTTGTGTGTGAGGAGTGGGGCTAAAATTATTATTTACATTCTAATAAATAATTTTTGCGGGGTTTTTGAGGAGAAAACAGGCAGATTCTAGTGAAGTTGTTTCAATGAAAGATTTTAAGTCCCTATTGACTGAAACAGAAATCATAGAAGTCGAGGAGAGAGAAAATAGAGCAAAGACAATTTTTTTTCCAAAAAGCAACATAGGTCCAGCAAAAAAAGTGAGGAGAGGATCATAGTGGAGAAGGCAGGGAAGAGAAAGGAAAGGGCGTAAGGGGGGGCCTATATAAAAATTGATATTTTATATTCTAGGTATTTCTTCTCTATATTCTCTCTCTATATATATATATATAATATATTCTGAATGTATTCTATATTATATGTAAATTTTATTTTCAGAGGAAATTCTCCACATATCCTGCAACACTTACAGTTTCTCATGAGGCCACTGGGTAGTGCAGTAATGAGGAAGACCTGAGTTCAAACTTGGCCTTAGATACTTAGCTGCCTGAATGACCTTGGGCAAGCTCTGCCTGCCTTGGTTTCCTCATCTGTAAAATAAGGAAAATAAAAGCACCTTCCTCAAAAGGTTGTTAGGAAAATCAAATGAAGTGATTATTATAAAGCTCTTAGCACAGTGCCTGGCACATAGTAAGTGCTATTTATAAATTTTAGCTATTTTTATTATTTTGGGGAGCTAGGTGGCACATAGAGTGCTGGGCCTGGAGTCAGGAAGATCTGCGTTCAAATTCAGCCTCAGACACTTACCAGCTGTGTAATCTTGGGCAAGTCATTTAACCTTGTTTACCTCAATTTCCTCATCTGTAAAATGAGTTGCAGAGGGAAAAGGCAAACCATTCCAGTATCTTTGCCAAAAACACCCAAGTGGAATCACAAAGAGTTGGACACAAATGAATAATAACAAAATTATTATTATATAACAGTGATGTAAGTATAATGCAATATTTTAACAATTATAATACTGTAATAATTATTTTAGGATAGCATCATCATCATCATAGTACTCCATCTCTTGACTCTGAGCTTTGCACAGTCAGTCCCCTGCTCCCAGAATGCTTTTCCCCACTCCGTACTCTTCACCTCTCCCTTTAGTTTCCTTGGCTTCCCTTAAGAATCACTCAAATCCTACTTCCTGCAGGAGGTCTTGCCCAGTGCCCTGGCTGCTAGTCCCTTCCAGCTTTCAAGTGACCTTCCATCTACTCTGCTTTATCTTATATCTACCTAGTTGTTTACAGAAGTTTCTCCCATTAGAATGTAATCTCTTTGAGGATAGGAACTATACTTATTTGTTCGTATCCTCTACACTTAGCACAGTGCCTAACACATAGCAAATCCTTAATAAGTCCTTGTTTACTTGACTTGATATCCATAAAAAAAAATGATTGCTTCGGAACACTGAATCATACCCATATGTAGGTCCCATTCAGTGGATGAGCTGGCCTGACTTAATAAAGGTCCACATGCCCTAAGCTATATTTTCTACTATCCACTTCCTTTTTTTCATGGGGTTTTCACCTTCTCCATTAGAGTCCATGCTGTAGGTTAGAAAATATATGTGAGGGGTATTTTCTGTAGAAAATCAGAATTAAATTGTGTTACCTAGAGAGCAAGCAAAGGCCTTGGAATTGCCCTTCCCCTTTTAACAGGATGATACAATGGAAATATTGGATTTTGAGTCAGGGGGCATGAGATTGAATCTCAACTATGCTACTTTGTACCTGTATTGCCTTGGACAAATCCAACCCATGCTTCAAATGCAATGTTTTTGTGAAACATTTCCAGATGTCTTTTCTTCCTTTGCCTCTCTCACCACATCAAATTACTAGGGTTCCTCTAGCTCAGGAGGATTCCACTCAAATGAACACTCAGAATTATAGTTGTATTAAGTACATTTTTACTGAGCTCATCAAAGATTATAGGAAAATGAGTAAATCAAGAAATCATGACAAAAGTCAGTTTCCCTGGCAGTTGGATGCTACTCTCAACGTCTCTCTTAGTCCTTCATAGAAGTTCAGCATTAGTTCTGATGGCAGCAGCCCATGTGAATGGTGTACATCTAGCACCAGGACCCATTCTTCAAAGATGCTTTTATCTCGCAAATGCTGGATCCCTTATTAGTCCAAAGACTGCTCAGGGTGCAAAGCATGGTCTGTGTGTCTTGGGGATGAATGGCTCTGGACTTCCCTCCTCTTCTATTTTACAATTTTATATTTCACATAGTTAAATTTCCACTGTGCTGCCATTCCTCTTCTGATTCTGTGTAATACCACCCCTTCCCCCAAAGTTAGCAATGACCTTTGCTTTCTTGGAGTGCACAGGGGATTTTGAACCTCTTTGAAACATATATATTTTAATTTATATGGGAGAGGAAGGAAGCAAGGAAGGAAGCAAAGAAGGAAGGAAGAACAAGAGAGACTGGAGAAAATTGAATGGGGATAGAAAGGAATACATCTTTTTCCAAGTGATACATGGCACCTACACACATTGACCACGCATTAGGGCATAAAAATCTCAATCAAATGCAGAAAGGAAGAAATATTAAACCCATCTTTTTCAAATTATGATGCAATAAAAATTAGGTGTAATCAAAGGCCATGGAAAGATAGACTTAGAATTATTTGGAAAGTAAAAAATCTAAACCTAAAGAATACGTGGGTCAAATAATAAATCATGGAAACAATCAATAATTTCATCAAAGAGAATGACAATATTGAGACAACATACCAGAATTTGTGGGATGTAGCCAAAGCAGCACTTAGGCAAAAATTTTACATCTCTAAATGCTTATATGAATAGTATAGAGAAAGAGGAGATCAATGAATTGGGCATGCAATTTAAAAAGCTAAAAAAAAACAAATTAAAAATCTTCTTAAATACCAAATTAGAAATTCTGAAACTCAAAGGAGAGACTGACAAAACTGAAAGTAAGAAAACTATTGGACTTCTAAATAAAATTAGAGGTGGTTTCATTTTTTAAAAGCAATAAAATAGATAAATCTTGGGTTAATTTGATATTTTAAAAAAGAAAGAAGAAAACCAAATCATCAGCATCAAAAATGAAAAGGGTGAATTCCAAACCAATGAAGAGGAAATTAAAGCAATAAGGAGGAGCTATTTTGTCCAGCCGTATGCCAGTAAATCTGACAATCTAAGGGAAATAGATGAATATTTACAAAAATATAAATTTCCCATATTAATAGAAGAGGAAATAAAACACTTAAATAATTCAATTTCAAAAAAAGGAATTGAACAAGCCATCAATGAACCCCCTAAGAAAAAATCTCCAGGGGGCCAGATTGATTTATAAGTGAATTCCACCAAACATTTAAAGAAAAATTAATTCCAAAACTATGTAAACTACTTAGAGAAATGGGTACAGTCCTATCAAATTCCTTTTACGATGCTAAATCAGGAAGAGCCAAAACAGAGAAAGAAAATTATAGATGAATTTCTTTAATGAATATTGATGCAAAACTTGTAAGTAAAATAGTAGCAAAAAAATTAGAGCAATTTATCACAATATTACAATATAACCAAGTGGAATATGTGTCAGGAATGCAGGATTGGTTCAAAATTAGTAAAACTATTAGCATAATTGACCATATCAATAACAAAATGAACAGAAATCACATGATTATCTCAATACATGCAGAAAATGCTTCTTGACAAAATATAGCACCCATTCCTATTAAAAGCACTAGAGAGCATAGGAATAAATGGAGTCTTCCTTAAAATGATAAATAAGCAGTATCTAAAGTCATTGGCAAGCATTATATGCAAAACTAGAAATTATCCCAATAAGATCAGGGTGAAGACAGAATACCCCACTAATATTGATAACACCACTATTATTCAAAATTGTAGTAGAAATTTTAGCTTTATCTTTGAGCAACACAACCTGCAAGTAAGTAATATCTCCTCTCCTCTGGTGTTCTGCAGGTAAACTCCATGGTCAAAAGCTGCCTTCTTTTTCCTTTGTGTTTGCTGACTACATTTCTTGCTCAAAGATCAAGCCTTAAGTCCAGTTCACTCTGGAGTTCATAGACTGGATAAGTCCCTACCCACCTAGCACAGAGTGAATGTAATAACTAGTCATTGTTTCTCTTTTACCTAGGAACCCTGAGGTTCTTCACTCCCCTCAATTTGATTTCTTTTTATTAAAGGGACCATCCCTTGAGTAACTTAAAGAAGGCCATTCATTGAATTGGTATATCACACTCAAAATGAAAATGTGGTAAGATTTTAGGCTGAAAGAGCCAGGGTCTCACTCACATTGCATCCTGGACCATCTTCAGTTGTTCTAAGGAGCATCAGACCACTGGACCCAGATGACTCAGAAAAAGAAAATGAGGCTGGTGACCTTGCACAACCCTACCTCCCTCAAATCAAAGTCAACCACAAGTCATGTCATCATCTTGATGTCATGGTCCTCTTTAAGAACGAAGGAAAAACATACAACAAGCAATTTTAGCTTTAGCAATAAAAGAAGTAAAAGGAATTAGAATAGAAAATGAAGAGACAAAATATCACTCTTTGCAAATGATATGATGGTATACTTAGAGAATCCTAGAGAATCAACTAAAATACTTGAAATAATTAACAGTTTTAGCAAAGTCGCAAGTTGTAAGATAAACCCACATAAATCATCAGCATTTGTATATATTACCAACAAAGCTCAGCAGCAAGAGATAGAGAAGTTCCATTTAAAATAACTGGAGACATTACAAAATATAAAATACCCGCCAAGACAAACCCAGGAACACAATTACAAAACATCCTTCATACAAATAAAGTCAGATCTAAACAATTGGAAAAATATCACTTATTCATGGATAGGCCAGACTAATACTATAAACATGACAAGTTAATTTACTTATTCAGTGCCATACTAATCAAACTATCAAAATTATTTTATAGAGCTAGAAAAAGTAATAACAATATTCATCTGAAAGGACAAAAGGTCAAGAATATTAGGGGAATTAATGAAAAATTGCAAAGGAAGGTGGTCCAGAAGTTGTACCAGATCTAAAACTATATTATAAAGCAATAATCATCAAATGCATTTGGTACTAGCTAAAAAACAGTGCTAAATCAGTTGAATAGATTAGGTACACAAGACGCAATTGTAAATGACTATAATAGTCTTTTGCTTGATAAACCCAAGGTCTCTAGTTTCTGGCATAAGAACTCACTGACAAAAAACTGCTGGGAAAACTAGAAAACAGCATAGCAGAGATTAGGCACAGACCAACATCTCACACTGTATACCAAGATAAAGTCAAAATGGGTACATGGTTTAGATATAAAAGTTGATACCATAAACAAATTAGGAGCCAAAGGAATAGTTTACCTGTCAGATCTATGGAGAAAGGAAGAAGGTATAAACAAACGAGATAGAGGACATTATGAAATGCAAAATGGATAATTTTGATTACATTAAATTAAAAAGACTTTGTACAAACAAAGCCAACATAATCAAGATTAGAAGGAAAGCAGAAAGATTGGAAAACAATTTTTACAGCAAGTATTTCTGATAAAGGTCTCATTTCTCAAATATATACATAACTGTCAAATTTATAAGAACACAAGTCATTTCCCAACTAATAAATGGTCAAAGGATATGAACAGGCATTTTTTAGATGAAGAAATAAAACTATAGTCATATGAAAAAAAATTCTCTAAATCACTACTGATTAGAAAAATGCAAATTGAAACAACTCCAAGGTGCCACCTCACACTATCAGATTACCTAACATGACAGAAAAGGAAAATGATACATGCTGGTGAATGTGGGAGAAAATTGGGACACGATGGAGTTGTGAACTAATCCAACCATTTGGGAGAGCAATTTGGAACTATGCCTAAAGGGCAATCAAACTGTGCACACCCTTTGATCCAGGATTACCACTACTAGGTCTGTATCTGAAAGAGATCACTACAAAAGGGAAAAGGACCCACATGTATGAAAATATTTAAAGCAGCTCTTTTTGTGGTAGTAAAGAATTGGAAATTTAGGGAATGCCCATCAATTGGGGAACGGCTGAACCAGTTGTGGTATAGAAATGTAAGGGAATGCTATTGTACTGTAAGAAATGATGGGCACATGGATTTCAGAAGAACCTGAAAATATTTACATGAATTGATGCTGAGTGATGGGAGCAGAACCAAGAGAGAAAATTGTACACACAGTAATAGTAACACTGTGCGATGGTCAACTCTAATAGACTTGGCTCTTCTCAGCCATACAATGATCCAAGACAATTCCAAAAGACTCATGATGGAAAATGCTAGCCACCTTCAAAGAAAGAATTGTAGAATATGAATGCAGATTGAAGCATATCATTTTCACTTTTTTTTTGCTCTGTGCGGCTTTTCCCTCTTGCTCTAGTCATTATGTGACTAATATGGAAATATGTTGCCATGATTGTATGTGTTTCTTGCTGTCCTGGGATCAGGAAAGGGAAGGAGGGAAGAAATTTGGAACTCAAATTTTTATAAAAATGAATTGTGAAAACTATCTTTACATGTAATTGAGAAAAATAAAATGCTACTTACCAGAGAGAGAGAGAGACAGAAAGAGAGACAGTATCTGAGACTGGATTTGAACCCATTTTTCCTGATTCCTGACACTCTATCTACAACAACACCAAGTTACCCTTTTTGTGAATCATAGTATACCATACTACCAATCAAAATCAATCTAAAAGATGTATGAATAAATAAATGAAAAATCACCTAATAGAATACTCGCTGTGTGCTAAGCACTGAGGATAGAAACAGGAGGCATTCTCTGATCCCAAGGAGTTGACATTCTAATGAATGAGACAATACGTTGGGAGGTTTCAGCTGCAAGTCAAATAGAAAGTTCTTATTGTCTTTGGGGTGCACCCTTTCCACTGATAAAATCATATTTGTCTTTAATGTTAAAGTATTTGATAATTCCAAGGACTTTGGTGACTAGGACTTTCTATTGGGTCTTTAGTAGCTGGGCCGAAGGACTTAGGTCATATCCCCACAGGGATTGTTTGTTGCATAGATGCCTTTAGGAGCTGTGCTGGAAGCAGGACTAGTGTTCTGGGGAACGATACTCTTGAGCTTGCCTACTTGTAGGTGGTGATTGGACAGTGGTGATGAGGTAGGTGGGTTCCTTCTCCAAAAACATTCTTCAGTGCACATATTAAGGACTAGGCTGGAAGAAGAGCTGGTGGTCTGAGGATGGGGGGGTGCATTTCAGTTCTCCTGGTTCAGATTCCTGAGGTGTCTCCTTCAGGTTTTTGGGAAATGTGGTTGTGGGAATGATCTGCTGGTTGGACTCACCTAGTACATGTTTCTTCCTGTGTCTCCCTCAAGGTACCTTGCTGTTTTAGCTATGCTGGCCTACCAGTAAAAGTGCTAGGCTTACAAATTAAGAAATGAAACAGTTCCTCAAGGTACTATTAGAGAAGATAACATATACAATTAAATATAGAATATAAATACTACATTTATACAAACAATTGTGCATAATATACACATACATATATATACACGTGTGTATATATACACACCTATAATTAGTATATATAATAGCTATGTAACATGAATATAAATATATTAAGACACAGAGAGCTTGTATGCACATACATTAACACATATACATACATACAGAACACACTGAGTGGACCCACTACAGTAGATTTCTGGGATCAACATAAACAAGAATCCTAATGGAGAAAATTATGTATGTGGGTGCCCCTCTCTTCCAATGGAGACAATACTGAAATCTATGAGATCACAGATCTGCTGAAGTATTTGTTCCATGTATCCAGGGATACCTAGCTTCAGGGCATCAGTCTAGCTCTTAATATTCAATAAAAAGGACAATGGCCTCTTTTTATTCTTATAGAGACATCTTTCTCTAGGACTTTTTTTTTTATTCCTGTCTACCTTATCCTCATTGCTTAGTGTAAGGAAAATAATTCTTTAACCTATTGCCAAAGAGCCTTGGTTTTTATCAACGTGGCTATACTGAGACAGACAACCACCTGTTTACTCCATCATAGACTTTACAAGTTTATAAGTTGTTAACTTATAATGTTATAACTTGTTAACAACTTTATAAGTGTTAAGACCAAAAATTAAAAATTGTTACCTAGTGGCCAAGCTTCTAACAATGAACCTCTCTGAATTTACCTAAACTGGTACTCTGACAACCACAACAATGATTAGTATTGATTAAGTATGTACCATTTGCCAGGCACCATGCTAAGTACTTGGCCAAAAACATGATCCTTGCCTTCAAAAAGTTTACATTCTAATGAGGGAAACAGCCTACAAGCAACCATGTGTGTATATATATATACACACACACACACATACATATATATAGATAGATATACAAAATATATATGTATATATACATGCATGCATACACATGTATGTGTATATATGTATATGTGTGTACATATATGTATAATACATACAAGATTAATAAGAGATAATCTCAAAGCAAAAACATTATCAGACTTGGTAGGGTGGAGGCAAGTGGTAGCCTCCTATAGAAGATAGCATTTGAGAGTCTTGAGGAAAGAAGCTAGGGAATCCAGGAGGTAGGAGTGAGAAAGGGGAGCATTTCAAAGATGAGGGACAACCAGTGAGAATAACCCAGAGTTGGGCGATGGGAGATGGAGTGTCATGTTTGAGAAACAGCAACAAAGTCAATTGTTGGCTCATAGAATATAAGGAGGAGAAGCAAAGGGTGGAAAGGTAGGAAGGAACCAGGTTCTGAAGGGCTTTATGCTTTTTTTTTCTCTGCCATCTTGGCTTCCCCCACTCCCAACCTTGGCTGAAGTGCTTTAAAAGTCAATTGAGGAATTTATATTTGACTCTGAAGGTAATAGAGAAGTCAACTAAGATCTTAGTAGCCTTTCCAGCTTGGCAGGAGCTATGAGAGTCTGCTCTCTGTTGGCATAGCAGGAGTGTTCTGCCTGACATTTACCAGAGTGAACTAGTTGGGGGAACAGAAGCTAAATGAGAGGGTATTTTATTTTTATTGATTTCCTATCTTATAAACCTCCCAAAGTAGGACAGTCACAGGCAGATCTCCTCCCTTAGGAGATGCTGTTTTGCTGAGTAATACTGAATGCTGTTGAGTGAGGTTCTACTCTACATTGGTCCACTCCTCCCTTCCACCTTACAATGTGCAGAGGTGAAATCGAGAGTGACTACTAAAAAGTAGATGCCACATGATGGAAAGAGAAAAGTCAAAGTTGATGATGTTCGTATTCCAAGGGTAGGGGCCAGAAGAGGGAGTGAGTGCTACTCCTTTCCTTTAGTAGTCTAGTAGGTAAAATTTTCTACCTTATAAAAGCACCCATCACAGGATCCACCTAAAGCATCATCTTTTCTCTAACTTGTTTGAAGAAATACGTTTTATAAAATATTGCTATGTTTATTGGATCACTCAGATACCAGCTGGTGGACTTTGAGAAGTTCGGTTTGCCTTGCTTTCCTCTACTGTGAAATGAGAAAAATAATAGAATCTACACTTCAGGGTTGTTGTAGAGATTAAATGAGGTCATGTTTACAAAGCACTTAGTACAGTACCTGGAACTATAATTTACTGTTACTGTATCATAAATGACAGGAAATTCTATGCCTTAAAAACTTACATTTATATTTAAAATTTTAGGCACAGACAGATATTGAGGATCCCAATCAAAGCTGCTACCAGGGGAAGACAAAGTAAGAAACTGAATAGATATATGTCTAAGGTATTGCTTTTTTAAATGTAAAAAAAAAAATTCTACTCTCTATTACACAGATCCATTTGTTTTATGAATATGTGAACCTCTTATGCACAGTAACACGACAAATCTCACTGGAGCGAATCAGTGCCTGAACCCAACTCTCATTCTAATCTAGAGATTATTAAATAACTTGGACTGAGTAGTAGTAGTAGTAGTTGTTGTTGTTGCTGTGTAGATTGTATAACCTTGGTGAACATTTCAACAAGACCACCTGGACTTTCTAAACCAAATTGAAACCAAGTTAAATGTATAAATGAGTTCCTCCTTTGTGTTGAGAAACAAAGAGTCAGAGAGAGAGACAAAGAAGGAGCCAGAGAGAAATAGACAGAGAGACAGAGACAGAGGTGAACAGAGAGAGTGAACATAGGCTCATGGTTAAGTCTAAGGTTATTGACATGAGTTCAATTTCATTCTTCCCAATTTACATGATCCATGCCTTGATAAAAACACTCTCAGAATACAATGAAAATCAGCTTATCTTTATCTGGAAACAAAACTGAGAGAAAGAAACTTCCAAGGTTAAACAATGCCAATTCACTAGGCATGATGATGAAGTTGGAGGAAGGAAGAGTTAGAGATTCCAGTAGCATCAAGAATTAGGAAAACTAAAATTCCCTGTAGGGAGATCACTGCTTAAGTGGATTAGTAAACCAAACAAGGCTCCAACTGCTTATGATTGCTCTCAGCATAATTCTCAGAGTAGAAGTACCCTTTACTCGCAATCAACATGGTTCTGAACCTCCTAGGGGCCTTCTCCTCTCCCCAGAAGTCAAAATTCCAGCATTTCCATTTATCCTGAGCCATCTTTTCCCTTCCATGATTCTTCCATTTCTTTTTTCATCTGGGAAAAAAATAACAAAAAAACAAAGCATATATACTATATATTATATATATATATATATATATACACACACACACACACACACACACACACATACATATATATTACATATAGGTGATAAATATAAATAACAGATATATAAAATAAATAAATGATATATTATACAAGTGATATATCTAATTTATAAATAACATATAACAAAATATATGTGTGTATATATACATACATGTGTACATATGTGCATTTACATACATATCACATTGTCCTCCTTGCTAACAAGGGATTATACCTGATGCCTAGGAAGGTTGGTGACACAGCGGATAGAATGCTGGGCCTGTTTCCAGGAGGACCTGAATTTAAATTCAGTCTGAAACATTTCCTAACTGTCTGACCCTAGGCAAGGCTCCCTCAACTTCCTCATCTGTAAAATGGAGGTAATACTAGCCTCCTAGAGTTGTTATGAGGATCAAATGAAATATTTGTCAAGTGCTTAGCACAGTGCCTGGTACACGGTAAGCATTTAACAAATGCTTCTTCCCTTCCCCCTAGCTGATAAGGTGCTATACAAATATTCCCCAAATATTATAAAAATATGAAATTCTCAGATTAATTTTATTTCACACCTCCAACTCATAAGCAAGTCGTCACCCCATGATGTTATTGGTCTTCCTCAAAAACAAAGGATGAACAAAATATGTATAGCAAAATGCTATAGTGTGATAGCATTAATTGCGATGGGAAAAGTTAATTTGTCTTAATAGGAAGATTATATGTATGTATATGTGTACAAATATAATAGAAATGTAAATAGAAATCTGCGTGAATATATATATATATATATATATATATATATATATATATATGTATGTATGTATGTATGTGGGCTCATAAAATCCTAGATTTAGAGCTGGAAAGGCCCTTTGAAGGCATCTACATGCTCCATAGCAGATTACAATGGCCTCAGGCAAGTGACTTCTCCTTGTTCCCTAGTTTTTTCATCTGTAACATGAATGGATGGAGCCATGTGATCCTGAAGGTCCCTTCCAATTTTGACATTCTGTGAACTCTGTAAACTCTAAAGCTGTCCCAAAGTTAGCCACTTTAATCTTTTCTTTTATCATAGTTCTCTTGACAACAGAAGTGGAAATAGTCTATGAGGGACAGTGAATCTGGTCCTACGGGGGCAGTATCAGATCCTTCCTTCCCAAATACTTCCTTGTTCTTTGTCCACCCTACAGTCCTCCCCAAACAAAGAGCTATTCTGATTTCATGCTAGACTGAGCTCCCCATTATGTGGCAGCCGCTGGACTCCAGCATTGCCTCAGAAATTCCATGTTCAGGAGGGGAGAATGGAAAGAGGTAATTAGGAGACAGGGCCTGGAGATAGGGAAGAATACTCTTGTTGTGTGAAGCAGATTTTCCATCTTTTTTTAAAATTTTTCTTCTCCACTCCCATCCTCCCTGCCCACCCACTGGACTTCTACCATCCATTCCCTCTTTATGATTGTAAATATATAGCCATGGAGGAACATGAGTGTGGGGTTTGGATACATTTGGAATTATTAAGGTGGCATTTCTTTTTTATTATGAAAGCAGAGCCCTAGGAATACCTGTTTCAAGAGGATATATCTAATAGTTTCCACAGATATAAGTTTCCTGTTCCAAGAGCACGACCTCTGCTTCATAGCAGACATTCCAGAGACTGAACAGCTGAGCTCACCATTTCACATTTGTGTGAAAAGCAGCTGCCAAACAATATATCTAAGCAAGTCTTTCCCTTTTGGAATCAAGCACCTTTAAATTTATATCCTATCTTCTTATAAATAACGTGTTTTTGCTTGCATATGCTGCAATATGTTAATAGCAACCTGAAAATGAGGCATGCCAGATGTGCAGCAACTGCAAGGCATAATTGATGGACACAGCCTGACTGCCGCACTGGCACTCATGGAATGTTAAGAAAACCTAGAGGGAAGGCTACACGCACATCGAGTAAAGAGCCTGCAGAGGATTTATGGGTGCGCATGGACAAGAGTCACGCAGGATGAGTAAGAGTAGATGAGTTTTTCTCTGCACCAATGGAGGGAGCACCCACAATGATGAAACCACACATCTATTGAAGAATTACTTAAGTTGTTCACGCATACTCTAGTATTTTAGTTAAAATAACTCCTTTCTTTAAAAACAATCTTAATGAGTACAGTAATCATTTTAAAATTTATTTGTATTGATAGCTTTTGTTTTTACATCACCTAATATATCCCTTCCTCTCCCCTAAATTTCTTAGAACACAAGCATTCATGGTTGCAGATATTCTCTAAGAGAAAGACACATGAAAATACCTTTATTACTTCAGATATGTAGCAAAAACTGGCTCCTCAACATGTCCCCTGATTTTTATCTTGCCTCCCTAGAGATTTTAGAAAAAGAACTTCTTAGATGCCAGCCAGTTCGTCCTTTGGGTTACGCTGTGATTCCATCGTGTTCTCATCTAAAGAGCTCATTCGCTTGCGTATATTCTGATGTAGTTTAATATGTCTAGCTTCTCCAGTTTCTAATTACTATTATGCTTGGATATATGGTTTTACCTGCCATTCATTATTTGCAATCATCTTTTGTGTAACTAACGTTTTGTGGGAAGGAGTTAAGCCAACACGTGTAAACTTGGGACTATCCTCCCCCTTAAGAGAGACCAAGAAGGTGGCTTTCTTTCTGAATTCCTAAAAATCCCACCCCTAGACAAGTAATATTTAATCAAACAGATTGATGTGATTCTAATCTAGTACTTGTATCAGAGACTAGAGAAAAGGGTGTGTTTCTGGAGCCTATCTGCCTGTTTCCATTAACCCTGTCCCTGTGTAGCATACTGGCAGTAATATAGACTCTTCTCCTCTCTGGAGAGAGAAATCAAATCTCACACTACATCTATCCATGCCTCTCAGTTGCCACATCTATAAATTCAGACAGCCTGGGTAGACATGCATGTCTTACATGGGCACACATATCTTATACGGCATAAATACATCATCCCATCCATAGTGTAGGCAACTGTGCAAAATAAGAAACAGTAAGCCCTAAAATTTCCATCAATCTCCCTTTCCCTCTCAATGTAGAGAATTCCAATAGGGAAATTGATGGAATAGTCTCCTGTACTTCATAGCAATACCAGTTTTCCATAGTGTTTGAAGGTATAAGGCTAGATTAGAACCCTAGAAGTATCCCTTTCACAGTGCCGACCTATGAAACTCTTATATTACTTGGTCTGATATATGCCAAGTTCATGACTTGAAGCTTTATTTTGTACAGCCAAATGATAGCAAAACATGAAGATATCTATAACCCTCTAGTAAAGTCTTTCTCTTTCACTTTAAAGTGTGGAAGACATTGTCCATGATTTGACATGAGTTGAGATGTCAGAAGAGGACTCTACAAGAGTAGAGTATATATAGAGAGTATACTATACTTTCACCCAAACTGCAATTCAGTGTAGGCAACAGGTAGGGAACCTGCGGCCTTGAGGGCACCTGTGACCTCAGTTCTCAAATAAAATAAATCCCAACGAAAGGATTTGCTCTGTGAAGTCTGGATTCTGTCGAAGGGCTTCACTTGAAGAGCAAGAGGGCTACATGTACCCCCAAAGCCTGCAGTTTCCCCACCCCTGCTCTAGACAAATTAACTTTTCCCATTAAAAAGGAGAATCTATAGGTTTTGTTGTTGAGTCATTTCAGTTGTGTCCAAGTCTTAGTAACTCCATTTGGAGTTTTCTTGACAGAGATACTGGAGTGGTTTGTCATTTTATTCTCCAGCTCATTTTACAGAAAAGGAAACTGAGGCAAACAGGAATAAGTAATTTCCTCAAGGCCACATAGCTAGTAAGTGTCTGAGGCCTGATTTAAACTCAGAAAGATTAATCTGACTTGCATTATCTAACTGCACCATGTAAAAATACACTACAATTCATTACCCGTAGACCCAACTTCTACATTAGGACCTAAAGCTAACGCAGGGTAAGAGCATGGGCAGGATAAGTCTAATGAAGGAAGCATTCCAATTCAACCTCTCCTTGACAAGCTTCCCAAGGATGAGGAGTTAGGGGCTGCGTCACCTGGAGCTTCCACCTCCTCCTTAATCCCTGTCATTCCTTTATCTCTATTACTCTAAGACCGACATCTGTGTTTAAGCATTTGAAGGACTATCATATGAAACAGGTTTTTAGCTTGTTTTGCCAGTAGAATTTCACAATTTCTTTGAGGGCAGACACTGTTTCAATTTTCTCTTAGCATATATCACAGTGCTTTCTCAAAGTTGTTGCTCAATGATTGCTTGTCAAAAGTTGTGGTATATAAATAAATGTAATGAAATACTATTGTTTCATAAGAAATGATGAGCAGGCAGATTTCAGAAAAACCTGGAAAGACTTATATGAACTGATGCTGAGTGGAGTGAGCAGAACCAGGAGAACATTGTATACAATAAGTCACATTGTGCAATGACTAACTTTGATAGACTTAGCCCTTCTCAGCACTACAATGATCTAAAACAATGCCAAAAACTCATGATGGAAAATGCTATTCACATCCAGAGAAAGAACTGTGAAGTCTGAATGCTGATCTAAGCATATTAATTTTTCTTTTTTTTTCATTCTCATGGGTTTTTCCCCTTTGTTCTGATTCTTCTTTCACAACATAATTCATGTGGATCCACATGACTCAGGAGGAGAAAGTGAGGCTGGTGACCTTGCACACCAAGTACAAGACATGTCATCATTTCTCTGCTGTCATGGTCTCCTTCAAAAATGAAGGATGAACACAGCACATGTGGAAAGATATTTAATATGATTGTACATACATAAACTATATCAAATTGCATGCTGTCTTGGGGGGGATGGGGCCAGTGACAGAGCAAGAAAAAAAATTTGGAACTCAAAATTTTATAAAAGTGAAAGTTGAAAACAATCTTTGCATGTAATTGAAAAAAATAAAATACTATTTGGTGGGGAATAAAAAAATGCTTGTCAAATTTAATTGACAATTAAATTTGGCCTCAGAGAGCAGATAGAACAGTGGGTAAAAGTTACAGAAAGGAAGATTTAGTCTCAATGTAAGGAAAAGTAGCTAAGAATTAGATATGTCCAGAATGGATTACTTCAATACTGAGTTCTCCTTTAGTGTATGTAGGTCTTTAAGTAAAGACAGGAAGACCACTTGATGGACTCATTATGGAAGGGATATTGGTTTAGCCATACATTTGACTAGATGGCCCCGAGGTGCTTTCTAACTATTATATTGTTGCCTAGATGATCTCTGAGACTCAAGACTCCATCATCCACTATGGATTAGGATCAGAAGATTGATTCTTCCAACTTTAATATTCTACAAGTCTGCATCACATTTAGTTGGGGAAATACAAAGTCAAAGAAAAAGAACTTCACGTAGGCTATAAACAATAAGCTCTACAAAGTTGAGGTAAATTCATTGTCACCATTAAGTTTAAATTCAAGACTCACAGGGTTACTTGGTTTGAATTACTAGAGGAGGACTCGAACTCTGGAGAAGACATCTGTATTGGAACCAAAAACCATGGAATTCTCTACATTGGTGTCACAATGAGAGTACATGCTATGAACAAGGCTCTCTCTGAAAAAGGCTGTGAGCAATAGAGATGTGTGAGGCATGGTCTTTGACTTGTGGAGGCTTCATTCCAGTTAGGAAGAAAGACAAATATAAGCAACAGTTTGAAATAGAATGGCTGAACTGATAAAAAGTGAAATGAGCAGCACTGGAGAACATTGTTTACAGTAATAGCAATATTGTATGATGTTCAACTATAAATAACCTAGCTGTTCTCAGTAATGCGATGATCCAAGACCATTTTGAAGGACTTTTGATGGAAAAAGCTATCCATTTCCAGTGAAATAACTGGTGGAGTTTGAATGCAGATCAAAGCATATTTTTTCTTTGTTTTTTATTTTTCTTGTTGTTTTTATTTGGATATGTTTTTTTCACAACATGACATATATTTGGCATAAGTGCACATGCATATTGCTTGCCTTCTCAATGAAGTGGGGAGAGAAAGGAATAAAGGAGAGAACTGGAACTCAAGATTTGAAAAAAAAAATGTTAAAATTCTTTTTACATGTAATCAGAGAAAAATAAAATACAAAATTCATTTTTAAAAGGCTAAAAAAAGAAATAGTATGTGTGAAGTGCCAAGTGAATACCATATAGTCAAAGAGCTATAAAGGTACAGAGGAGAGTAAGGATGAAGTCAATGAATATAGAGGCAATTAAGGAAAGGAAAGGAAGAGAGATGGTTTTTTGAGTTAGCTCAGGGGCAGGGATACTGTAATCTTGAGGCTACATGTGATCCTCTACGTTCTCAAGTGCAGCGCTTTGACTGAATCCAGTTTGGGCCACATTTGAGGCTGCAAGCTCCCCACCCCTGAACTAGGTCTTCTAAGGAAAATGTGCGTTCTTTGTTGCCGAAGAAGACCATGCCATCAGAGAAATAATGATATAACTTGCACTTGACTTTGTTTTGAGGGAGGGAGGGTTGTGCGAGTCACCAGCCTCACTCCTCCTCCAGAGCCATCTTAATCCAGTGACCAGATGTTCATCAGGATAACTGGAGATGACCCAGGATGAGGCAATTGGGGTTAAGTGACTTGCCCAAGGTCACACAGCTAGTGAGAGTCAAGTGTCTGAGGTGAGATTTGAACTCAGGTCCTCCTGACTCCTGCACTGGTGCTCTATCCACTGCACCACCTTGTTGCCCCCCCTAAGGAAAATAGCATTTAAACAAAGAAGATCAGAAGCTATCTATCCAACTCCTTCATTTTCAAATGAAGAAACATAGGGAACCAGGCTAAGAATGAAATCAAGAGTTTAGTGAGCCCCAACACTCATGTATACTTCAAAGAATACCCTAACTTCCATTCAGCAAGCACATATTGAGAGGTTGTGAATTAAACATGATGCAATATCTAAACACATATAATAGTAGAGGGCTGGCCTAAGAAGCTACCTAGGAATTTAGGAAATCTTAGATTCAAACAGATTTTGTGATCCTGAAAAAGTGTCAGTCTTATAAATTGAAAAACAATTTGTTCATTTACTCTGGTAGAGGGACCTTCTACATTGTGAGTTTCCCATACTCGTGAGAAAATAGGTTACAAAAATAGATATTAATAGAAATAGGACAATTGTACCCAATTTACAGATGAGGAGACTGACACTCAGTGAGGCTGTTTGCCCAAAATCATATAGCTAGTAAGTGTCGGAGACAGGACATAAACTCAAATCTACTTATTCTTGATCCAGGGTACTTCCCACTGGACCACATTGCCTCTCACTTATCTTTAACCTTGCAAACTTGAACTATGATCAGTGGACTTAGGGAGCAAAAAGACAGGTGATCTGTGCTCCACATTCCTTTCTCCATAAACTAAACTTTCATCCAAGGTAGCTCAGTCAAACTGTTGGACAATGGTAATAGAAACTCAACAGATAGAAAGTTTTTTTAAGAGCTATTTTTTTCCTTAACAGAACTGTGCCTACATAAGAAACAGCTGTAATCTATGGTAACCAGATTCACAGGAGTTAACAAAGAAAGGATTTTTTTTTTTACAAATATTGGATTCTCCTGTAACCCTCAGGGCCTCCTTTCATTGAAGTCCTGGAAAGATCATTCCCAGGGGCTCCAGCTTTTACCAAGAACTTAACAAAAATAAAACAACAATGACAAAAAAACCTCTCTAAAATGTTGACTGCACACCAACTGAAGCATTAATTAGTTCAAGCTATGTAAACCATGATACAGTTTTATTCACAGTTTGAAATGGGAACCAGATGCCCCTATCTATCATTTGCTTGGGTGGTGCTTAAGAGGCAAACACAGCTCTGAGCAAGAACAATTTCTTATGTCTTATGGCAATTGGCCAAGTTGAAATGGAATACAAAAATAACATAGATGAGTTCATTGTTCTGAACATGCCGCCAAATAAGTTGCCGATTCTTTCCATTTTGCTTAAATGTTTTATGACCATGATATAACACATTTTTAAAAGGAGAAAATAACAACAGTAACTAATGTAATAAAAATTACTTTAAAAAAACTTGGAGATGTTACAAAATTATGGCATAGTTAGTAACTTTTGTGTCAGAAGCACGACTTCATCAATATGGTACACTCCTGTCCTGAAATGCCCTCCATCAAAACAAATAGACCACTTTCCATAACTTATGTTCTTAGAGAGTCACCTGGGGGCACTGAGAGGTTGAGTTATTGGCCTTTGATTGTACAGTCAATATGTGTCTGAGGTAGACTTGAAATCAAGTATTCCAAAAAGGGAAGATCTTCTATCCACTATGACGTTCTTACATGCCTTAATGATAATAGTCTATATTGACATATTGCTTTATAGAGCCTTCATGCAGGTTATTTAATTTCATCCTTTCAACATTTCTATAAGGTAAACAGAAAACAGTAATAACAGAAATAACTTCAGTTATTGCTAAAGTGATAAAATTGTTATTTTTAAAACACAGTCATTGATGATTTCCATTTGTTGTCACACCTTGGGAGGAGGGTAGGGGAAGGGAATTTTTCACCTGTCTCCACTCATTGCTTCCAGCCAGACAATCTGAGCACTTCTTATCTGACACAACTTAGTATATTGTAATTCTCCTTGCAAGCATGTAGGTCACAAGGTCCAAAAAATGAACAGGTTTCTTTTTTTTTGATATGTCAATCAAAATAAATAGAATCACTGTTAGAGTCCTTTTGATTCGTGCATAAATTGGATTTAAGTGAGGCAGAGCTGCCTGAAGTCGTCAGCCTCACTCTCTCCTCCAGAGTCATCACAGTCCAGTGGCAGAACAGAATTAAGATGACTGGTGATGGCTCAGGATTCAGTGGATGACTTTGGAATCTTTGATGTCTAACCAAGCTCTAAGGGTTCCTCATTGCCTGTTTCGGCTGCCTTCATGGCTGTTGGAACATATTGTTTTCATCCACTCATTCTACCAGGAGATGTCTTCACATGCTTGGAGTAGACACCCCCTTAACTCATCAATGGGTTTGAGACCCCTTGAGACCCCTTATAATGCCTTTCATTGAACATTTCTTCCTGAAGAAACCTGTATAACCTCACTTATTTACATACCCCTAACTGTTATTCTCCAGTGCAACTCCTCAGAACACACCTCCCATTTAGGGTCTCAAGATCTCCTCAGGAAATGTTTCAATACTCCAAACCTTTATATTTGCAGTTGGTCATCTTTAGTTTTCAGCAGATGACATTATTCGTCTGCTGTTCTGCAAAGAGTTGTATCCTTTAACTTCTCTATACTTCTCCAGAGGGTACTCCTGTTCCTTTCTGCCACTCTTCCTCACCATACACTTCCAAGGCTCTCTGATGATGATAATGTCCAAGTTAGACCACTCCTCCAGGAAACATTCCTTCTCAACTATAGGGAACATTCTCATTTCCTTCTTGGCCAGAAACTTATAGTGTCCTTATGTCCAGCTCTGGTGCTATACCAAACAAAAGATCCCAATGAGGAACTTTTCCTTTCCCTATTAATTGGAAACCTTTCATCTAAAAAAGTGCCTGGCCATCAGCAGCACTCTCAAATTATGTCTTTGGATTTATGAGTCTCTTCTGAGTCAAATTATAAGCTTCTTTCTGAAATATCACACACCATTCTTGGGGTAGAAGATAGAGCAAGAGAGACAGTACAATTTCAGTTGGTGGTTTCCTGCTAGTTAGCCCAGCCTGAGATGGGTCCAGTAACTGGAGAAGGTAGATAACAGTCTTGGGTGATTTAATTTTCCCCATGAAAGTACTTAAGAAGAGTAAATAAGGAATCCATTATGAGCCCTTGTCAGTTCCCAGAGGGGATTGTTCCCTTGAGTGACATTTGTTTGTTCTTGATTTGATCAAACAGAATATTGGAATCTTTGGTCACCTGAAAGTGTAGGCTCTCTACTCAAGACTTCATTGTTTGATAAGAGAATATTAGACCTTCAATGAGAGTGTCGGGTCTGGAAGGTTTGTCACTCCTCAAAGGAGACACTGATCCTTGAATTGGGAAAAACTGCAATTAAAGTCTATCTCAGATTTCATGAAAAGTGATTATAACCCATGAGTTCCAGCAGGGGAGTTATAACCCCAGGAAGACCAGGATAGCAATCCTTTAAGTTCATCTCTGGACCCTCCTGGCTTCAGAGTGATTATCAATAGTAACAGTTGCTGTTTCCCTCCCAGCCTGATGTCTTTCTTTTCTTTACCTCATTAAAGGGGCCATGACTACTTCTTAAACAGGCCTATTCAATGAATGGGCATTACCTCACCCTAAGTGAGTACCTGCATAGACCTTGGTCTAAAAGGGCCAAGGTCTCCCATGCATCCTGAGTCATCTCCAGTCATCCTGGGGAATATCACATCACTGGATTCAGATGGCTCTGGAGGACAAGTGAGACTGGTAACCTGCACAGCCCTCCTTCACTCAAAGTCAAGTGCAAGTCATGTCACCATTTCATGGCATGGTCTTCTTTGGCAATGAAGGACAAACACAACAACTAGTTAAGTGTACCTCTGAGAGCATAGGTCCTTCTAATGGCTACGAGAGGAAGTCATCTGTCTTCCCTTCTGGACGAGGACTATGATGTTGCGAGAGGTGTTGCCATGTCATGTGAGTGAATTGAATTTAAGTGAGGGAGGGTTGTGTAAAACCACCAGCCTTATTTTCTCCTCCAAAGTCATTTGGGTCCAGTGGTGAGAAAATGATTAGGATGACTAGAGACGACCCAGGATGCAGTGGGGCGGCTATGAGAGGATGTTACCTTAAAAGGTAAACTACCATGAAAATGAAAAATGTGGCACTTTCTGGGAATTAAGGGACATTTTAATTCACTTGTTGAATTGTCCCCTTTAAAAAAAAATCTATTATGACTATGCAAGTAGAAAAGCATTCTGGGTTTCTCGGATGAGTCTCAAGTCAAGAAAACTGCAAACCTTTGGGCCTAAGGGGACTCAGGAAAGACATTGTGATAGATTGGAAAGACTACTGAATTTGAGGTGATCTTCCAAATTTTAATTCTGAGTCTTACAAGTTTATGTAATCTAAGGCAAGCTATCAAACCTTTCTGGATCTCACTTTTCTCATCTGTAAATGAAGATCTTGTACAAAATGACATTTGAGGTTCCTTCTAGCTTTAAACCTATTACCCTAGGCAATGAACACCTTTGGACCAAGAGTTACATATTTAATATTAAAATTACTCAAAAAGATAAACACTAGAATTAAGCATTATTAATCTGGCTCTATCTTTGGATCATAGCATTAGAGACAGAAGAGATCTTAGATGTAATCTAGTTCAGCTCCCTCAAATTACAGATAAGGAAACTGAGGTTAGCAACATTTGGACAACACTTAAAAATATACAACTGGTAAATATCAGGAGCAGGATTCTAACCAGAGACTTCTGGTGGCAAACCTAGCATGCTTTTCAATGTGCCAGGTGATCATTTATTTATTTACTAATTTATTTGCTCAAATTCATTCAAGATGACACCTTCAGGTAAAATGCATCATTTCCTTTTGGCAGAAAAAAAAATCTTAGAAGCAAATCTTGGAAATTAGAGGGAAAATGTAGTAGATATATAAATCTACATATGCCTAAAATGAAATTGCTTAAGTCATCTGCAGTTGATTCAAATCAAATCAATCATAGTTTTTTTCTCACTTACTTCATTATTTTCTAACAAGAGAGCCAGATTGGATGAACACATGTGAATTTAGAATTGTGCTTGGTAACTCAAATTTGCCACTGGTGCAGCTTCTGGAAGAGGGTGGATACAGGGCAGAGAAATGTGCTTTGGGGTTGTTTCCAAAATCATTTTTATTTGATCCCATACCTCTTCCTTCAAACATCAAGTGTCCGGTTCTTTCAGTCTCTACTTTTAGTATCTTGTCACAGATCCACAAATGTACAATCATAGTGGAAGTAGTCCCAAGGCATCTGTCAGACACATGAAAAAGGGCCATAATACCTTACATTGCCCGCTTAAGGGACAAAACAGTGACTCATATGGGTTTGGTCTTCTTGAGGCTAAAACATTCCATGGATTGCAATGTTAGACTAATGCAATTTATTGCTTTTTTGTTCTAAATGACGAGGACAGTTTTAAAAACTTGATTTAAAGCTTGATCTCTCTCCCATCTTTGCAGAGCTGGATGGCTCTGGGTGTGGAAACTTACCCGGACTTGACTGATGTGACTAGTTATGCTAAACTAATTTTGGTTTCTACTTTGCTTTGAATTCTATGCTTTATTTTTTTGAATCATTATTGAATTTTACTTTTATTTGATGGAATAAAACAATCAATCCGCATATATATATATAACATATATAACATAGCGCAATAAAAAAAAAGATGACTGCATATGAAACTGCAAATTTACTATGCACAACTTGCTAATCCTTTCAAATACATATACATCCATAAATAATGTAAATTTGTTTCTTCTTCCTCCTCCACCTAGAAATACAGATGAGTGTATGAATATATATACGATATGTATATGTGTGTGTGAGTGTATATATGCATATGTATGTATCTGTATATATGTATATATGCAGATATGCAGATATATACATATATGTGCATATATAATTATTGTATGCATCTATTTATTCTTCATCATAAGGAATGGTTTATTGGGTAAGGGAGTGGAGGAGTACATTTGAAAATGAAGATGATATAAAAAAAAAGTTATGAATAAAAATTTTAAGATTTAAAGTTATATTAGTTGTGTGACCTTGGGCAAATCACTTACCCTGACTGCCTCAAAAAAAGATCTAAAGCTAAAAGAGAATTTAGGGATGATCTAGTTCAATATCATCATTTCATACTTGAGGAAACAGGCCAAGGAAGTTAAATGAATATATGAACCCAGAGGGCAAAGGCTATCTCACTTTTGGATTTGTATTGTCAAGACTCAGTACATGCCCTTTAATATTTAATAGGCACTTAATGAATGTTAATTGATCAGAATGAATGCCTCAGGTCAGACAGGTAGTAAATAGAATAGCCAGGATTCAAACCTAGGCCCCCTGGTACCAAATCTTTCCACTATAGCATGCTGCCTATTATACAAACTTTCATTCTTTTCCAGGTTCAAAGATGACCTTGTCGATGGTAATTCCTATTGACCACTCTACTATGACCAAGCCTACTACAGTGAAGCATTCTAATCTACCCCTATGTAGAACTGGTCCTAGGTAGAAGGCTGCTCCTTCTCTGGTTCCACCCACAAAGTCCTCCCATGACTCTCAGAGATTGGATGTGTAGGAACCAAGATTCCCATAGCCAGGATCTGCCTTAGGGCAAATCACTTGAGTGCTCTGAGTTTAGATTCCTCATGGGAAAAATGGGGGAAATAATTCCTGCTCACAGAGGATCACAGGATTTGGAGCTAGAAGGTCATCTGATACAGTATTCACATTTTTACAGATGAGGAGATCAAGGCTCAACAAAGCTAAAGATGTTCATTTGACCAAGGTCACCCAGGAAGTAAGTTTTTGTTGTTTAGCCATTTTTCAGCCGTGACTGACTCTCCATGACCCCATCTGAGGTTTTCTTAACAGAGTTACTGGAGTGGTTTGCCATGTCCTTTTCCAGCACAGTTAGTAGGTGGTAGATCTTAAATTCTAACTTTGACCTTTTAAGTGGTACTTTTTCAGTCCTTTATCCCCCCACCACTGTAAGACACAATATTTCTTTGTGTATTAAAAACCAGCAAAAATAGGCAAAAGACATCGTAAGAAATATGATGTAATGGAATCATTTGCCAATACAGTATAGTTTCAGGGATATGGGGAAAGTCCCTCCCCTATTCCCTTGGGAATTTTCCAACACAACTTAGTGATACCCAAAATTCCTTTCACAAAGCTTTCATTCTATAGTGAAGGATAAAGGCTAAAATAATGATACACAACATGTTTATAGCTTTAACTCTCGAAAATTCAATTTACTTCAATAAGTGTTTATTAAGCCCCTACTGTGTGCTAGTCACTGTGCTAAAGCACTGGGGAACAATGACCACAGTCTTTGCCTTCAAGGAACTTGCAGTCTACTCGGGACATCTTTCTTTACAACTGCTACGCTTTAGGTGGTTAGAAGTATTATTAAATGTTTTTCTAATTGAGAGAACAAGTGTTATAAAAGCAACAAGACTTGAAAATACTAGGGCAAGGATTCAAACCATGCTTGTTTCAAGGTCAAGACCAATGATTTTTCCATTGTGCCATCTAGCCTACCATCTGAGTCAATGTAATAAGCCAGAGATAACCTGATTTGTTCAGGGGCTCATGTCAAAGTCAAAACCAAAATGAGACACTTGTAGTCCATCTAATAGTTAACAAAGTGAAGCTATGAGGAGCCCGTTTTCTCCGTTGAGAGGTAAAGTTCCTTAAGATGCAAAATAAAAGAGAGACATGGACAGAGGGAAGGAAAGAAGGAAGGAAGGAAGGAAGGAAGGAAGGAAGGAAGGAAGGAAGGAAGGAAGGAAGGAAGGAAGGAAGGAAGGAAAACAAGTCTCCAACCGATGGCCTGCATCTGAGTGGTGGCTAGCCAATATGTGAGACTTAAATGTTTCCCACTTGTTTCCTTTGATATAACACAGCCCATAGGAGGCAAGGACTGTCGTCATTTCTATTTTTATATCCCAGCACCAAACACAGTACTCTGAACATTGTAAGGTCTTAATTAATGCTTGCTGATTGATTTATACCTAATTATTACTTTTTTTGAGGTAGAAGCTTGGAAACAACTAGTAGGGATTAATAAAATGGTGGCTGAATGATTGATTTATTAAGCATAGATCTCCCCTAGCACTCTGGTAGCCTTCACGTAATAATTCAGACATTTATTTTGAATGTACATTAACTCTTTCAGACCTAAGGTGTATATTAGTGTCATATCAGCACTGTGGTCCATTAAGTGAAAATCTAGCCGCCTACGTACAGTGCACTAAGTAATCACCAAATGACCAAGAAGAGTAAATAGGTTTTCTAAAGCGCTTGATTTACTGCCCAGGAGGAATTTAGGAAGCTCACACAGTGGAGTGCAAAATTTGTTGTTTGTTCTGGCCCCACATAAAATTAAATAATATTACCCAAAGAATTAGTAACTAGGAGAAATAAGAACAGTTTTTTTTAAGTAGCATTCATATGAAACATTCACAAGTAAATATACTGCCAGTTCTAGAAGGGGATTTTTTGATGAAAAGAAATATATTTACATTTTCAATCTAGAAGCTGATTTTTTTTGTTTAATAATTTTCTCCCATTTCCCTTTCAGCTTGCTTTTTTCTTTCTTTTCTCTTTCCTTTTTTTCCCTTCCTCCTTTCTCCTTTCTGATTCACTCACTTTCTCCTTTTTCTTTCTCTTCCTTTTCTCTTTGTCTTTTTCTTTCTCCTTTGGTCTATATTTGCTCTTTTTCATTCCTTCCTTCCTTCTTCCCTCCCTCTCCCCCACTTTTCTTTCTCTCCCTCCCTCCTTCATGAACACTGATGGAAATTGCTCCATGAAGACAGACAGCTGTACATTCTCGTTTTGTACCTGAGGTCATACATAGCAAGCTACTGTGTCATGCTTGACTTTTAGCACATTCACAAAGTGCCTAAGGCACCCCAGCAGGCCTGAACAAAGACACAGGGAGAGGCTTTGACCACGCCCACTGTTCTGTTCTGACACCACCCCCTCCTTCACAAAGGCCTTCCTGATCAATAATGATGAATGCACTTTCTTCCCAGGGTGACTCCCAGACAGATGGAGAGTCAGCCCAACAGAACAATAGCCAGCGGCTGGGGGAGCTGGCACTCACTGTATTTGTGTCTGCCTATAAACAGAGAAAGACGGTTTTTCTTTCCTTTGATACAAGGCCTTGTGAATAACACTGAAATTCAGTTCTTCCATAATGAGAAAGAGTTGGACCTTTGGTATATTGATTGCTATTGTTTCCATCAGAACCCAAGTATTAGGAAGATGTATTATAAAGAGGCATCATGGTATTCTGGACCTAGAGTCAGGAAACTGGTTTAAATCATGTCTCAGATATTTACTGGCCATGTGACCCTAGGCATGTCCTATAAACTCTTTAGGCCCCAAGTTTCTTATCTATAAAATGGTTCTATGGTAGCCATACAATCCTTTCTATCTCCATAGATAGCCTTTCCTGCTAAACTTACAGCATAGTAGTTCACCATTACTCCAAACCTCAGTTACATCTTCCCATTTTACCCATCTGTTCCCCACATATGTATAAGCTAAGGAGACTACTAATGGTCTAAGAAAATAGATGGGACAACTAGGTGATGCAGCAGATAGAGCAATTCAGTCTCAGTAGTTTATGTTCCCCTACATGCTGTATGGGCAACAAGGTGGTATCATGGACACAGTGCCAGGTCCAGAGTCAGGAAGATTCATCTTTCTGAGTTCAAATCTAACCTCACACACTTACTAGCTCTGTATCTCTGGGCAAGTCACTTCACCTCATTTGTCTCCATTTTCTCATCTGTAAAATGAGCTGTGGAAGGAAAAGGCAAACCATTCCAGCATCTTTGCCAAGAAAACCCCAAATGGGATCACAAAAAGTTGGACATCATTGAAGAATGACTGAACAACACAAAGAGCATGGATGTTTTAGGAATTACTTAAAGCATCACTTAAAGAGGACTAAAAACTAGGGTCAGTGAATGACATCTTTGGATGATTTGATTAATCCTACTTACCTGCTTGAGAAGAATAAATTTGGGAAAAATTGGGATACTTTGCCGTCCCTTGACCAATAGGGAATATTCCTTCTGGATGAGTGTCTATACTCTACATCAAAGTAGGAAGGACACTTTTTTTCTAAAGATTATCCCTCTTAAACATGAGACTTTCATAGAACTAGATGAGGGAAAGAAGAACTCCAAGAAGAAAGCATATAACATTATTTAAATGCAATGATACTCCTTTTGGTTGAACTGAAGTTCTACTGGTATGTTCTACTGGTAGAGCTTGGTAGAATAGCTAAACATGGGAGTCCAAAAGAAAAAATCACCATAGCATAGAAGGCCTAAGGCTTGGAAAATATCCATATTGAGGAAGTAAGGGATTCCTGATGATCCAACAAAGGATGCTAAGGAAAAGCAGTTAGACAGAAGAACACAGTGTCATGAGGTCAAGAACCTTAAGAAAATAGATTCTTGGAGAGAAGGGAGGGATGGGAAGGAGGGACCCAGAGCTAGGGGGTAGGGGAGAATGCATGGGGAGGAAGTCAACAGCTATGTGTGTCGGGGGGAGATAGGGAGCAATCTTGGGGGTCAGTGGAGAGGAGGCCCAGGACTGGTGATAGGAAGATGCATGGACATCAACCCCACAGCTTGGGGTAAGGAGAGGCACAGGGAGGAATCCAAGAGGTAGAAAAAAAAAATTTTAATTTATAAAAGAAATAAAAATAAAAACAGAAAGAAAATGTTTCTTTCAAGATATTATCTATCACTGACACCAGACAGAGGCTAAGCCTGTTTTCAGGCAGTTTAACAATATCTCCAAGTGAGCTGTTTTATTCTGCCTGGTACTCAGGTTCAAAAAAAAATCTCTTAAATGAGTTAAATTTATTTTTCTAGGTGCTTGGCTTAGGTCATATACCTTAAGTTGCTCTATCCAGTTCCGACTCACTCAATCTAACCCTTTTCCCTTCTCAATTCAAGTTCTTCTACTCATACTTAGAATTTTAGAGATGGAAGGGATTTTAGGGTCCAATCCCCTTAGTTTTACAGGTAAGGAATCCCAGGTCCAGTGAGGTTAATTAACTCACTAGCAGACTTGAAATTCAAGCTCAGGTCCTCTGACCCCACTGCCTCTTCCTTCATCCTTTGCTTTCCCTGGCCTCAGGATTTTGTTCTACTCTCCTCGTCTTGCCTCCTATCATGTATTTTCAAGTCCCTCACAAAATTAGAATTTGGGAGTTAGAGTTCTTGACTCCAGAAAAAAAAGCATATATAATAACCAAAGCACAAATGTAATTTGGGAGAGACATTATTTATCAGAAAAGGTTAAATTTTCTAGAGGACAGTGATTCATTTTCTGGAGCTGTTTATATTTAATACTTATGTAATGTTGACATAAGATAAACTTCACATTCTTTCCATTCTCTTACTTCAAATGAGGGTGTAAGGAAAACACTCTATCTTTTGTTTTAAAATATTTGATTTTGTTTAAACCTGATTAAAATGTTCAGAGGGAAAGAGATGTGTTGGGGGAAGCAAGCAGGGGCTTGGTCCCCTTTAAGACCTGCAGGGCTCAACAAAAAAGTTGAGGGGAGAAGAAAGATTAATGACTAGTGGGAGAAATAAGAGATTGAGATTTAAATAAGTGAGCTTGTTTACTAAAAATCATTTTTTACCTTGCCACAGGATCATATTTTTATCTTATCCACAAAACTCCTACTCAATGTTACATCACAGAAGAGAAGGGAAGGGATTAGGCATTTACATAGTGCCTACTACCTGCCAGGCAGTGTTGTAAAGCACTTAAAAGAAATTAACTTACTTGATCCTAACAACAATTTTTATTCCCAAATCTAGCCTCAGGCACTTACTACTTTTATAACTCTGAACAAGTCCCTTCATACCTGATTGTCTCAGGTTGTTCTGATTGCCTAAGGTCAGATTTGAACTCAGATCTATAGTGATTCCTAACCCAACTCTATTCACTACACCATCAATGACTGGTATAGAGGTAGCCCTTGATTCTCAAAGACTATATTGGTACAGCACAGAGTTCTTGAAGGGTCTACTAGCCTAGATAGCAAGGGTTTCCTGATGATCTAGCAAAGGTGACTAAGGAAAAGCAGTTAGATAGCTAGGAGAACTTAGGATCATGAGGTCAAGGACTTTAAAAAATATAGATCCTTGGAGAGAATGGAGAGATGGGAAGAAGGGACCTAGAGGTAGGGGATAAGGGGAATGCATAGGGAGGGAACCCACAGCTGTGGTCTGTGGTACACTAAGTGCCTGGGTACATTTCAGTGGATTGTAAGTTTCTTGAGAGCAAGGACTGTCTCACTTTTGCATTTCTATCTCTAGTGACCAATATAGTGCACACTTAATAAGTCTGTAATAAATACTTATTGATAGATGGATGGAAGGATGGATGGACGGATAGATACAGGATGGCAGGAAGGTGACTCTCTCAGGACTAGCAGTTATGTACCACAAGGTTCACCACTAGAAGGCCGGTTCCAAGATGATGAATTCTTTGGTTACAGCAAACTATAGGGTTGAATACAAAATGTCTTTAGTTCTGTACACATCCCTTCTGCTTCTACAGTGAACATGACCCATAAAAGTGTTATAGAAGGTGTCAAGAATTATCCTGGGTGGAGTCACACTAGGCTTGAAGCTCCTCAAGAGCAGGGGCTGTGTTCTACCTTCCTTTGCATCTCCAGTGTCAGTGCCTGGCATATAGTTGGCACATAGTAAGTGTTTATTGACAGACTGGTTAACATCACATGCACTTTACCTTATACAAATTCATCTAGAGGCCTTTGGGCTTCTTTTGGGGGGAGAGACAAACAAGGATTCCACTCAATCATTACATGCCCAGAAGCAAATAAGGGGCAGGAGGTATGAATACTCCCCTAGTTCCAACATTATACACCTTCCAGTGAACATGCCTACTGCCCATCCTTTGTCTGATATTTCTTAAGATGAAAGGGGTGGGAGGAGGGGCAAGGGTAGTGAGAGAAAACTGGGGAAGAGAAACACCAGCACCAAGGGAGTTTTATTCAGACCCAGCTTACACTCAGTCCTGCTTTTCATCCAACAGTCCTACTGATCTAGCCCTTTTCCCAAAGTTACATCTCTGATGATTTCTTTTATCAACTACATTGATTTAGCACACAAGAGGCTTTTCAGTTTAGAGATCTGCTATAGAGAGATGATAATTTTGACTGACTGTAATTTGCCTTATTCAATGACTTAAGCAACGACACCACCCTTCCCTGCCTCCCAATAAGACTCCACTCTCTAGATCCATGATTCTTTTGTGTGTAACATCTGAGAAGTTCTCAAAAAGCTGGCCCAGGTTTGAGACATTCTATGGGTTAGAACACACTCAAAATCATAGCTCACAGGCCCCCATCAGTGTATTTACTTTTTCTAGCCAGCCAGAGGACACATAGTTCAAAGCAAAAGACATTGAATTAAACAAGCTTGCAAATGAAATGACAAGACCTTTAGGTGCACAAATAGGAGACATTTTCCTACAAGTTATTGTACTGTCAGTGAAGTGTGTCACACACTCAGAAAAAAAAAATGTGACCATGGAACACTCATGAAGGCCATACATAAAAAGAACATATGTGCCCAGGGAATAGGGATGAAGGGGTATACACTGAGTCCATATGGCCAAAGTATATGTATGGAATGTACATATAGGAAAATGAGTAACTAAGAAACATGTATGACTAGGGAAATACCAACCTGAAGATCTGTCAGTGTTTTTCCATGACATCATCTTGCTGCTCTCCTTCTGAGTTCAAATCCTGCAGCAGATCTGTGTGACCTTGGGCAAGTCACACAACCTCTGTCTACCTCCATTTCCCCAAGAGTAAAACAGAAATAATAAAGGCACCTATCTCACAGAATCATTGTGAGGATCCAAAGAGGTAATGTTTATAACCACTTAGCACATAATGAGTACTATACAGATGTTTGTTCCTTTCTTTCTTTGTGCAGGGCATCAGTCACCCATCTTTGTTCTCCTTCATGTTATCTGCTTAGGCATTTCCATTGGTCTCATCATTGCTAGATTGTTGTCAGCTGATGGACTTTACCTGCTTTGCTTCTTTGGAGGCCAATTTCTTCCCTTTGCTATCAGAAGGGTACAGGGGCCACAAAAGCCATAACTCTCTGAGTGTATAGCTGAGGAATGTGATGTTCAACCAGGCACCCAACAACAACTGGCTGATGGTTAAAAATAGCTAAAAAATAACTGTATTTTTTGACTTCCCTTCTCCTAGTGTCAGATTGAAAACCTTCTTCTCAGACAACCGTATGATTTGATATTAGAAAATTCATTATAATTCCAGTTAAATCCCCCAAAATGATGACAGTGCATTCTCCAAATCCATTTCAAGTTCTTCCCCCAAAACCCCCACTGACCTTGTCCATATTCCTGCCTTTATAATGTGTACCTGCCAGTGACTTGTGCTATATTTTAGCCAAAACAAAACTTATTCCTGAGGACACCACAGTGGACTAAGAGAAAAGATGAAAGGTAGAGGAAATTACAAAAATTCAGTAATAACAAATGCTTATTCAGTTGAATTATTGGAAGGTGGTTTGTGGCCTTCCCTGAGGTTTGGAGAGGTGCTGTTACTGAATTTGTGTTTTCTTAGTTTTTTGAACTCCTCAGTTCCTGTGACATCCATCTCCATTCCATACTATTCACCTACTGTGGATGACCACACCTTAAACTTCACCATCACTTGGAACTCTTCTACCTTCAAGACCCTAAAAACTGACATTTTCCTCTCCTGGCTATAACGTTTCATTTTCTACCTCTTCCACAACCTTACCCCTCTCAAATCTCTTCTTTGACATTACTGACCCTCCCAATCCATCATCCCTCTTTGGGCCTTACTTGTCTTCCTGTGTGTGTCTTCCCTTCTTCCCATTTCAATGACATATTCTCCTCCACTTTTAAATCCCATGCCCCATTTGACATTAACACAGCAAACCTTCTCTTTTCATAATCCTGAATTCCTTCTAGAAAGCATAAAATAATAGTGAATGGTGAATAAAATACCTTCTCACATACCTTCTCACCAGATTGAACAGATTGAATAATCCTTCTTAAGTCTTCTAGACTTTTACGTGGTATTTGTCACCATTAATATGCCTCTTTTTTGATGTTTTCTCATCTCTTTACTTTTTTTTAATTTTTAAATTTCTTCTATTTTCAATTTATAAAATAAAATAAGAATTTCCACAACATAGTACAATAAAAATAAAATTGCATATGAAACTGCAAATCTATATATAACTTGCTATTTTTAAAATATATAATAAAGTCCTGTGAATTTGCTTTTTTCTTCCCTCCCACCATATTAGAGATGGCCACCAATAGACAAAACATGTATGTATATATATTTTACATATATATATATATATATATGCAAAATTATTCTATACATGCTTCTATTTATCAGTTCTTTCTCTGGACTCAGATAGAGCCTGCCTTCATATGTCCTTTTTGGTTTATTTGGGTATTTATAATAAACAAAATGATTTATTCAAAGTTGTTCTTAAAACAATATCACTATTAATATATATAACACTGTCTTGGTTCTCTCATTTCACTCTTCCTTATTTCACGCAAATCCATCCATGTTTTCCTGAGATCTTCACTTACAGCTCCTCAAAGTTCCAGCCCTGAGGTTCCAGCTGTCTCTTAAATATCTCCACCTGACTTGGACAGTTCAACGTGTTTAAATCTGAACTCAACATCTTCCCTCCAGCTTGTTCTACTTTTTCTATACCTAGTAAGGACCCTACCATCCTCTAGGTTGCCTAAGTCTGAAACCTCGAGGACAACTTTGACTCCCCTCCTTCTTGCCTTACCAAATATATCGGTCTACTACCTAAATAGCCCTTTCAGCTCTCTACTTCTTTTCTCCTCCATCACTATTACAGAAATTCAGGTCTTCATCATCTCTTGACTGGACGACTGAAATTACATCATAATTAATCTATGCCACTAGTCATTTGTCGTTCCACTCCAGCCTTCGTAGCAATACTTGTGGAATCTTCCTAATGCATTCTTAATCCCATTTTTCTGCTAAAAAACCTCCAGGCTCCTCATTGCCTACTGAATCAAGTATTCCTGAGTTAGTTATTTAAGGCTCTTCACATTCTGAAAGAATTATCTCCTATCCTCTTTCATCCCTATACTTTGGCTTTCCTTGTCTTTCTCTCTGGATATGTGTTCCCTCCTAACTTCATCCATTTTTGCGTACTGAAATCTCTTCCTTCTTTCAGATTTAATTCAGGTGACTTCTTCTCCATGAAGCCTTCCCTAACCTCCCAAACTGGAAGTGATATCTTCTTCAGATCTTACATTCTGCCTTCTATAATTATTTTCATGTACAGCATTCCTCCAGTGAAATGTATTTCCTAGAAGACTTTCTGTGATTTACTTCAATTTTGTATCCTTTGAACATAGTAGGTGCCTAATAAGTGGTTTTGAATTAATTTGTTATATTAAAGTCAAAACAGTTGTCAGCTTTGCCTAAAAAAATAGTCCTAGCATCCTCTTGGAGAACACCCAGCTCCCTGGGACAATTCCTTGAATTGTTTTATAAATTGTTCCTGCAGTGATCCTCTCCCTTGTCCACTAACCTGAGGGAATTACTTTGAAGTGGTTGTGACAATTTCCTTTAGTAACACTTTATCTGTATTCTGAATTGTCCATGCAGTTATACATTCACACAATGGTATCTGAGGTGGGAGTGGAGGACAAAGAACACAACAGCAGGACTCCTAATTGCTTGTAATTGAGAAATCTAATGCTTTATTGGTCCTACGAGAAAGATCAAACTCAATCTCCACATACCTGATGCACACCAAAGGCTGGTTAAAAGGACTTCAATACAAATATAGGAGAACTGGCATTAATAGAATTTAGAGTTGGCAAGGACCTTGGAAATCAGGTAGTCTGACCTTTCATTCAATGAGAAATTTTTTTTTATAGTTTCCCTGGCAGATCTCTGCTCCTCCACTTAAACACCGCTGGTAAAAGAAAGGTAATTCAACTAAACAGATCTTGGCAAATTTGTAACTTTCACTTTCTTATTGCCTTCCTTCCTCCTTTTATTAATAATTCAGACTACAGGAATAATGAAGAATATTTTTCCTGTTATATGTGACAACTTTTCCAATTGTTTAAGAGTACAATCATATTTCCCTTATGTCTTTTATACTCCATGATTTAAATTTAAATTTAAATCTCTTAGTTTCTTCAGTTCCTTATAGTCAGAGGTATAACCTCTAGGAAGAAGATTATATTTCCCATGAAGTGCTAAGCCTAAAGAATGGATTTCACTGGATTTTCAACTGCTCTGAATATGGGCTTAAGCATGGTAATACCAGAGGAGGAAAAGGAAGAAGATGGCATCTGGGAACTGGGGATTCATATTTAAAAATAAGAGGAAAATATACCAGGGTAGCTTGCTAAGGACTATAACCAAAGAAAGTAGTGCTGGAAATCAGACAAGTCAAGAACTGTATGAGAAAAAAATGAGAGTGAACAAAAGAGGTGGTAGGAGTCTTGAACAGTAACAGAAAGACTCTGTGGGTTCAACTTAACCCTAACCCCTGTACTGGATTGTGTAAGTCTTACAGGAGGTTGTTTGTGTTTTGACATCAAAAATAGAATTTTGTACACACTCAGGAATGTATGAATTTTCCTCTTTTATCTTTGTTTCAGTTCCAATGAAATATTTTAGTTTTTCAATTGAGTGGCTCTTGATTGATCTACAGAATGACATTGACCTAGGAGATTCTCAGGAAGTCAGATAAGGTGAATGAGCCATATGAAATAAATTTACCCAAATGTCAGACTCTCTTAAAAGAAGAATAGATCAAAATGAAAAATCAATGACCAAGGCAATGAGAAAAATAAAAACAAAAGCAAAAGATCCACAAAATAGAAGAAAATATAAGATGTCTAACATTTATTTTACAAATCTAGCCTGGAAAATAGGTCAAGGAGAGATGCTTTAATGAAAATAATATAATATGATAAAGACAATAACAATGTGCCGAGCACCATACTAAGGCCTTTACAAAGATTATCTCTTCGGACATTCACAACAACCCTGAGAGGTAGACATTAATATTATCATTCCCATTTTTTAACTGAGGAAATGGAGGCAAACTGAGGGTAAGCAACTTGGCTAGGGCCATGAAGGAAGTGTCTAAGGTTGGATTTGAACTTAATTCTTCCTAACTACAAGTTCAGTATTCTATCCACCCAGTTTCCAAGGCCAAGCATTATTGGATTTCCTGGGGGAAAAAATCCTGAAAACCATATTTCAAGAAGTCATAAATGAAAACTGCTCAGGTTTTTAGAGCTAGGGGACAACGTAAAGATGGATAGAACGCACTGATCATCTCCTGAAAAAAAAAAGCCCAAAAGGAAAAAAATTTCAAAAACATCACAGCAAAGTCTAAGACTTTCATATAAAAGAAAAAATACAACAGAGATCCAACAAGAAGTGGTTCAAGTACCACAGAACCTGGTAGCTTCTATTATTAAGGCTGCTACATGGTGCAATGGAGTGCCAAGCCTGGAGTCAGGAAAAGCTGAAATCAAATCTGACCTTAGACATTAATAGCTGTATAACTTTAGGCAAACCACTTTACCTCAGTTTCCTAAATTGTAAAATAGAGACAATAATAAAAAAAAAACAACTATCTCCCGTGGCTTCATATGCAATCTCCTTGTTATATAGGTGGAAATACTCCTTTTGGTGTTGAAGTTCAGAATAATTTTAAACTATAAATTTTGATTAAATTAAATCAGTTTTAATTTTATTTTTTAAAAATTAGTCATCAAGTTAATTAATTTAAATTTTAAAAATCATGAAGGAATATATATAGAACCATACTCCTGACTTAAAAAGATGACAACAAATACCAGATAGGACAGATTTGACTAGACAGTAATTATATGAAAAAAAGTTGGAGCATTTTAGCTAACTAAAAACTTAATGTGAATGAATCATGTAAGGTTGATGTCAAAAAAGGCTAACGTGATTTTAGATTGCATTAATGGAACCAAGGTATGCCTATAATGTATATATACAAGATTATATGAGCTCCATCTTTTAGGAGAGACATTGGTAATTTCAATTTCACCTGGAGTTCTGCTCAGTAACCATGATGCTGATAGAACTCAAAATCATGTCATAGGAAGAATGATTGAAGAAAACTTGAAAAATTTACGCTGAGAAAGAAAAGAGGGACATATAAGAACTGCTTTCATGTATTTAAAAGGTTATTTTGGCAGAAAAAATAGACATGCTGTATGGCTAGAAGAACCAGATCTCAGACAGCAGAACTAGAACAAAGGGTGGAAATGATGGCAGATTACAGTTCAAAGAAGAGAAAGTTTTCATGACAGCTGGAGATGCCTAAAAATAGAATGTGGTTCCTTATGATCAAGCAGAGAAAAAAAAATGAGTATTTGTTAGGGATGTTCTTGAGATAATTAATGACTGAAGAAAATAAGATACCATTTGCTGAAGAAAAAATCAAGCACCATCATTTCATTATAGTTTCTTCTACGCATTAATCAATTTTTCTCTACAGAAGTTCTTGTACATTTGATGACAACTATCAAATCTACTTTTAAATGAAACAATGATAGTATTCTGAAATTTGTCATAAATTTTAGTTCCCTCTACCAACTATTTCCAACTAGTATCCAGATGTAAATTAAAATTGTCAACTTTTTTTTTTACATGGTTAACTATATAACTAGTACTTTATGCTCATTGTTAATGACATAGCTAAGAGTTAGAGGAGCTTCCAAAATCAAAAGCAGGAAGGTTTGTAGGGTACAGTTGTGACCTTGTAAAAAGGTTTATCTGTTGTTCTGGGGAGTAATGGAAAGATCAGCTTTCTGTAATCAAGCAGTTATACACAAAAGGAAGAAAACTAGACAGTATTTGAGGGGTAAGGGAAATGTCCCATTCTGCTCTTGAAATATCACCACCACTGGTCCTATGACAATGCCTAGAATATCTACATTTTTTTAGCTTTTGCAAAAGGATATATACTTCAGAAGCGTAAGTATTTCCCCTCAACATCTGGGGAAACATTCCCCCTTATACCACTTCAGTCTCTAGAAAGAGTGGTTTCCAAGTTAATAAATTTCTTACATAGCATTTGCCCCACCAAGTTTGCTTCCAAGAGTCTTCATCTCTACTACTACTAGGATAGATCAAACAAGACTGGGTAACCTCAACAAGACTGGTAAATGCAATGCAATTTGCATTTGGAAACATTTAGTTAATGTGAGTCATATAAAGATTCCTAGAAACTAAATGAAGCTATGAAAGGACTTTATTCCTTACCATCTGGTTTCTACTAAATCCTAATGTGGATTCTAGCTTCTGGACCTTGTTGGCTCAATTTCCTGACATTTTGAAGCTCCCAAGGTTATAGCCATCTCCAACCTACTTCATTTAAAATAAGAAAGAACAAAGTCGGAAGATAACTGGAGAAGTATACATTCATGGGCCACATGTTGACTTCAGATGGCCTCTTCTGTCCTTTCAGCATTGTCTCTCTCACCAGAACCAGCCAGGTAGGAAAGAGCCAGATTGAGACATGAGCTATTAATGTGAGATTTGATCTCTAAGGTCCCTTCCACTGCTATATTCTATGTTTTATGCTGATCCATGTTTGGTCATTAACACCTTAGCCAAAAATCATCACTCAATAAACAACTACTTATTGAGTTTTGGTTGTTTTGGCAGTTATTGTTGTTTTGTCTGTCCCTTTGTGACCCCATTGGGGATTTTCTTGTCAAAGATACTGGGCTGATTTGCTATTTCCTTCTCCAATTCATTTTACAGATGAGAAAACTGAGGGAAACCAGGTTAAGTGACTTTCCTAGGGTCACATAACTAGTAAGTGTCTGAGGGCAGGTCTGAACTCAGGGAGTCTTCCTGATGCCAGGCCCAGGACTTCATTCAATGAGCCACCTCACTGTTTCATTCATTCAGCACCAAAGCGTTATTTAACAAGAATTAAATAGTTAACTATGTGTCTATCTGTAATTTTTTTTGAAAGAGGAACGTAGGAGCAGGACAAAAGGGGCTTTTAGCTAGAAATAGAAGGCTGATAGAAGCTATGGGAGGATCAGAAAACTATTCAAAAAGTAGAGAACTAAGGAGAAGGGCCATTCAGAAGCAACTTCTCTTCCTATGTCTCTGCTTGGGCTGTCAATCCTAACTGGGGTATTTGTCCTCCTTGTCTCTTAAAATCTCTTGCTTCCTTCAAGGCTCAGCTCCCATATTACTACCTACAAGAAGCCCTTCCTGATCTCTCCCAATTAGTAGACCTCCCTTAAAATCATGTAAGTACTTACCTGTTTGCAAGCTATAACACCTCTTGACTCCTCAAAACATAACCTCCTCCAGAGTGGGCACTATTTTTGGTTTCGTGCCCAGTGCTAAGAACAATAGACCTTTAATAAATGCTGATGAATTCTGTTGGACTGGAGCCTCCTTCTCAGATTTTATTTTATGTCCTTGGAGAGCTAATCCATCATTTCTGCCTAGACTGTGTTTGGTTTGTAAGTTTTGAGTAGTGTTTAGCTATTACTTACCAAAATGCCTTGCTACCCTAATAATTTTGCTATTTTACCTTTCAGTTTCATGGTACGGAAGGCAATGAAAGCAGGAAGCATTCCAAAGTCTCTATGGAGGTGGTACTAAATGAATATATTTTTCCCTTTAAACAGACCAATAAACAAGACTTTAGCCTTCCTCCGTAGAAAGCTCCATATAATCTAGAAGTTCATCACTATAAATGAAGTCAATTCACTCAGTCTTTTTTTTTAATAGGGGTAAGGGAGAGAAGAAGGGAGCCATCAAAGTCCTCTCCTCTTCAGTCAATCAGGTTATGTGGAATGCCTAAAATATATCATGAAATCTCTCAAAAGGAAGGCATTCACCATTTCTGCTTCCAGACCATGAAATCCATTTCAGTGATTAATCCAAAGCTCCCTTCTCTCTCTGAATTTCAATGTGAAGTAGCGCAGTTTTCTGGAGCATTTTAAAACATTTAACTAAGATTAGTCACAAAGAATCTTAGGGTCTAAGTGAAACTGTGAAATTAGATGATTATTATTCAGTTCCAGGATATGTGTAATAATTACCGATATGGTCCTCCATCATCGAACTGTAAGAAGGGGCACGCAAGTGAGTCACTGACCTTGTGCAGACAAAGCTAAGAGGGTTATAAAAATACAGAAAATATTCAATCACACTGCCATCATTAGGACAAAGGGCACAATTTCATTTTCTTGCCTCAGGCACAAAAATCAGCTCGGTTTTTATCTGGTTATATTTATAGTCACATATTTGCATTCATTTCACAAAATGCTTCCCACAATCCTCTCTTCAAATTATGATCCAAATCCTTGTTTTCTTTCTTTTTTTTTAAGAGATGTTTTATTGATGCTCTTTTATTTATTTGGATATTGATATGGATTATAGAGCTATGGATGATAAATATAGATAACAGTGAGATAGATATTGATATGGAATATGCCTGTGCTAATTTTGGCCTAATAATTAACACCAAGAAAACACAGATGCTCCATCAGCCACCATCACACCATCCATATGTGGAACCATCGGTTATAACAAATGGAGAAGTTTTGAATGCTGTGGATAAGTTCACTTACCTTGGTAGTGTACTTTCCAGGAATGTATATATTGACAATGAGGTTGATACACGCATTGCCAGAGCTAGCTCAGTGTTTAGGAGGCTCCAAAGAAAGGTTTGGGAGAAAAGAGGTATTAGACTGACTACCAAACTGAAGGTCTATAGAGTTGTTGTACTGAGCTCATTGTTGTATGTTTCTGGAACATGGACAGTCTACTAGCACCATGGCAGGAAACTGAATCACTTCCATTTGCACTGTCTTAGGAAGATCCTGAGGATCATCTGGCAGGATAGGGTACCAGATACTGAAGTCCTTGGCTGGAATTGAACTGCCAAGTATTCAAACTATGCTTCAGAGAGCATGACTCCAATGCACTGGCCACGTTTTTCAAATGCAAAATATACACTTGCCAAAAAGACTATTTTATGGAGAACTTGCATGGGGCAAGTGATCACATGGTGGCCAGAAGAAAGATACAAGGACACTCTCAAGGTATCTCTCAAAAACTTTGGATTTGACTATACAATGTGGGAGACACTGGCACAAGACTGCTCAGCATGGTGTACCCACATCAGAAAAAGTGCTGTGCTCTTTGAGCAAAACAGAATTGAGACAGCACAAAGTAAATGCAGGATGCGCAAATTTGGGATAACCACCCCAAATATTCACACGGACTATCTCTACCCAACCTGTAGTAGAGCATTCTGAGCTCATATTGGTCTGATCAGCCACAGTTGGATGCACTGAAATTTCACTTTACAATGGTGATGTCATTTTGGTCCTCTTCAAAGATGAAGGACAGCAACCAAACAACCAACCAGATAGAGATATATCACTATCCCTTCCAACTAACGCCCCTTCACTTTCCCCAAACAGAATTCTCTCTTGTAGCGAATAAGTATAATAAGGCAAAACAAATTCACACATTGACCATGTCGAAAGATGTGTCCATCATTCCATGTCTCCATATCCACCACTTTTGTGCCCAGGGGTAAGAAGTAGTATTGTCTACACTACAACCTGGAACAACATATATGTTTTCTGAGACGAACTGCTCCACCCTCAGTATCCTTAGTTCAAGGGCTCTTGATGGGGACCTGGAAGATGGAAAGGCCTAGAGGCAAAGAGGAGGAGAAGGATAAGAATTCTCTCTGGACCTTAGTTTCCTCATCTGAAAAATGGGGGGAGGGCGTTGGATGAACTCTACCAAATCTAGGTCTCTGATGCTATGACTTTTTTTAAACTTCTAGATGTCTAGAATCTTTGGTGGCAAAATATTTTGTAGATTGATCAAAATTTGCCACATAGTGAGACCCTTCCATAGATCAGCAGTTTTGGACCCCTAGTCTAAAAGCTCAATCCCGACACTAACCTGAGACCATCTACAAACCAGAAATCTATTGACCATCTGGACAGCGTGAAAGCCAAAGCTGTGAAGCCACACTACTCCAGCTCTAGGCCCTGACATTCAATACTCTGTTCTCTTGAGAGCACCAGCTGTCATGGTGTGTCACAGGAAGGGAGACTGCCAGCATTGCCTCCTGCTGATGGCTGTGTTCTTCATTCCCTTTAAAAGGCAAAAATTCATCTTACTTACCAAACATGATTTTTCTCCTCCTTACTGATGACTAAAATGCACTGGGTTTCTTTGGGGGTTGGGAGGGTATTTGGTTTTATTTTCTACCAAGTTATATAAGCAATGATTTCTCTTCAGCAAATCATTTGCTTCTTGTATTGTCCTAAAAATGAGCATGTATAAGCATACACACACACACACACACACACACACACACACACACACACACACACGTTCACACATTAAAGTCCTTTTTGCCTGAGGGCATGTGTCAAGAAAGACAAATGACTACAGATGGAGCCACAGAATGGTGACAGACTTTGACCTTCTAGCCCTCAAATTAAGCTCTCATAAATCTCATGTGAAATCAACAGGTTACCCAGCTTTGAAGTGGGTTCCTAAGATAGAACAGTGATCTTCCATGTCTGGGGACCAGATTCATTAAGAGGGGCCCCACCACTTTCTGGGACTAGGATAAGAAAGGTTTACATTAAGCCTACTTGCCAAATTGAAGAGGGAAATTCTTCAGTCTTTTTTTTTAATAAAAAGGCTTTATTGCTACCTTTTATTTTTATATCATTTCATTTCCTCCCATAATCCTCCCTTTCTCCTTCTCAGAAAGCTATGCCTTATAAGAAAGAATTTTTAAAAATAATAAAAGAAAAAAATTCATGAAAACCCAATACAATGGAAAAAAAGTCTGACATCATATGCAATGTTTCGGCTCTCCCTCACTCAAATCAAAGTCAACCGCAAATCATGTCATCATTTTCCTGATGTCATAGTCCCCTTCACAAAGGAAGGACAAAATACAACAATTTCTATGGTGACAAAGAAATTTTCTATGACAAAAAACAACCATTTCTATGTAGTCTTTCATAACATTGTTCCTGACCAAACAGAGGTCATCAGAGTCTCTTTCTTGGGGAGATTTACTGTATGTGCTTCTCCCATCCTGGGCCATGCTCCAATTTAGGACTGATGGGATGCCTGGGATGTCTCACAAACATCTTGGCCATTCACAGTTTGCATTGGTAGTGGTACTGATTTTCTGCTCACCTCTATTCCCTTTACCCCCAGCCCTTTGTCAGTCAGTCACTAAGTCACCAAACATTTAATAAGCACCAGGAACTGTTCAAAGAAATGTGGATACACAAAAAGGTAAAAAGACAGTCCTTGTTCTTGACATGCTTTTAGTTTAATGGAAGAGGCAACATGCAAACAACTATGTGCTACATGCAGGATCAGTTAGAAAACATCAACAGAGGAAGCATTAGAATTAAGAAGAATTAGAAAAGGTTTTCTTAGAAGGTGGGATTTTTAACTGAGACTTGAAGACAGTTAGGGAAGCCATGATGCAGAAATGAGAAGGGAGAGCATTCCATGTATAAGGAACAGCCAGAGAAAAGAGCCAGAATTCAGGAGAGAAAGTGGACTGCCTTTGTAAATGTGAAATAGCCATTATCAAAATAAACACTCTCAGGGTCAGCCTTAGGAGAAGGCAGACAAAGCAGCCACTTTCACAGTTTGATGTACTCTGAAATATCTGCCTCCTTTTCCACCCTGTCTCCTATCTAACTAACCCATAAATGTTTAATAAATACTCTATCTATCTATCTATCTATCTGTCTGTCTACCTAATACTACTCCCACCACCTCCAACCCAATAGTTATAGCCCATCATGGGGCTTGAAATTATTCCATTATAGATTTAGTTCTTTGTATTTTAATGGTTTCATTGGTCAAAACTTCCAAACTTTTTTTTTTGCCACTGGCTAATATGGAAATGAAATATATTTTGCATGATTTCACATGTTTTTGCATTGTTTGTTTTCTCAGGGGGTACAGGAGAGGCAGAAAAGGAGAAAACTTGGAACTCAAAATTTTTAAAAATGGAAGCAGGTTTTCTTGAAGAGAAAATTTACAGCTGTGTATTTGAATCCTCTCATGTTCTTCTGGGAACATGACAAGTTTTTTTTTTCTTACTTTGTATTGAACTTTATGATATGTTTCTTTTTCTTTATTCTATAGTTGAGTTCTGGTGCTTGAATCTAAAAGAAAAAAATGGATTAATTTTTTTACATGTAATTGGGAAATAGTTAATGAAATTAATAATATATATATTAAAATTAATGAGTTGATGATGCCCTTGGCATCATAACCAACCAGCTCCTTCCTGGTTCTCATCTCCTGCCTTCATTTTCTTAGCACTCATGCATACTTTTAACCCTATTCATCCGTCTTCCATATTTATAGCTCAGCTGAAACTACACTCTCAAGAGCTACTCAACAAATCTTTTCATTTACAGATACAATGGCCTTTTTAGTGTTGTGATCCTGGATTTCTCTGCAGTAATTGACACCTTTGACCAGCCGCTCTTTCTTGAACCTCTTAATTCCCATGACCTAATAACATACTGTTTTAGTCTTCTTTCTCCCTAACAAGCCCGCCATCATTTTCATTGGCTTTCTATCCCCATGCTATGCCTCTACCTATAGTATTCCTCCAAAGCTAAGCCCTTGGTTTTCTGCTTATCTCTCTCCTCATTCTCCCTCTGAGAATTCACCTATTCTCACCACAACCTCCAAGATAGGTTGTCCATAGTTGTATGAACAGAATGGTGAAGTAACTGGATCCCAAATCTATATTCATAGTTTAGTAAAAGATATTCAACTATTTTTCTTGATACTTTTACTTGGATAACTTGCTGTCACATTAAACTTAAATTAAAATCATTCCCCACCCTTATCTGACCTCTTCAGATTTCCTAATATGATACAGCATCATTTCCCCAATCATCTAGGCTGAAAGTTTCAGTCATCTTTAAATCCTTCCTCTCTTCCTTGCTTCCCCCTCCCCGCCCCACACATTCAATCAGTTGCCAAAGCCTGTTAATTTATTTTTAGAAATTTCTCCCATTCCTTCCTTTTTATTCCCAATGAAAGACTTGTAGGAAGGTTTTAGTCATAGAATTTCTGATTTGAAAGGAACCCCAGAATTCATCTAGCTCAATCTACATTCAAATCATGAAGTTCATCTATTCCATCTCCAATAAAACTAGTTTATCCATTCTCCACTTAAAGACCTCCTAGGATAGGCTACTAATTACTCCCCCAAAACAATCCATTCTATTTTTAGACCCTTGTCATTTAAAATTTTTTTTCTCTTTCTCCCTTCCTTTCTTCCTTTTTTCTATTTTGTAGGCAATCAGAGGAAATGTCATTTTAAAGAGGTTTTCGCCTACACTGAGATGAGATATGCTTTTCCGAAACTTCTAGTTGTTGTTTTTAATGCTGCCCTCTGGGGTTAAGCAGAACATATCTTTTCTGCATGACTGCCTTTCAGATACTTAAAAGATTGATATCATATTCCCAACTAAGTCTTCCTTGCTCCAGACATCTAGTCTAGTATTTGGTTTGGGGTTTTGTTTTGGTTTGTTTTTCTGGTTTGTTTGTTTAGGTGGTTTTTCTTTTGAGTTCATGAATCATCATTTACTACCAGAAATCTTCACTTCCTAAAATCTTTTCCTACTTTGATAGAGCCATGATTTCATATATACACTATAGTGTATATATACATAGCATATATATATACATATATATGTATATGTATACACACACACACACACACACACACATATATATATATATATATATATATACATATATATATATAAAACGATCCAGTTAAACTGGTCTATCCAGCAGGTATTTTGTCCCCCACCCTACGATGTACTCCCTCCTTATCTCTGACTCTCAGAATCTGTGTCTATTTTCAAGGATCAGCTCAGATGCTTCCATCTTTTGGGGAGCTTCTCTTGCTCCTCATAATTGTTAGTCTCTCCCTTGTAAAATTGACTTTTACCTACTTAATCTGACTCCATGTTATACCTGTCCTATAGAATTTAAGTTCCTTGAAGACAAAAAGTGTTTCCTTTTTGTCTTTTTATTCCTAGCACCTTGTCTACTACTTCATACATGCTGGGTAATTAATAAATGTCTATGGAATCAAATTAAATAAGTTAAAAGAGTGATTTTAATTTTAATGGATTTACATAATGATTTCCTTGTGGTAAAATGGGATTTTAGTTTTTAAAATTTTAGTTTTTCTACTCTATCAAATTGGTCTCCTGGCCCCCATGTTCTCTGCCTGTAGCTTTCCTACTGTTCACACATATGCCGATGTCTACTCCATCCTCAAAAACTCTTATTTGATCCATCTATCACCACTACACATCTTCCCGTATATCTCTTCAGTTTTGTGGCTAAACTCCTTTAGAAAGCTACCTACAATATGTGCCTCCATTTCCTTTCCTCTCATTCCCTTAACTTTCTACAGTCTGGCCTCTAACTTCATCATTCAACCAAAACTTCTCCCTTTAAATTTATTAACAACCTCTAAGTTGCCAGATCTAAAGACTTTTCTTCAATCTCCATCCTTCTTGACCTCTCTGCAGCCTTTGACACTGTTATTCACCTTCTTTACCTTGACACTGTCTTCTCTAGGTTTTCACTCCGTTCTATCATGGTACCTAACTCATCACTCCTCATTCTCCTTTGCTGAATCTTCATCCAAGTCACATCCCTAACTGTGGGTGTCTTTTCTGAGTTGAGTCCTCTTTCTTTTCGCCTTTTATTCTACTCCATTTGGTGATCTTATCAGTTCCCCCAAAATAATTCATTATCATGCTGATGGTTCTCAGATCTACCAACCTCTGCTGACCTCCAGTCAGCATTAAGAAATGTGATTGTTTTCTTCTAGAAAAATATCAACCCAGGTATTAACCTTGGTTTAATATTATTAACCCAGGTAAAACCTTGGTTTACAAATATAACCTATACAAAAACCAACATAACAAAAACATTAATGACAGTAAAATAGTTATGAAAGAATGTTTATATATATATATATATATTCTGAATAATGTGCTAATACTTATTCACCCTACCACTCATATTCGTCTGACATCTCACATATAGCCCCTTATTTTTATTTACAGTGACTTCCTTACTTCAGGTCCTTATCACCTCTTGCCTAAAAATCATCATATACAGCCTCTGATTTGGTTTCACTGTTTCCCAGAGATACGCTTACTAAGCCATCCTCTACACAGCTACCAAAGTAACCTTTGTACTAGCCACACTTATTCCTTCACTCAAAGTCTATCAGTTGTTCCCTGTTGCTTCTAGAATAAAACAAAGCTTCTAGGGTTCACATTTCAACTCCTTCTCAAGTTAGTTCTAATTTACTTTCATGTCACTTCACTTTATTTTTTTCATGCAACTTATATTTCAAACTGTCCTATTTTCTACTTCTTGAACTTGGCATTCCATCTTTCATTTCTATGTCTTTTTAACAGACTGCCTCCCGTGTATCTCTTTTCCTATGGGCATCTTAGCTCCTTGGTGTTTTTTTAATGCTCATATTAGGTACCAATTCCTCTATTAAATCTTTTGAGACTTTCATAATTGTTAATGTTTTCTCCCCTCTCAAATTACCTTCTTTTTACATTTATGTGTATATGTTGTATTCTCTTAATAAAGGTGAGCTCCTTAAGGGTAAAGAGTGCTATTAGTGTTACTATTAGTCTTTGTATATCACGAAATTAGCAGTGGTGCCTACTGTAGTGGCAAGCAAAGTAGGATCATTTGCTGTTTTAGTATAATCAAGTGCCTCTAACTGAATAATGTGATTAAAGATTTTTCCCACCCATTCATGGGCCTGGGAAGATTTGCAGGAAGGCCCCCACCTTTTGTTAATGAGTCACTGGAACTCAAAGGTTGTGATGCCCTCTGGTTCTAAAAAGCGTATAAAGATTCTAAAGTGTAGTTTTACTTTGGGGTTTGGTTTTTGGAAGAAGCTTTGTGTGCCAGAAGAGACTCTAGGAAGCCTCTAAGCAGCTCCCTGGCTTTGAAAAGCCAGATGTTAGTGCTTACCTCTCTGGTAACTATGCATATGTATGGTCAGGCAATTTTATCTGTCTGTTGATTTGTCAGACACTTTAGAAGCACTGTCTGTTGATTTAGATTTCCTCTGTATTTTCTCTGAAGTTCAGGGTGTTGACTTTTTCCCCTAAACTAAGTGAATGATATATATATGCTTTATAAAAGTGATTGTTGACCCCTCAAATTGCTTTCCTTTTGGAAAAAGCAGATCAAAGAACCTGTGGTAACAGGTGTATATTGGGGTACTTACTGTTATATCTACTATTTAAATCCTTCTTGGATTAAATGGACAAGAAAAAAGGGGGACATGTTGCATTTCAATAAAACAACATAATGTTTATAGTTTTCATTACTAGTGTGTGCTTATGAAGACGACTGTTTGAAGAAGAAAAACTCAAGTCACTGGGTCGTGACTGAAATGATTCATTTTAGCATCATTGATACAATGATCATTCAGGATTCCAAACACCAATGTTGAAAAATACTTCCTACCTCTTAGAAGCCAAGTAACGGACTGTTGCATAGAATGAAATGTACATTTTCAGATACAACCAATGGATGCATTCATTTTACTTGACTATGTTTACTCAGAGAGGCAGATAGGTGGTACAATAGATAGAGTACTGGACCTGAAGCAGGCAAGACCTGAATTCAATTCTAGTTTCAGGTACTTACTATAAGTGGGACCTGGACAAGTCACTCAACCTGTCTCACTTTCCTCATCTGTAAAATGAGGACCTACTTCTCAGGATTATTGTGATGATCAAATAAGGTTAGATTTTTTAAGTGCTTAGCACAGTGCCCAGAACATAATAGTAGTCACTATGTGAATGCTAGTTGTTTTTGCCATCATCATTATCACTTACAAGTGAAGACTTCTGTTTAGGAGAGGGTGAATTGTAGAAGTGAGTGGAAAGGTAGTAAGAGAGATGCAAAAAAGAAAAGAAAAAAGAGCCAATGAGACATTTTTAAAATGCAAAGAAGTGAACCAAAGAAAATTCAGAAAGGATACAGACAAGCAATGTGGTACTGATAATACTATTAAATTTAATATATGTTTTTAAAAAAAACTCTCCATAATAGAGATTCATGGTTTCATATAAAATCTGATTTTTATGCTCTTTGCATATAGAGATAATCATTTTTTTATATTTATCAACTTCATAATAAAATAAAGCATATAAAAATTAAATTATTTTAAGTGACTGAATAACTGATAATTGTAATTCCCAATGAGTTTGAATTCCAAACACTATTTATAGCTATTTGAATTCATGCAAAATGGTGGTGGTGGTGGGTGGCCTACATATACAAGTGATGATATCCTTTGGTATAATGTTGTATGCCTACATTAGGGTTCTTCTGTCATATGACAGCTTCAGTAGGAATTAGAGTAGAATGTGCCCTCAGTGAAGTAGGAGGCAAAGAGGTTAGCAACAAACTTGCTGCATCATCTGGAGCAAATCCCTGAGCTGCTTTGGGCCTCATTTTTTTTAATCTGCAAAATGAAGAAGATAAGCATCATGTCCTTTAAGTTGTTTTTCATTTGTAAATTCTATGTTCCTGAATGTGCATGTGTGCATGTGTGTGTGTGTGTGTGTGTGTGTGTGTGTGTGTGTGAGAGAGACAGAGACAGAGAGAAAGAGAGATTGAAAGGGGAGAGGAGAGAGGGAGGAGGGATAGAGGGACACAGAGACAGAGACAAAATGGGAGGGAGACAGAGAAGGAGAGAGAACGAAAGAAAGTGAGAGAGAGAAACAGAGACAGAGAGAGACAGAGATACAGTGAGAGAGATGATAAAGTCAACAGCAAGTAACATGGATTGTGTTGTGGGTGTACTTTTGAATACATGGTATTTTAAAAGCTTGGAGAATTACCAAGGCAAAAGAGCTGTTTCTGAAGGCAAATTTGATGATTACTAAAGAATGAGTGACACCAACCACAAGGTCTTTTAACAGGTTGTATTCATTTGGAAATGTAATCTTAGAGGAGGGTTCTACAAATACATTACAGCTAGATTTTAAAAGGGGATTGTGTGTGTGTGTGTGTGTGTGTGTATGTATGTGTTTAAAAAGAAACCTAGATTCTTAGCATGGAATTTAATTTAATATTTCTGTTAATAAAGAGCAAGCAAACAGATTCATATTAACCCACTCATTAACATTCCGGGAGACTTTTGAATTTTCCTTTATTTTTACAAATCTTGAAATTCAGAAAGATTTACTTTCAGTTCCAAGTATGCAGTCTGTGGGACAAAAAAATTCAGAGATGGCCCGTGAGGCCAGAATCATTTCTAGGATGTGGTGAATTGAAGCCGTTGCCCTGGATCCTGTGCTTTGGAGGAAACTTCAGGATGTAGCTGAGTAGGGAGACACAGAAGAAGCCAGTGGGAGAGCTGACTCCTGATCAGTAGATGAAAGAGACTTGAGATCCCTATAGAAGCAATTGGTTCATAAGTAGCCTGCCATCATTGTCCTCATCATCACCAAGGCCACCATATGCTTACCCAGCACTAAAACCCTCACCATCATCACTATCATCACTACTACCATTACTATGAAATCACCGCCTTTACCACGACGACCGTCACCATCGCTTTCACCCAAGCAAAACAAATGGATTTCTCATTCATTTTTACCCCCTATTCAGCCTCGTCTTGTCTGCTAGTGAGTCTTTTCTCCTTTGAAATTACCCTTGCTGTTTAGTATAACCTGATTTAATCTAAATGATTTGGTCTATTTCCTTTTCTCCCTCCCATTAGATATACAAACTAGCACTGCTAAGTCATTTTCAATTGTATCTGACTCTTCATGTATTTTGAGGTTTTCTTGGCAAAGATATAAGTGGTTCACCATTTCCTTCAACTCATTTTACAGATGGGGAAACTGAGGGAAACAGGGTTAAGTGACTTGCCCATGGTCACCGAGTGTCTGAAGCCAGATTTGAACTCAGAAAGAGGAGTCTTCCTGACTCCAAACCTGGCAATCTATCTACTGTGCCAGTTAGTTAATTTGGAAGGGAAAATACCTCCTCTTAGCCTCTCATTCATGGAAATGAAGAGGAGTCATATTTCAGTGTCAAAAAATATTGCCTTTCAAATACAAAGCAAACAAGATGATTTCCTCCTTTGCTGGTAACTAAAGAAAGCCTTGTAGGTTAGGGTAGCCACTGATACCACAAGGCTATCAAAGCATAATGGGAAATGGATTTGAAATGGGCTGAAACATTCCAATCCCTTGAGAAGAAATCTCTTGAAAGCTTTCCTCTAGCCTAGTGTCACATAAACACTGGGAATTAACCAAAGTCCTATTGGTGATTTGTCTCCTAAAGAGTGTGTTAGCTGAATGAACTACAATACTTTGAACATATGTCATTAGCTCAACCTTTGCTTGATGATCTCTTCTCAACCCAAACTAGTTCTCTCATTTTGTCCCTTAATAGGAGAAAATGTTTTAGAACCCTTGGCCCGTGGGCCAAGCATTTCCAAAGCCAAACTATACTCTCAGCTATTCTGAAAGAGTGGGCAAACTAGAGAACCAAAAAATCAAAGTAGGCAACAATTTGCTGATTTTTTTTTTAAACACAGGAAGAAAATTGGTTTTAAAAAATTCAGCCCGCTTCAGGAAAGTGCTAGTGGAAAAGTACAAACAAAAATGTTAAGAATAAAGCATAGGAGAGAGGGAGGGGCAGAATGTAAGAATTCAGTTCAAGTTAACTCCCAGGCAATGCCTTTAGATAATGAAAGTAGGCACAAGGAAAAAATAGGATAAGATAAATAGTAGTAATTTTCTCTGTGCCAAAATAAGTTAAATCATCAACTAACTTTTGTCATGCATTGATATTTATTAAGAGCCTAAATGGGGCACAGAACAGCACTGTGCTAGGCACGGTGGGTATTTATTTCTGATAAGTGAACATGAAAATGATTCCTGTGACCTTTGTGAAATGCCATGATTTGTCCCCCCCCACAGATAATCTGATATACTCCAGCCTCCGTTTAATTTGCATCTCTCAATAAAAATAGGTAATATAAGTCAGGCCTTGGCTTCGGTTCTTAGTCTTATAGATTGTTCCTTGGCCTGAATTGTGATATTGGTTATATCCAAGGCATTTAGATATTTTCTGGCAATTACCCTGAGATACTCTTTCCCCATCTCTCTGTTTCATCTTTAAAAAGCAGCATTACATAGTAGACAGTGTGCTGGATTTAGAGTCAGGAAGACCTGGGTTCAAATCACAACTTAATACTGTGTGACCCTCAGTAAGTCACTGACCCTCGGTGAGTCTCAGTCTGCCCATCCATGAGGACAATATCTTTTCAGTCATGTCCCACTCTTTGCGGCCCCATTTTATGGTTTTCTTGACAAAGATACATTTCTTCCTTCAGATCATTTTTGCAGATGAGGAACAGAGGCAAAAAAGGTAAATTGACTTGCCCAGGGTCACAAGGCTAGTAAATGTCTAAGGTAACATTTGAACTCAGGAAGATGAGTTTTCCTGATTCCAAGCCCAGTGCTCTGTCCACTGCACCCCCTAACTGCCCTTCACAAAGGGTTGTAGTAAGGACCAAATAAAGTGAGATATGGGAAGTTTATTATAGACTTTAAAGCACAATATAAATATTGACATTATTATTATTTAGATGGTCTATAATAAAACCTAGTGACTGAATGGATGTATAGTTTGTGGAGTTGTGCGTGGCAAAAACATATTGAAGCAGACCTTCCACAGAGGTTACCTAAAGCTAGAGAACTACTTCTATAACCCAATGAATAATAACACATCCTGGGGTAGGTGCTTGCTATGGAATGAGCACAAGTCAAACGTATCCAAGTGGAAAGAACACTAGATTTGGAACCAGAAGGCATAAGTTGGAGTCCCAGTTCTATCATTAGTCGTGCGGTCTAAGCAAATTATTTTACTGAATCTCAGTTACCTTATCTATAAAATGGACATAATATCATTGCCACTCCCTGCCTCACACAGAGGCTTCATACTTGCTTAATAGCAAGCAACATTAATAGCTAGCATATATAGTGCTTTAAGATTTGCAAAAGTCCTGTGGGAAATAGGAATTATCATTTTCTCCAATTCACAGATGTTGAAACTAAAGCTGGAAGGTTCAGGCAACTCTCCAGATTCAGAGAGCTAGTAAGTGCCTAAGGCAGGATTTGAACTCAGAGTGTTGTCTCCAGCTCTCTATCCATTTAGCTAAAGTAATGTATACAAATATAAGTTGCTGAGTGACTAAGTTCTCCAATGAGATACTTCACATTATCTTCTATTTTTTTCATTCTTTTGGTTTTGTTTTGTAATTTCTTGGTTTATCATAAAGTCATTAGCTTCCCTCAGCTCTACTCTCATTTTTAAAGAACTATTTCCTTCACTGAGCTTTTGAACCTCCTTATGCATTTGGCTAATTCTGATTTTTAAAGCCTTCTTCTCCTCATTGGCTTTTTGGACCTCTTTTTCCAATTAAGTTAGCCTATTTTTAAAGGTGTTATTTTCTTCAGCATTTTTTTGGGTCTCCTTTAGCAAGCTGTTGACTCACTTTTCAAGCTCTTCCTGTACCCTTTATTCAATAGAAAAGGAAATAAATTTTATAGCTTATGAACACTTAAAATAAATAAAATGAAATCAATTAATTTTTCATAAAGAAAAACTAACATTTTAGTATTATAAAGACTTCTATTCATGAGTTTTTAATTATCACTACTATATTTGTAACATTTTGATAGGTTAATACAGTTATTTAACAATTATTCCCTTTGACAAGTTTATTATACCAACTGGGATGGTACACATAAAAGCTTGGAACCCCTATTTACCTTAACTCCCATTCACATGGAATTCTCCTCATTGATGGAGATTGATAATTCAATCCTCCATACCTACATGAGGGCTGGATTGGTTAGTGCTTCAGAAAAGAGAAATATTTTTCTTCTTTTAACTCTGAGAGAGAAGATACACCTTCCAGATTCTCTTCAGGTACCTACAGGTAGAAAAAAGACTTTAAGAAGAGACCAAGATGTCAGCTCCTCTACATGCTATGTACATTGCATCTATAAAGAGCTAAAATTCAACATTCACCAGAGCAACTGTCCAACATAAATTAAAATTTCTAATCATAGTTATCATAGAATTTAGAAGGAATCTTACAGATCATCTCCTACAATTCCCTCATTTTTTAAAATTAGAAAACTGAGGCCCACAGTGGGTAAGTGACTTGTCTAGAGTCAAACATATATTAACTGACACTATCAGGACTTGAGTTCAAGTCTTCTAGTAATAACTTTAATGTTCCTTTTTATTATTATTGAGGTATGGATGTACTGCATCTTTTGTAGCAGCCTGGTTCCATGATTCTAACCTAGGCAAGATAGAGGTTAATGTCAGACAGTGAATTCCTGGTGATCATTAGCTACACTTGATACATATGTGTTTATCATAAATGAATTAATTTATTTTTAGTTTTCAACATTCATTTCCATAAGTTTTAAATTTTTTCCAGCTCTTTCCTCTTCCCCCTCCCCAACACAGAGTGCAATCTGATATAGGCTCTACATATATATAATTTATTTTCTTATTAGACATCTTTTCACCTTAGTCATGTCGTATAGAAGAATTAGAATGAATAGGAGGAATCACAAGAAAGAAAAAACAAAACAAAAAAGAGAGCAAATAGTATGCTTTGATCTGCATTCAGACCCCCTTTTTCCTTTTTTGGATGTGGATGGCACCATGAGTCTTTTAGAGCTGGTGGAGGTCCCTGCATTGCTGGGAAGAGCTAAGTCTATCAAAGTCAGTCATTGTACAATGACTGTTTCTATGTACAATATTCTCCTGATTCTGCTCACTTTACCCAGCATCAGTTCATGTAACTCTTTCTAGGTTTTTCTGAAGCCCACCTGCTCATCATTTCTTATAGCACAGTAGTATTCCAATACATTCATATCCAACACTTATTCAGTCATTCTCTAATTACATATGTGTTTATTGCGTAATCATTTGAGGTAGGCTTAACACCACACTAATGAATTTTCAGGGAGAGTAGAAAAATCACTGGCAAAAACACTTACGGGAAAATTGCCCAACGAGTAATGTCTTTGGCATGTTTTCCAATACAAACCATATTCCAATTCCAAATCTAGTAAAATAACTAAACTAAATATATTCCAAATCCATACCAAACCTGGTAAAAGAGATGAACTAAATAGGTTCCAAATCCATGCCAAACCTAGTAAAATAACTAAGGTCCATTACTCAGAATTCTGTTTTTGTATGGCCTCCATGCACTGAAGAAATCTAGAGCCCTGTGAATCAAGAACAAGTGGGATGGAAGAAACAATCTGCTGACCAAAGATCAGAAATCTGTAAGGACTTTTCACTGGAACACATTTAAAGCTAGAGGAAACCTCAAATTCTATCTAGTTCACTCCTCCATTGTATAGCTGATGAGATCAAAACCCAGGGAGAGAAAATTGCTTGTTCAAGGTTTCACGCTGATAATAAATTACAGAGTGGAGATTCAAACTCATATTTTCTACTTTTAGATCACATACCCCTTCCCACTGGCCCACAATGCCATTTTATTAATAGAAGTTACACCCAATTTAAAAAATTGCTACAAATTGCTTCTTGTACAGCGAGCTATTTGGTAAAGACAGAGGTAGAGTCTATTTAATTGGTAGTTTACCACTTCTATTCAACACTTTCAATCTCTGTGAAAAAAGATAGCCTTGAATTCAATGGAATCTCCAGAGGCCCCCATATCTCCCACATTACCTTATGAGATCAAGGACACATGTAGTCTGCATGGCCCTAAAGAGTTAGTTCAGTTTCCAAAAGTGTTTAACTCCTATCTGAGGAGTAGCTTAGGTACAGTGAGAATATACACAAAATCATCAGGCTCAGATCCTTCTACAGCTTCTAAGGCTTCTTTCTTCCAGCTCTGAACTTACGAGTCCCATGAGAAATCTTATTTTAGGAGCATGAGAAAGTCATGTCTACAAAGTACTTTGTAATAAATTTACAACGCATAGTATACAATGCTAGAGTCCTTCTCTATAAGTCATTGGGTCCCAGGTGCATAAATTTTGAACCTGAAGCAACTTTAGAAGCAATCTAATCCAATCCCTTCCTCCTTAACATATGAGAAAACTGTGACACAAAGAAATTATTTGCCCAAGATCACACAGGGAGTAAGTGACCAAGCCAGGATTCACATACTACTTCTTTTATAAACTCTAATTCATAAAACAGTCATATACTTCACCAGTTCTGGCCCACTTCTTATTTTAGCTAAAAATTTTACCTAAAATTCCTAAATCTGGTTATCTTCCTGTCTGCTCTGAGCCTTCTTCCAAACTATAGCAGATGTGTCTGAAATGGCTGACTTCCCTCTTATCTGCTGCTTCTCTCCTTTATTCAAACATTCCTGAAATCTCACCTCCTGTGTAAAGTCTTCTCAAACTGAGCAGAGAACAACTCACTTGATCCCATCTTGAGCCAGAGAAAATGTTTTGCTTTTGACTTTCAGAGCGGGATCATGGTGGTGGGCAAGAATAAGCGCCTCACCAAAAGCGGCAAAGAAGGAGCCAAGAAGAAAGTGATTGATCCATTTTCGATTGGTATGATGTAAAAGCAACAGCTATGTTCAACATTCACAATATTGGCAAGATGTTGGTTGCAAGGAATCAAGGAACAAAAATTGCCTCTGATGGTCTCAAGGGTCGAGTTTTTGAAGTAAGCCTTGCTGATCTGCAGAATGATGAGGTTGCTTTTCATAAGTTCAAGTTGATTACTGAAGATGTTCAGGGTAAAAATTGTTCGACAAATTTCCATGAAATGGACCTTACCCAGGACAAGATGTGCTCCATGGTCAAAAAGTGGCAGACCATGATTGAAGCCCATGTAGATGTCAAAACTACTGATGGGTACTTGCTCTGCCTCTTTTGTGTTGGTTTTACCAAAAAGCACAACTAAATCCATAAGACCTCATGCCCAGCACCAACAGGTCCATCAAATTTGTAAGAAAATGATGGAAATAATGACCCGAGAGGTGCAGACAAATGACTTGAAATTCCAGACAGCATTGGAAAAGACATAGAAAAGGCTTGCCAGTCCATTTACCCTCTCCATGATGTATTTGTCCAAAAAGTCAAGATGCTCAGGAAGCCCAAATTTGAATTGGGAAAGCTAATGGAACTGCATAGTGAAGGTGATGGTTCTGGAAAACTTTCAGGAGATGAAACAGGCACAAAAGTAGAAAGGGCTGAGGGGTATGAACCACCAGTTCAAGTCTGTCTAAAATAAGAACTTTCAAAGACTGAAAAATAAAAATTTATCATTGTGAAGAAAAAGAAAGAAAATAATTTCTCCAAACTTCACAAATTTGTTCTGTGAAGTTTAGATTCAGTTAAAGGGCTACACTTGAGGACCTAGAGGGCCACATGTGGCTTCAAGGAGGCAGGTTCCCCACCCCTGGTCCAACCCATCCCACTAACTGTGCTTTCATCTTTTTTCCTAATACCAAAAACCACTTAGCCCTGACATGCTCTGTTTCTTACTATCTATGTGATCTTAGGCAAGTCACTTTCCAAGACTCAGTTTTTTCCCCTGTAAAGTGAAGATCTCTGAAGTCTAATTTCCACTCTTAATTCATAAAAAATCCTGTGATCTGATGACTGTGACTATTTCTTCATTTTTATTTTGCTACTTATTTTTTTCCCATGTGTCTCTAGCTCTAAGTCATAAGTCTCAAGAAAGTAAGAAACACACCTGGTTAATCTTCTTTGCACAATGCCTCGTCATGATGTCACTAACAATTCAGTCTTTGATAAATGCTTTGATGATGATGAGAATGAAAACTGTTGACATGAGTTATTTATAATCAAAGCTGGTGAATTTGACTCATTCCCAAAGCTGTAAAATATCTCATCAATATAAGACTAATAACTTAACCGCACACACAAAAATAATAATCCCTTGTCTTAATAAAGAAGATTCAAAGGAAATCCTTGGTCTAATGCTCTAATGACAATCAGACAGTGTCCTAATATAAATTAGACATAAAAGAAATTGAATGAGCCTTGCCTTTCTTTTTGTTTTCTTTTTCCTCATGAGAATTTGGGTCTGTGATGGAAATCTGAGGGCATTTGTTGCAAGAAGATGTTTTGACTTCCTTATCCTATTGATACAGGGAATCACTGGGTAAGGTAGGTAGAAGATGAATAAGTGACCATTCACAAATGTGGTCAGGACCACTGCAAATTGGAATGAACAAGCACAACTTACATAAGTTGAAAGACTATTTTCATGTGACTGGCTCAGTGCTGCAACAATTTAAGCAGCCTGAGTGTACAGAAGCCAAAGTAGAAGTTATATCAAAGATGACATTCTATCCACAGTTATTGGTACTTCTGGTACCTACTTACAAGTAAACCCATTATTTATTTATTCATTCATTCATTCATTGATCTATCTATTTATGCACTTATTTATTTGGTTTTTTGTTTATTTATTTATTTATTTTGCCTAGGGAGAAAACAAATGGGAGACAAGGATGACTGATACTGTCTCATCCCGGGTATATGTGTACCATGGAAAGGTCATGGTCCAACTCTTTCTTGTGGGAAAATAATAATGAGAGCTAATATTTATGCTAGTAGATAACTAAATGGATAGAGTGCTGGGTTTGGAGTCAGAAAGACCTGACTTCAAATCAAGCTTCAGACATGCACTATGTGATTCTGGGTAATTCATTTAACCTGTGAGCTTTAATCCATTGGAGAAGTAAATGACAAAGCACTCCAGTATCTTTGCCAAGAAAATCCCATGGATAGAAGTGATGTGCCAGGCTCCATAGGATCACAAAGAGTCAGACAGAACTGAACAGCAACATGTTAGCTTACTATGTGCCGGGCACCTTACCTCATTTTAATTTGCCTCATTTGATCCTTAAAACAACCCTGGGAAATAGGTTGAAAATGGAAGTGAAAGAAGACAGTCCCAAAGGACTCAAGATGAAAAATGCTATCTGCTTCCAGAGAAAGAGCTGATGTTATTTGAATACAGAGGGAAACACAATATTTTTCATTTTCTTTCTTTTTTATTTTGGTTCAAATTTCCTTCCACAAAATAATTAATATGAAAATAAGTTTTACATATTTATACATGTATATCCTATTGCTCACAGTCTCAGAGAGGGGAGAGGGAGGGATAGAATTTAGAACTCAAAGCTTAAAATGTTAAAAATTGTTTTACACATCATTGGGGGAAAATATTACTTAAAAAAAAAAGGAAAAGAAATATCCTCCTGGACACCAGCATCCATGAACAAAACTTTGCCACCCTGTTCTGGTTATGGTTCTAACTACAGATGCATCAATGCTATGTGTTCGACTACCCTAGCATATATAACTCAGCTGTTGTACTGAGCATGGGTGCTAGCCAGCTATGAGGAAGTCATCATTATAAATACCAGTGGTTCTTACACATCACATTCTAACTCTCCAGTACATCATACTATTTCCTATGTGGGTTCAGTGATTCTCAGACTAACTAGAGCAGAGTGACTTTATTAGAGAACATCTGTTTTCAGCTGGCTCCCATCTTTGCAGTGGTTTTATGTTTTACTTTCAACTTAGCCTTTTTCTTTTGAGTTTCTATGGTTTGTTGTGGGTCAAAGGCCAATCAATATCCAAGAGAGAGTTGTCCAGCTGTTACAGGGAGAAAGAAGGTTCCACTAGGGAGCCCTGCTTGTTAGCTGCTAAAAGAGGAAAGTTAGGTTGTGGCAAGATGGAGGATATTTTCATTGGCAGACATAAACCTGCACTGGTTAATTATCAGGGATGAAACTTGTTTCATGGACTGTGTGTGATGTAAAGATCACCTACGACCCTACCTCACTTAGTACCAAGTAAAATTAACAAGGAAGGCATTGCTAGGCTTTCCTTAAGAAGTCTCAACATTTTTTCCTATGAATTTTGCTGTTTTTCAGTTATTTCAGTAGTATGCAACTCTTCATGACCCCATTTGGGGTATTCTTGGCAAAGATACTGGAACGGTTTGTCATTTCCTTCCCTTCTCATTTTACACGTGAGGAAACTGAGGCAAACAGGGTTCAGTGACTTGCTCAGGATCACACAGTTTGTAAGTGTCTGAGGCCAGATTTGTACTCAGGAAAGTAAGTCTTCTTAACTGCAGGCCTAGGACTTTATACATTGCACCACCTAGCTGCCATTTTCTATCACTAATGAAAGAGAAAATTGGTTTTCTTTAGGGTAAACTTTATCCTCTCTAGTCAGTGCATTGGACTTATTCCTCCAATCTATACATAATACAAATATGGGTATATCTAGCATATAATGGCTGCCTTACATGTGACAGAGAGAGAGAGAGAGACAGAGACAGAGACAGAGACAGAGAGAGAGATCTCATCTGGGATATGGAGATTGAAATTTTTACCTTTGTGAAGAATAGGAAAAGGCCTGTATATACACTCCCATTAGAAAAATAACGGTCAGGATATACCCCAGTTGAGGCTGGGAGTTCAATCTTTTGCTCTCCTGTCTCCAAGACTGATATTGGACTAGAATTATATCTATATACTGGTAGTCAAAGAACATGATGCTGTTTTAGAAGATTAGAATACAAGTCACATTTCCTAGCTGCTCTTAGGGTGAGAGAAATGCTTAGCTTACTTTTGGTAAATTAGCTCTCTTCCACTAAACATTATTTACAAAACAAAAATCACCAATAGCTAGTATACCTTTTTTTAAACAAAAAAAAGCAGTAAACAGAAATCTGAAAAATTGTACAGATTAGGGTAGGTGAGTGAATACATAAGAGTAAATGTGCTCTTCAAGAGTGAGAGATCTCATCTCCTAAGAAGAAAAAAAGATCTCCAGTAGGAGGTTTGGTTTTCAGTAGTCTCTTGGGTGGAAGTTAAGGGACGTGTTTGGGGTTAGCTTTTCCATATGTCTAGAAAGACCCCCAAAGAGATTCCCTCTTTTGCCATTCAAAAGTCCACACTTGACTCTTGCCTGGCTCTCTCTCTCTCTCTCTCTCTCTCTCTCTCTCTCTCTCTCTCTCTCTCTTTCTCTCTCTCTCTCTTTCTCTCTCTCTCCCTCTCTCCTGCCTCTCTCCTAGAAATCCCTCAGAATCCAAATTAGTACCTGCAGATCAGGAGTCCTGTCTCCCTCTCTCCCCTACCTGGCAGCCCTCAGAGCCACATGGCTGTTCCTCAGAAAACCCTCAAACTTGGGATTATATAACTCAATAGAAAGACCACCAGCAGGGATATGGGGAATTAGTTTAGCCAGATGGGTTACATACAAATATAATTGTAACCGTCTGGGCTAAACTTTAGTCTCTAGGAGGACTTTGAAATACTTTTCTTAAACTTACAACTAACAGTTAAGAAACATACTTCTTGGCCTTATTGAAGAAAGCTGGATTTAGGGAAGCAGTTGCCTTCTACTCCAAAAACAATACAGAAGGACAGATTCACATGGTTCCAAATATACTTGCACTTTCTTTGATCTCCCTTTCCATGACATGAGAGATTTTGTGGGTTAAAGAATAGGGTAAAATACTGCAAATGTCAGTTCTGCTTACAGTAGAATGGCAATTATCTGAACCACTAGGGAATTCGGTGATTTGGCCCATCACTGTTTCTCAGTAATCAATTACACATTGTCAAGACCTGTGTGGCCATACTGGAATTTTGAGGCTGAAGGGGAGGATTTGGATCAAGGAGTAAAATAAATAGAGGTCCAATGAGCAGGAATCTGCTTAGAGTCTAGAAGTATGCAAGATTTATGTAAGGGAGGGCTGGCAAGAGTAATAGGCAAAGGTAATGAGGACAGAAGAGACAGAGGAGAGCGTCTCCTCAGTCATGAAAAAATGGGTTCATGTCCATTCATGATGCACACAGGCTTCAAACGCAAACTTTCAGTATCTTAGGCACTCTTTAAGACTTTAGATTGCAGGACAGTTGAGCACCTATATTGGTAGAAGGATTTTCCTCTTGAGAATTCTCTAAACCAATTCAATCATAGGCCTGGACCAAAAAAAATAATAATAATGGAGAAAGGTCAAAGTGAAATAATATTTCTATGATACTTTTTATCTGTCCTTTTATGAATCTTTCTCCCTGTTGATTTCCCCCTTTCTGTAGGTACCTAGTCATCTGCTGTTTAATTCAATTCAACAAATGTTTATTAAATCCTAATATGTCCAAGGCATTGTACAAGAAGCTGGTGAGGTCACCTATAGGAATCTCTTACTTATATCATCCTAGCAATAGTTATAGTCTAAAGAAATATTTAGGTACCTTTTTTTTGGAGGAGGGCAATGATGTTACCAAGAAATGTGTTAAAGGTCTGAATGAGTTTGAGACTGCCAGGAAACATTAAAAACCACCAAAAATAACTTTTAAAATTATATTGGGAAAAAATATAGGATTACAGAAGGGAAAGGATGACTGAGTGAGGTGGATGGAATAATGATAACGGTAGCAACTGAAGAAGATAACAAGCCAACGGTGCCAAAGCCATCAGTCACAGAGGAGAAGGAGGAAAAGGAAAAGTGAATTAGCATTTATATAGGATCTACTATGTCCCAGGTGCTATGCTCAGCATTTTACAAATACTGATTCTCCTAACATCTCTCAAAGGTAGGTGCTATCCTCATTTTACAAATGAGGCAAACAGAGGTTAAATAACTTGCCTAGAGTCACATAGCTAGTGTCTGAGGTTGGGTTTGAACTCAGGTTGTCCTGACTCCAGTCCCAGGGTTCTAGTTGCTGTACCACCTAGCTGCCTCCAGGTGAAGCCATCAAGAAACCTAGCACCATGATCCCCAAGGCTCATGTGAGTAGGCCCTAGCTCATAAAATTCAAGGTCCCAAAGGCTGCCATGTCACTCTCATGACCACCAACCCCACCAATATCAAGGTTTCCATAACACTTCTCGAAAGGTTACCAAGTCCCTCAAATCCACTGACCCCAAGGCTCCCAAGCTCACCAGAAGACTACCAGAATCATTGACTCTAAGGTGATTAAACCCAAAGTAGGTAGTGCTAAGGCTTCCCGGGTCAAAGCTAACATTCCATGTGCATAGAATAGATGCTTTAGGACAAGAGGAAAATGTAAACTCTAAACTATAGTTTTCCATAGCTGTTCCATCAACCTTCATTATTTTGTAAAAGAAAATGGTAAAAAAAAATTTTTTTTGAGGAAATATTGAGTCATAAGAAAAGAAGGAAGGAAGAGAGGAAGGAAGGGAGGGAAGAAGTACAGAAAACTATTGAAAACAGAAGAGATGATGAAAGGCTTGAGGGCCAGGGTCCAATTTTCAAAAAAAGGAAGAAAAGAAATACAGACCAATAAGACTGTCAGGTAAAATTTTTAAATGTATTATTAAAGGCATGGTGGGGGAATATACAGAAAAATAATTGGTGATCATAAAGAATCAATAAAGTTTCACCAATAATAGATCATACCAGACTAATCTTATTTCCTCTTTTGTCAGGGATTTTAGACTAAATTAAGAAAATGCTATAGATATTGTGATTATAGTGAAATATCTTTAAAAGTCATGCTATTCTTGTGGACAAGATGAAGATATAAGGGTTAGTGCAGTTGAATTCATACCTGTTTGATTGGTTGCTGCCCCCCAACCCCCAGAGTAGTCATTAATGTTGTAATGTCTTCATGGAAGGAGATCTCTAGTGAATCACACTAAGGATTCTCTTTGGCTCTCTATTGTTTAACATTTTTATCAAAGACTCAGATGAAACAAAGATGGTATTTTTATCAAATATTAGATAACATAAAGCTAGACAGCATAGATAACATATTGGATGACAAAATCAAAATTGAAAAAATTTTTGATAGGCAATATTGTTACACTGAACTTAGTAAGATGAAATTTAATAGGACTGAACATCAAGTCTTGCATTTGAGTTCAAAAATTCAACTTCATAACTATAGGATAAGGGAGATGTGATAAGGTAGCAATTCATCTGGTAAAAAACATCAGAGTTTCTGGTGACCTCAGTGAGAATCAATAGTGTGGTCCAAGAGTCAAGGAAGCTAATTTAATTTGGGGTTTCATTGAGATGTATAGTGTCTAGGACTAGAAAGATGATGGTATATACTATACAATGACTTGGTCAGACCACATCAAGTTGTGTTTCTTTCTGATCACATTTTAGGAAGGACATCTGAGCAGCAAAGTCTATGTGGTAAAGGGCCTTAAGAGCCTCAATAAGAGCAATTGGAAGACTTAAATATTATTTTGCCTATTTTGCCTATTTTCAAGTATTCAAAGTGTTTGCCATATGAAGAGATTTTTGACTTTCTAGCTCTGCTTGATGGCAGAGAACAGAAGAAGTAATGAAATAGAAGCTACAAAAAAGAAATTTTATCTTGGATGTAAGGAAAAACTTGCTGTCAGTTAAAACCAACCCAAGTGGAATGAGTTGCCATAGAAAGTGTGAGACATTCCTTCATTGGGAGAACAGTAGTCTTTTTTAAAAATTTTTTTCACTTAGCAAAAATCTATTTTTTCTCTCTCTCCCACCTCTCTTTTCCCTGTTGAAATAAAGAAAAATACAAGACAAAAACTTTGTAGTAAATATACACAGGCAACACTAATTCTCTCATTGAACATATCCAAAAATGTATGTCTAATATACATCCTGAGTACCTACCTCACTACCTAGAGTCCTATGTAGTTAGAGTTGATTATTGCATTGAAGAGAGTTCTTAAGCTTTTCAAAGGTGCTTGTCTTTATGAGGTTGTTTTTGTTTATTTTTTTCTCCTGAAAAAATATTTTTTGTATATTTTTATACAATATACAAATTTTATACAAAATATATACAAAAATATATTTTTGTATATTTTTTTCTCATTGTGCTCTGCATCAGTTCATACAAATCTTCCAAGGTTCCTTTGAAACTGCCTAATACACACCCTAAAAAATGTTTACTGATATTCTGTTTTTGTCCTGGTTTTGTCACTTCCCTATGACTTCCTCTAACCTTAAAAAAAAAAAACAACTCTTGTAATAAATGAGTACAGTGAAGCAAAGCATCTTAAAGCATTGAGCATGTCTGAAACTGTAGGCTTCATCCCACTGCTAAGGTCTATAACCACTCGGCTGGAAGGGATGAAGCCTGCCTTCCTATCAATCCTCTAAATTTACAGTTAGTCTCTGCATTGACTGAGGTTTGGAGAATGTTATTGTGCCAGAACCTGTGATTTCATTGATATGGAAAGCTCCAAGTAAAGAACTCCCCTCTACTAAATCAGATTAGCAAGTATTCAGGAACATATGGACTTGGAGAGTTGTTTGCAGTATTGAGAAGGTAAGTAAATTGCCCTGGTCACATAATCAGTATTTGTATTTCCTGACTCTATCTGCTGTAGCATCCTTCCTTTACTAGAACTCTTCAGGAAAAGACTAAGTGACTACTTTTCAGGTATGTTATAGAGCAGGTTTTTTTAAAATTTGTATCATGGACCCCTTTCACAGGTTGGTGAAGCCTATAGAAGCCTTTTCAGAATATTTTATGTACATTTGATAAAATACATAGGATTACAAAACAGATAAGTTATGCTGAAAATAATTATCAAAATATATACTTTAAAAAAACAATTGCATAGTCCCTCATTACTGAAAAAGTATTATCCAAGTATGAGTTAAACTAGCTTCGGAGGTCCCTTCTAGCTCTGAGATTCTATCATTCTGGTAAAAGGGGAAGGAAGACCCCAGTGTGTTTACTGTCCCAAGGATGAATGAGGGAAGGGTTCAAAGTCTCCTTCCTTTCAACAAATTTTACTTTTCAAAAGAGAGTCCTAGAGTTACAACTCTTAAGCCAAAGGAATGAACACTGAGTGGTGGAAGTTTAGCTGCTTTGACAAGTGAAGGAGACATGAAAGTACTAGAGGTATTGGCAAAGTCCCTAAAATCACAGCTCATAAGTGATGACTCTGTCTATATACTAGGTCTACTTTTCTCTAAGTTACTAGATACTTGCTTCTCAAATGGAGAGATTCTGATTCCAAGTCTGCCAAAGCTCTGGATTATATGATTTATTTTTCTCTGAAATAAAAGCTGGTGGGTGGATTTTATGTGTAGTGATCCAATGAGGTTTGAGTTACTTTTCTCAGTAAACCTCCAAAATGCTGATGTCAGACTGACAGACACAGAGGCTCCTTTCAAAGTCCTTTACTCTAGGCTTCCCTTTGGCATTACCACCCCAACACATGATGTAACCTTAAGTAAGGTAATTTGGCCTCCTGGGGGAAAGAGGAGTGGTTTACATACTCAATGAGCCAGTAAGACAAGTTGGACCAAGACTTTCTCCCACTCTCAGCACAGTTTTTCTCTTGCCAGCTGCTCAAACCCAACATGCATTACTGCAGCTCAAACTACACTGTTAGTCTGATTTAAATCTAATAGCAAGTGAACAGAAGTGCATTAGTTCAACCCATTTCTCAAATGTATGATGGCTGCCACTCTGCCTGAATGTCACTGACAAAATGAGCATAAATAGACTAGGTAGGGGAGGGGTTTCAATTATGGGGAGAAGAAATTTCAGCCAGAATGTTGCCTTCTAAGGCATTTTCAATTAACTCATCAATCAATGAAAATTTATGAAGTAACTACTGTTTGCCAGGTACTGAGCTAGGCCCCTGGAATACAAATACAAAAAGAAAGGTAAGAAGGAAGGAAGGAAGGAAGGAGGGAGGGAGGGAGGGAGGGAAGGAAGGAAGGAAGGAAGGAAGGAAGGAAGGAAGGAAGAAAGAAAGAAAGAAAGAAAGAAAGAAAGAAAGAAAGAAAGAAAGAACCTCTAGCCATTAATCTGATTTGCTACATAACTCAAACGGAGATGAGTGGATATTTCCATTATGCAGTGAATCCCAACTAATAAACTGATCAATCAACACATACAGTAGCAACTCAGACTTCTTATATCATCATGGGAAATGAGCTTTTCCACTCAACTGAATTTTCCAGACAGTTGAAGTAAAACTCTTGAAGCACTAAAAATGTTTAAATGTTAACCCTTTGTCAGGGGAAATCTTTCTAAAATGTGTTGCACAAAATCTTTCCATTCTTAAACAAGACACAACATAATCTCTTTTTGCTGGCTCAGGGTCATCACCATGAGCATGGCAAGGAGAGAAAACATCAATCATCTTTTATTTTATTGAGCCCTGTGATTTTATTGGTCAGAAAACAAATTCCCTCTATATATTTGGCAACTATTCTACAGTTAAAGCCTAGAAAGTTGTTCAGGGCACTGGATTACATGATTTCTTTTTTCTCAGAAATAAAAGCTAGTGAGAGGATTTTATGAGTAGTCACTTTGAGATCCAGTCAGGTTTGAGTTACTTTTGTCAATAAGCCCTGAGAGGTTAGGCAACTTAAACAGGACTATTCAGTCAGTAGACCTCAAAGGTAGCACTTGAACCAGATCTTCCAATTCAGGAAATTAGTTCTTTGATTCTACATTTCATTTCTTCTTGAAGTGATAAAATATTAAGGATCTCAAAATTCACCTCATCCAACACCTTCATTTCACAGATAAAGAAATTAAGAGTCAGAAAATGGAAATACTTTGTTCAAAGTTATACAGGGAATAAATGACAGAATGTCTACACAAGCCCAAGCCTCCAGATTCTAGGGTCCTTGCTCTTTGCTTCCATCATTCATTAAGATGGTATAATATTAATGTAAGGTTAATTGTGGGGAGGGGAGAGTTAAAGATCTTCTCCACTGATTAACAGACCTCAATATCTTTTGTTAATTTCTATTGAGACACTGCGTCAGAGGGTCATGCCCTCCAAGCTCTGAAAAGTGTATAAATACTCTGAAGTTTTACTTTGTGGGTTTACTCTTTGGAAGTGTTTATTTGGTCAGACGAGACTCTGGGTAGCTGCTAAGGAGCCCCCACTTGACTTTGAAAACCCAGACGTTGGTGCTTCTCTCTCTGGTAAGTATGTATGCATTTAATGATCAGACAGTTAGATCTGTCTGTTGATCTGTGATGTATGTATTGTTTATTGTCAGATAGTTGGAAACCCTGTCTGTTGGTCTTTATTTTTCTGTTTATATTTTCTCTGAAGTTCAGAGTACTAACTTTTCCCCCTGAACTAAGTGAACTATATATGTGCCTGATTAAAGTAGATTGTTGACCCCTCAAAAGTAACTTTTTTTTTAGAAAAGTAGATCAAAGAACCTGTACAGAAGGACTTTCTGTATATGCTGGAGTCCTTGCTGATACAGACAGTATGTCTCCTTTCTGTCTCTATACTTGTAAACTTTCTCACAAAGTAGTCTGACTTATATAGCCATTGTCAGTCACTGAGAATGTTCCTTTCCTTCTGATTCATGAACTAATCAATGACATTACTTTGGGTGTCATCTTTTTCTCTTCTTGGTTATTTCATTGCCATTTACTGTTCAAGGTCCTTCTTCACTACAAGAAATATTATTGCTGCATGTTTCTGTTTGTTTGTTTCAAAATTGCCCTTCAAAGAGCTGGGAGGAATTTTCAGGTTCATCTAACCTAACTTTCTGCTTATGGTTCCTGGAAGGCTGACCTGTGACTATCTGAAGTATTATTATATTTATTGAATACCTACCACACACCCAACTTATGATAGGCACAATGAGAGATTTATGAAATAAGATATAGTCCATGCCCTCAATAAGCTTCTAATCTAGGCATAGAGGCAAAGCTTACTTTACTTAGAGAACAGAATAGAAAGAATATGATTCCAAAGTATTGGAGTTGACCAAAATGAAGCAGAAGAGTTACTATTTCTTCTTTTCTTCCCTTCCTTTGTTTCTTTTTTTCTTTTTTGCTTAATAAAAGCATCAATGTGGAACAGATGAAAATGTTACTGCCTATTTCACTTAATCTTTTCTTGTCCTGGATTCGTTAGCATGGCAATTATGGAACATCAGAAGATCTAGGCAACCTTCACTACCCTGGTCCCTCCACAATCCCTGTGGATTTGTAGAGTGAGAAGTCCAGTTTATAAAATAGGGTTTAATGATGTGATTAACAACCAGGGATTTAACAGAAATTAGAAGGAATATCACAACTCCAACTCAGGTGGATGGTCTAGCCAGGAACAAGGATATATCACCAGGAGGAAGATAATGAAAATGAAACATTTAATCTCAACCTAGGAAGTTCTGTTAGCTTTTCCAGATTGTCTTCCTAGGAGTAGTGGATTTCAGCCACAGTCTATACACTAAGGTGCATCATTTCACCCTTGTCAGGGAAGGGCTTACTAGATACTACATCCCGGAAGGTGGTAACAAATACACAGATGACACTAAAGAGATTTAATACAACCAAAGTGTAACAGATAGTAGCAGAGAACAGGTCAGTAACCAGCAAAGATGACCAACAGAAATGACCATCAAGTCATTTCTATGACTTTCTAGACTATCAAGTCTATTTGGACATGGTGCCAAATAGATACCATTCACTATATAATGAAGGCATTAAGTCTGACCAATATCCAGCAATAAATGTCAGAGATAATATCACCAGGAGACATTGCTGGTTATAAAACATTGAAAGTCTGTGTTGCCCCAGCCACAAATTCATGCTGGCTACCTCTGTCTCTATGTACTTTTTTCTTTTCCGGATGACACGTATCCTCTGTGTAGATTAATTTGCTCATTGGTTTGTTAACCTGTGAGGATGTACCCTATGTGGATACAAAGGCTTTATTATAATTTCCTTTGCTAACCTATTTAGGAAACATCTTTTCCTTTGAACTAATATGTCCTCTGACTGACTGGTAAAAATAAGTACATCACTGAGGGCTCATGCATTATGGTTTTCAGTGCTAAGCGCTAAGTACCCACAATGCCTCAAACCAGAAACCTAAAAGGAAGTGACTTTTATTATACAAATGAGAAATGCCCAATCGTCTCTTAAAAAAATGGGAAGAGGATTAAGCCATAAACTTATAAGACATAAACTAATAAGAATTTAAATAGATATAGAAAATACAAAAGCACTAAATTTGTTAGGTTCTTATGTTCACCATTATCGTTATCAGAATGATGACATCAAAAGACATTCAGGAATTTCCTTGAGGGTGGGGACTTTAATATTCTGAATTTTTCAGGAATATAAAAGTAAAGAGGTGGGAAATAATCTTTAGAGCTTCCCTCTTGAAAATCTTCCTAGTGATCTGTCAACTAGTCGGTCAAAATTTTATGAAGCCCCTATCATGTGCCAAGTCCTATACTAAGCATTGGGATACTAAGAAAGGCAAAAGACAATCCTTGGCCTCAAGGAGCTCACAGTCGGATGGGGGAGACAACACATAAATAATTGTGTATAAACAAACTGTATACAGATGAATCAGAAAAATAGTAACAACAAATAATCACTAATATTTATATAATGCTTACTATATACCATGTACTGGACTAATTGCATGCTGAGTATGTCTCAGCCACAGATTTGTCTTCAGTAAAAGAAAGAGAGGGGAAGAGAGAAAGAGAGAGAGAGAGAGAGAGAGACAGAGAGAGAGAGACAGAGAGAGACAGAGAGAGAGAGAGACAGAGAGAGAGAGACAGAGAGAGAGAGACAGAGAGAGACAGAGAGAGAGAGACAGAAAGAGACACGGAGAGAGAGAGTTGCATTATCTGCTTCATCAAGTTACCGTGAGGATCAACAGATGTAATGAATCTTGAAATAAAGCAATTTGGAAATGTAAAGTGCAGCAACCACTATTATTCGCTTCTGAGCCTTACCTGCAAGGATCAGGTTCACTAATAAGAACAAGACATGAATAATTTTAAAACTTGCCCTTCAGTAGACAAAGACAAACAGGTTACATTGTCCATCTTGTCCAATCTATCCATATCTGAAAAGAAATTGACACTACAACATCTGAAAAAGGGACATCCAGCCTCTCTGCTTGAGGAGTAAACTTCCCCATTGAGGGGGAAACCCATCCCTGCAAGAAGTGCTCTGTTCTCTCTATGTGTCTAGTCCTTCCACTATCCTAAGCTGCAATACACACTTGAGAGTTTTGCTTCAGATCTCAGGAAGTGCTTGAAAAGTTAGTTTTTGGAGGTTTTTGTTTTTTCAGATTAACCTCTTTTATTTACCTCTAGTAGGTAGCTAGCATGGCAGTATATTAGAAAAAGAATTGGATTTGGAATTGGAGGTCCTATGTTCCATTCTCAGCTTGACCACTTATTGGTATGACTATGAGCAAATAAGCTCTGTCAGCCTCAGTTTTCTAACTTATAAAATGGGAATAAAACCACTTACATAACCTATTTAGATAGCCATGGTTGTCCTGAGGAAATATGTGATAGAAATTCAAGCTGTAATTTAAGTGGTTAGTGACTGGCATATACAGGGACATTCCCACCAGAGCTAGGGCTCATTGTACTGTACCATAGAATTCAGAGCTTCTAGGGACCTTGGAGGATGTCTAGGTCAACATTTTCATTTCATAAATAAGAAAATTGAAGCACAGAGAAGAGAATTTGGATAGACTTTTTGCCTAAAGGCAAATCCTAAGTCATGGAACTGGGACATACACTACACCACATTGCAATACACTCATCATTGTTAAGTACAGTCTCACACACACGTACATACATACACACACACACACACACACACACACACAAACTGCTTTTCCTCATAGAAACTGTAAATCCTGGATAAATCTCACCTGTAACTCAGTTTTGAAAATGACTTTTGGCGTGGAAATCCTTATCCTAGAACATGTTTTTACATATGTCAAATTTTTCACAATAATCCTCTTACAGATTGTATTTGTGGAGGATAGAAGGAATGAATTTTTGTTGTTGTTATTTCCAGTGAAAATAAAACTGTCTAGGTGACAGCTGTTCTATTAGTAAGGAGAAACATCTTCAGCATTGGGCTAGTTTGTTCACTTTCTTCCCTCTGGCCTTTGGAATGTGTGTATTTCATAATTGTTCATTTGTCAAGGATGTTTACTTTATCCTCTGATAAAATATTGCATCAACTACATTTGCCACATCTGCTCTGGTTATGCTGTTAATCGGCTCCTCCCCCTTCTCTAGCACCTCATCTCCACTATCACCAGATGCAGTTTACATACAGGATGCATTTCCTGTCTGAAGCCCCAGTCTGTCTTCCATACTTGCCATATGTTTATGTATTTTAAGAACAGACAGTGGGTATTATTCAGGCTCTTCATGGCATGACAAAATGGACAGTTTACTTATATCATTTCAAACATAGTATCCATTTCTATTCTCGATCCTGGTGGAAAATTCCTTCAAGTCAATGAGAATTTCAGGTGACTGAATGAGCCAAAGTGATTTTTAATAGTGTCTTTCTTTGGATACTTTTAAAGTAGAGCACATCATATCCATAAAAGAAATTTATAGAAAAATTATATGACATCCAAGAAATTACTTTATTTCATGGCATCCTCATAAAATCCCATTTTAAGGAGAGAAATTTGACTCACAGGAGCATATATAGCAGTATAATCTATTAGACCCCAAGAACCAAAGGAAATTATCAATGATATTTTTATTATAAAATTATAAAATGATATATTTTATATATATATAAAATTATAAAATAACATAATGCTAGTTTAGCAATTATGTAACAGTAAGTTTGCAAGGTTCTTTATAAATATTGTCTCATTTTATCCTTAAAACAACCTTGAGAAATAGATGCCATTATCCTTCCTATCTGGACAGATGTGGAAAGTGAGGCAGGCAAAGGCTAAGTAACTTATCCAAAGTCACATAACTGGTAAGCATCTATGCCTAGATTTAAACTCAAATCTTCCTGACCTTAATATTCTAAACCCTGGACCACCAAACTGTGCTAGGGATCTATATGCCATATTAAAAAAAATCACTCTATTAGAAGTCAATAGACAAATGTTTTCATCCATTTACTTCTATTTATTATCTTTGTCATCTTAGGCAATATGTGTAATATTTCTGGGTCTCAGTTTCCTTTTTTATAAAATGAAGAAGCTAAACAACATGATTGCTCAGATCCATTCCAGTTTTGAAATTCTATGAATCTGAAAGGTATAGTTTTAAGTAATTTATAGATGCCTCTACTTGTCGTTATGTTCAACCCTCATTTTTGAAGAGGACCATGCCAACTGAGAAATGATGACATGACTTGCAGTTGACTTTGACTTGAGTGAGGGAAATCTGTGCAGGTCACCAGCCTCATTTTCTCCTCCTGAGCCATCTGGATCCAGTGACCAGATTCATCAGAGACAGTCCAGGATGCAATGGGAGACCCAGGCCCTTCGAGTCTAAGGTCTTTTCAGGTACTCACTTAAAGTGAGGCAATGCCCATTCAGTTAATAGGCCTCTTTAAAAAGTAGTCTGGGGATGGCCTTTTTAGATAGAAAAGGAAAAGAAAAATTAAATAAGTAAAGCTGGGAGGAGCAGGGAGCCTTAGGGTTGCTATTGACATTCACTCTTACCAACCTGTACATAAAGCTAGCTCAAAGTAGAGGCCTTTTCTAAGTTGGTAAAACAAGATGGCTGAGTATTTTGGTTACAAAGCATTCCCCCTACAAAACCTGGATCGTATTGACCCTACTACATCCTACTGTGATGGCCTGTCAAGGTGTAATAGGGACTAGTGACAGTATTTTTAAGGATGGGAGGTAGTAAAGCAATCAGTAGATGCCAAGAAAAGAATTCTTTTGGTCCTTAGCAATTTGTGAAAACCGTCCACTAAAACAGAAGTTCTTAACCTGTTTTTGTTTTGTGGACCCCTTTGGCAGTCTGATAAAGCTATGAACTCCTCAGAATGCTTGCTGCCTGCATTCATGACTGGAGGAAAGACTACACTTCAGTTAAAGGTTAGTTAAGATAACATTGTAATTTGTCCTCCATCTACTTCACAGACCCCTTAGAAGTCTATCTACAGATGCTTTCAGCGTCTCTAGATCCCAGACTGAAAGCCTATCTACCAAAGGAACTGTTGTTTGTTCTGGTGAAATAAATACTCACAAATCCTTAAGGAACTAAGTTATATGATACTAAAGTATATTTTATTAGTCAGGCCAGGGTAATAGATTTAAGGCTTATAATTAACTTTGTATAGAAGAACATTATTAAGAACCTGTGGGGTTATCAAAGACTATTCCATCTTGTTCTAACAAGATCTTACCAAGTTAGAAAGACTTTCAGTATGGGCTTGCCTGTTGTTTAAGAATCAGCTCAAGTAAGAGAAAAATTGGGTATCAATTTTGGGGATAACCAATGATTAGGGAAAATCCATGATTGATTGATTCCCCATAAGATGAAGAATGGATTCTATTTTGGACCTAAGAGATTTGCTTAAATGGAAGGCAAGCCCTTCACAAATCCAGTATCAGACTAGAGAGAAAATCTAGCCAACTACTATTTTCTAATAAAGAAAGAGAAAGATTTGTCAGCTCCTTAAGTCTTAGTTGTTAGTAACTTTTCTCTCCAAAAGAACAGTTTTCATTCCTAGAGACAAAGTTTGTTTAGAAGATAGATTACTCAGACAACTGGCTGGCTAACCCAGTGGTTTCCACATATATACATACATATATATATATATACACATATGCATATGGTTCCCATAATATAATATTATATATATGTATATACATACATGCATAAATGGTTCCCATAATATATCTTTGAACTTACTTCTTCCTACTAGGAGGATTCATGTTCTTGTCCAAATCTGACTTAACATTAGAAGGTTCTTGTAATTTCTATCTGACTTTTAAATAGGGATCCTATGCCATCAAATTCACTTCTCAGAGCTCTATCAAAGAACCCCCACAGGGTTGTGTGGTTTTGTAGCATCCTGGAATTTTCTTTTCCACTTCTCTAAGATACTATGGTTCTCCATGAAGGGCAAGGAAAGAAGAAAAAAATTAATTCTTGCTTAAATCATTGGAAAATGTATGTAGATGACACCCTAAATTCAAACTACAGATAAATAAGGTTGTGCCTCAGACCCTCTATATGTCCTGGTCTACAGCGAGCAAAGTGATACAGAAGTACTCCTAGAAAAGTTAAGAGAGAGTGAAAGTAGAGGAGGGTTGGCATGAAGATCACAGATTTCTATGAGAGCTCTGTTTTCCTATTCCTTAGCTTTCTGATGGAGGTACTGGACAAAAAAGTACATGTTCTATAAAATCTATAAAATGGAAAGCCACCTAGTTGGTGTATGCTGCAGTTTCCACTAATTTTTCTCTGTGTAAAAGTTAATTAGCATTTATGAGATTTAACTCCATTAATCTGGCCTGGTGAATATCATATACATTCTTCAAGAAAACATCATTTTATTCATTTATTTATTTATCTATCTATTTATTTTATTTATATGTCATATAAATAAATTTTTCCCAACAGGAAAAATAACAATTTCTTTATACCTTTAGTTTCCATGATTTGTTGTGACTAAAACAATCTTCGTTGGGAATCTATTGGTTTCTTCCCTAGTACTTTCAAACATACCTGAATCTCCTCTACCTCCTGAAAAAAAATTCTTGACTCGACCCTGCTATCCTCTCAAACCAATTATCCTATGTCTCTTCTCCTTTCTAAGCCAACTCCAAGGAAATGCTGTCCCTGCTCAAGACCTCTTTCTCACTCGATGATCCTTTGTCCATGACTTTGAACCTCATTACTCATCTGATACTGCAATCTCCAAGTTACCAGTGACCTATTTAAGTACACTTTTATTGATCTTTTTGTCTTTTGACATCTCCTACATTTTCCATTGTATTTCTCCCTCTCCTTCCAGAAAACAATTCTTTATATCTCCAGCATACCTGATTCTTTGTATTCCCAGAATTCTTTATAGCAAAGAATTAAACAAAAAAGATTAGTAAAACAAAACTAAAGCACACTGAAAAAATCTGATATTATATGCAGTTATACACTCATAGTAACTCTCCTCCCCATAACAACAAAATAATTGAAATTGAATGCTGCTATGACATAGCTTTGCTCGGCATCTACACTTAGTTATAACGGTCATAACAACATCTGATTTCAATTATTTTATTGTCCTTTCCATTTGCATTGTTGTAGTCATTGTGTATACTATTTTCTTGGCTCAATTGTCTTCCCTTTGCAGCAGATCATATAAGTCTTCCCATGCTTCTCCATGTTTCTCATAGTCACCATTTCTGAGAGTACAGCAATCCATTCCATTCATTCATTCATGTATCAAAGTTTGTTTAACCGTTCCCCAGTCAATGGGCATTGACTTTGTTTCCAATTCCTTGCTCATGGAGTCAACAATTATTTTTTAAGTGCTCATTATGTTCCCTGTCATTGTGCTAAACGTTGGGGACACAAATAAAAGCAAAAACAAAAACAAAAACAAAAAAACAGCCTCTGATATCAAAAAGCACATAGTGTAATTAAGGAATTTTTTCCCTAAATAAAGTGCTGCTATAAATGTTTTAATGTAGAATGTATTTGAGGCTTTCTTCTTTTTTGTTACTGACCTTTCTTTGTTGTTGTTCAGCCATTTCCGTTGGCTCCAACTGCTCATGGCCCCATTTGGGGTTTGCCTGGCCAAGATACTGGAATGATTTGCCATTTCCTGCTCCAGCTCATTTTATAGATGAGGAAACTGAGGTAAACAAGATTAAGTGATTTGCCCAGAGTCACACAGCTAAGAGGTATCTGAGGCCAGATTTGAACTGAGATCTTCTTGACTCCAGGCCCATCATTCTATCCATCGCACCACTTAGCTCCCCAAATCTGAAATTCTTTGCTTAGACCTCACCCTACTTGACTTGTCTGCTCTATCTGACACCATAGACAAAATGTTTTTCCTGGATCCTCTCTTCTCTCTGGATTTTTGCAGCACTCTTCTATCCTGCCTAATTCTTCTCCCATCTGTCTGATTTCTCTTGTCTCCTTTGTTGGCTAATTGTGTATCTCATACCTCTTAACTGTGGGTATATCTGAAGGCTCTGTCCTGGGCTCTATTCTATCTCTAAACTCTTTCTTGGTGACCCCACCAATGCTCATGAGTTTAACTATCATCCTGAGCAGATGACTGACAGATTTAAATATCCAGCTCTCATCTCTCTACTCAGTTCCAATTCTAAATCACTAAGTGCCTATTAGACATTTTAAACTGGATATTCCAGAGACATATCAAACTCAGTATGTACAAAGCAAAACTTACTATCTTTCCCTTCCAAATTTTCTTCTCTACCTCATTTCTCTGTTCAGGTGAAAAGCAACACCATTCTTGTCTTCTAGGTCCCCAAGTTAAATTTAGTTGCAGTATTGACTTAACCCACATGTCCAATCAGTTGCCAAATATTGCTTCTATGTCCACATCTGTCCCCATCCATCCTCTTCTCTATTCACACATCTTAGTTCAGACCCTAATCTATTGCAATGGTCTCCTAACTAGTCTCTCTGCCTTAAATCTCTCCTCACTGGAGAAGGTTGCATTTGGCCCAAGAGCCATAGTTTGTCAACCCGAGTGATAGAATATAGCTACCTGGGAGTACAGATTTTTTTCTTTCTCCCTTCCTTCCTTCCATTCTTTCTTTCTTTCCTTCCCTCCTTCCTTTCTTCCTTTCTTCCTTCCTTCCTTTCTTTATTTTTATCCCTACCATCTAGCACAGTTCCTGGACACAGTAAGCACTACTTGATGACTGTTTGATTGTCGATATGCTAGTAATGAGCTTTTTAACAGTTAGGCCAGTGCCTAACAGTCCTTTGCTGCATCAGTACTTAAAGCCTATGCAGCTTTGGAGGACAAACTAAAGTTTCTGCTCCTTTAACCTTGAAGAAAATAAAGTCACTTCCCAAACATGAAGAGACCTAAGGTAGGATTCCAATGGAGGAACCTCATTAGTTCCATGCATTCATTCATTTAAAAAATAAACTAATCAATCAGGTGCCTACTAGATGCCTGCTTGGTACAAGGAATACAGATTCAATCATGAAAGAGACCTTGTCCTCAAAGAACCTGCAGTCTGTGGGGGGAAAGGTCATGCACAGTGATATAATGGAATGAGGAATGGTTCTGGACTCAGAGTCCTGAATGCAAGTATTTCTAATATTGTTTGTAACCTGTGCTTTCGTGAGAAAATCACTTTAACTCCCTAGGTCTCCGTTTTCTCACTGATAAAACAGACTAGATGAGCTCTGAGGTTCCTTCCAGTCCTAGAGCCTAAAGACAAGAAAAATAAATTCTGAGGTATTGGGGGAAGTGGGAGGAAAGGGAACAAGACTTAGGAGCTAGGGGGATCTGGCTTTATGCAGAAGAAGGTATTTAATTGTGGTTTTCAGAAGGGACAGCAAGGAAAAAATCTCAGATATGAAGGATTTTTGTTGTAGTTATTGTTCAACCATTTCAGTCATTTTTGGCTCTTTGTGACCCCATTTGGGGTTTTCTTGGCAGAGATACTAGAGTGGTTTTCATTTCCTTCTCCGCTCATTTCACAGATTAGAAGACTAAGGCAAACAGAGTTAAGTGACTTGCCCAGGTAAGCAGATGTCTGAGGCCAGGTTTCAGTTCAGGTCTTCCTAATTTCACCTAGCTGTCTATGAAAAACAGCTTGTATAAAGGTATGGAGACAGAGCATCATGTTGGAGGGAGATCAAGATCAGTTTGGATGGAATTGTTGTTTCTCATCCTTCACTCTTGAAAACATCAGGAGGGTGATGTCTTGACTTGCAAGTGAATGAGATTTCAGCATGGCCGAGCTGTGCACAGCCATCAGCCTCACTCTCTCCTCCAGAATCATTGGAGTACAGTGGTAAGACATAAGTCAGAATGACAGGCAATGGCCCCAGGATGGAGCAGGAATACTTGGCCTTTTTGAGCTCAGGGGTCTGGACAGAATGTAGTATGTGAAGAGGAATAATGTATAATAAGCCTTGAAAAGTAGATTAAAAAAAAGAAAGGTATAGAAGAGAAGCAGGTTATGAAGGTCTTTACACGTTACAGAGCAGAGTTCCTTGTAGAATCAAAATTCTAGAGGTAATGGGGAGTCATTGAAGTTTGTTGAGCAGGAGAATGACATGGTAAGACTAATGATTTAGGAATATCACTTTGACAGTTGTGCAGAGGAGAGATTTGAAAGGGAGTAACTGGAGTTAGGACCAATGTGTGAGACATTGAGGGAAATAACAATTTATCCTGCTGGGGCTGGACAAACATAGGGCAAATGGAGGGGTATGTTCCTAAATGTTTAATAACCAGCCCTCCAAAAATAAACATGGATTCACACACTTTTAAGTTTAACCTGCATTGTTAACATTTGCTCTGTCAGTTTCTTAAGTCTAGACATTCAGTAAGATAATAAATCATACCCTAATTTGTAGCCTTGAGATTTCAAAGGTATAAAGGCTCACCAGTTCCAGGACAAAACTGGTAATAGAACCTTGTATGACAATTTCAGGATAAAATGATAAAGTGCTTCTGGCCTCACTTAGCTGGATATTTCAAACAAAAATAGTTCTTTGGTCTGAATTATCACATTAATTGATTCAATTGTCCATTTCACTTGCTGCACCTGGTAGATTATTTAGCCATGGTTAATTCACCTACTACAAGGATCGTGATGGAAGGCTAAATCACAAATGATAGAGATAAAGCACCCAGTGACTTTGTATTACATGCCCAGGGTCTCTGCTCCCCATTTTGGTGTTCAATAATTAATTCAAGTCAAATGTTATGTGGGCAGAAACATTTAAAGATCATCTGGTATCCTTCCTCAAAGATTTACAGAAAGATTAGATGAAAACGGTTCATTGCATGGCCAGGTTCTCATAGACACATTCCTAATACCGTACATGTTTTTGCTTAGCATTTGGATGGAAGCAAATGTTTATTCTTTTTTCATCTAGGCCAGAGGGCCTTTTCTGTAAAGAGTCGGATTTCTTTAAATTTTTGTCCTTAACCTTTCTCTGTCTGTCTCTTTCTCTCTGTGTCTCTGTCTCTGTTTATCTCATCATTTGTGGTTTTGTCTCTCTTTTTCTTCTCTGCCTTTCTGTTTCTCTGTCTCACTCTGTCTCTTTCTACCTGTCTCTCTCTCTCAATCTCTTTGCTCTGTTTCTGTCTCTTTCTTTTCCTATCTCCTCTTTCTCTGTCTCTGTCTCTTTCTTTCTCTTTTTCTCTGTCTCTCCCTTTCTTCATTTGTCTCTCTGTTTCTCTCTCAATACCTTTGCTCTCACTCTCTCTATGTATGACTTTCTGTTTCTTTCTCTCTGTCTCTTTTTTCCTGTGTTTCTCTGTCTCTATCTCTCTGCCTGTTTGTCTCTCTCTGTCTCTCTGTCTCTGTGCCTCTCTATACTTCTTTCTCTGTTCCTCTGTCTCTTTGTCTGTCTCTCTGTCTCTGTCTGTCTGTCTCTCTCTGTCTCTGTCTCTCTCTCCTCCTATCCTTCTTCCCTTTTCTCCTTCACCTCTCATCATAGTTTCATCATTAATGTTTGTTTGTGACTAACCTAAACACTTAGAAATATTTTCTTCCCTCTGGCGAGCACGATTCTGTTTGGAGCTCCTTCTGGCAAAACAGTGTAACCATGGTTGTCCTAAAACATCCTAATTCTGCTTCATAAAATAGGCTCTTAGATGATTTATTTAGCACTTGTTCTTTCGTTAAAGAAGGGTGAGGAACGACTTAATAACTATCTTCCAGATTCAGAATGATTATTTTGCCAAGAACAGTGGCCAGATGTTCTCCATCCACAAGAGGAAATTACTATCTCTGCAATGTGAGAGACTTAGGTGAGATGGAATGAAGAACTTCCTGACAGTGAAAGCTGTTAGATTTTTTTTTTAACAAATTAATGTAAGAAGCTGGGGTAACATTTGGTTTAACAAAACTAAAGGAACAGATTTTTCTGAGTAAAAGGAAATAGGACTTAGTGCATCCTGTAGTGAAATGTAGTCAGTGAAAAAAGTACTCTCTGTGAAGTCAGAAGACCTGAGCCAAACCCACCTCTGACACTTGTGACCACGGCGAAGAGGGAGGGAACAGATTAGATGGCCTCTAAGATCCACCATTGGATCTATAACCTTTGTTCAAATCTTGTTTTCTGCTGATTAGGACCATGGCCCTATGGATTTGCCTTAAATTAAATTAAATGACCTTTATAGTCCTTTCCACATTTAGCAGCTAACTGTACGGCAGCTAAGTGGATAGAGTGCTGGGCTTGGTGTCAGGAGGATTCTCCTTCCTGAGTTCAGATCCAACCTTGAATGCTTATGTGACCCTGGACAAGTCACTTAACCTTGTTTGCCTTGGTTTCCTTTTCTGTAAAATGAATTGGAGAAAGAAATGGCAAACCACTTCAGTATATTTGCCAAGAAAACATCAAAAGGGGGAAGAGTTGGACATGACTGAAAAAACTAAACAACCATATTTAGCATTCATCAAATACATAGACTCTGCAAAAATCAAAATGAATTAGACTTCCCCTGGATGAAAGTCAATGGAGAGAGAACTGTTTATGGTCTTTTTCAACACCATAATTAGATGATTTGCACAACTCATTTCTACTTCTCCAATGAACTGAGCATGGTGCATGTTCCTACCTGTCTCGTAGATTCATTTTCTCTTTGACTGCATCCGTAGGAAAACAAACACCAATATGAATAATTAATTAATTAATTAATTCAATAATGAATGCATTAGAAACAGTAGGCTGACATGAGTTTGCAGGGAAACATTTAACAACCAGCTCTTGGGGGAGGAGAAGGTCTGCATGACACATGTTTAAGTCTAATCTGCATTATTTATGTTTTTTCCATTACTTTTTAAGTCTAGACAGTCAACAAAACAATAGCATTTGCCAATTTCCAAAGTGTAAATGTCCACACAGAAATTTTAACAATCAATTCTCACAAGCTAGTAAGAACTGGCTCCAGCACAACCCTGACTATGGATAACCCAGATGTAAACATTCTCATCTGCCTGTGTCCTACTTCAGCCACAAGGCTATTGCCAGTCACCTTTACTTTTGTCTTGCCACTGAACTTTGGAAGAGAGGGTGAGGCTTGTGACTTTGCTCTGCTCTGACTCACTTAAATCCCATTCACATGTAAGTCTGTGAAGTCATTGGTCCTCTGTCAACAAAGGACAAACAGCTACATCTCCTACTGCTACCAGCTTCTGCCAGCCAGCTTTCTACTGGAAATCCAGACTGCTGTGGTTACCAGGAGCATGGACATATTGTGTAAAATATCATGAACCATGTATTTATTCTATGGTTTTTCACTAAACAATCCCAGATCCCCAAAGTCCCCTTTTCCCCAAGGTTTAAGGACCTGGGAAAGGAAATAAACAAGGGAAAATCTAGTCACTACAGTCATCTAGCTCAGATCCAAAACTTTGAAATACCATGATCTTTGGCTCTGAGAAACTTTCCCTCCAGCGATGGGATCTTGTTCTTTTTCATTTGTACCCACGAAAAGAGAGATAAGATATTAAAAAAATAATGTTTACAAATAAAGTGAATATGAACAACTTTTCTGTCATCCTAAAAACCACATTAACTTAACAAGTCGTTAAATTAACAAGTAATTTATTCATCCTGATGGTTTCTGGTGAGTAAGACGGTTTTCTCTAACCAGAGTCCCATAAAGGAAACAAAGAAAAGCAGTCTCTGCTCTCAAGAAGATCCCAGTCTAATGGCAGACATTACCAACAGAGAGGGGTGGGTGGGTGGCAGGGGAGACAGGTTAATGTTAAGAGAAGAATATTAACAAACAAGACTCTGCAAATGTCAGAGCTGGGAATCAAACACAGGACCCTTTACTCCAAGTCCAGTAGTCTTTGTACTTGATGGGATTTGTGCAGAGATCTGGGCCTGGAATTAGCAAGACCTGATTCCAAATTCAGCTTCTGATAATTACCAGCTATGTGACCTTAGGCAAGTCACTTAATCTGTCTGCCTCTATTTTCCCATCTGAAACTGGGGTAATTTTTATATAATATTTTATCTTTTCCCCAATTACATGTTAAAACAATTTTTAATATGTGGGTTTTTTTTAAGTTTTGAGGTCCAAATTCAATGCCTCCCTGCTGTTACCCTTCCATTAGATGGCAAGCAATCCAATATCAGTTATACATGCACCATCACATAAAGCATGTTCACATTAATCAGTTTGCACAAGAAAACTCGAGGAGGGCAGAATAACATGCCTCTCTCTCTCTCTCTCTCTCTCTCTCTCTCTCTCTCTCTCTCTCTCTCCCCGTGTGTGTATTCAGACATTAGTTCTCTCTCTGTAGGCAGAGAACATGCTTCAATCCTGGATCCTTTGGAATTACCTTGGATCATTATATTACTGAGAATAGCCAAGCCACTCACAGTTCTGTTACTGTGTACAGTCTTCTCCTGGTTCTATTCACTTCAGTTTGCATCAGTTCATGTAAGTCTTTCCAGATTTTTTAGATCATCCTGCTCGTCATTTCTTGTAACACAATAATATTCCATCACAATCACACACCCAGCTTGTTTAGACATTCCCCAATGCATGGACATTCCTTTGATTTCCAATTCTTAGCCACCACTAAAAGAGCCACTATAAATATGCTATACAAATAGGTCCTTTCCCCTTTTATAATGGGGACAATAAAATTACTTACCTCTCAGGATCAAATTTATAAAGCATTTAGCATAGTCCCCTGATACACAGCAAATGCTATATAAATATCAGCTATTATTATTTTTATTTATTTGATGTGGCCCAGTATACCTAGCCTATGATGTATGCCTAAAAACATATAAAATTATGAGTTAGTTCAAATGCCATGTTATTGTTAATCGCAAGAATAATTCTTCAGTACAGGAGTTCATATACAACAGCTGGATCTGAACAAAGCAACCACTATGGAAATCATTTTTCTTGTTTGTTTGTTTATGTTTATTTGAGAATGGCTCCCTAGAATGGGATGTGAAGACCTGCAGAGTAGTCCTAGCTTTGCAAAAAGCTAACTGTGCGACCTCTGGCTAATCCACCTATCAACCTCATTGTCTTCATCATATAAAATGATAGATCAAACATTTAGAATTGAAAACTCATCCAAACCAACTACTTCACTTACAGATGTTGTTTAGTCATCTTACAGTGGTGTCTGACCCTTCTTGACCCCAGTTGAGGTTTCCTTGGTAGAGATACTGGAGTGCTTTGCCATTTCCTTCTCCATCTTATTTTATAGGCAAGGAAAGTAAGGCAAACATGGCAAAGTAACTCACCCAGGCTCGGAAGCATCTTAGGTTGAGTTTGAACTCAGGTCTTCCTGACTCCCAGGCAGGCACTCTATCCACTGTGCTACCTACCTACCCTGGATGTTATGGATGAGACTTGGTCTAAGTCAAAATTTCATAAGTATTCTTTAATTCCTTACTAGGTGTCAAGCACTGTGCTAAGCATACTATATACAAATACAAGCAAAAAAGACAGTCTTTACCTTCCCAGAAGTAAATGGAGAGAGAACACATTAAGGGGAGCTAAAAGCAGAGGTGAGGAGGTACTTACAGGAAAGCAAGTTAACAAAATCTGAAAAATGAAGGGTGGCCAGTCTGGTCCTTTCCTCACAATGGAGGTTCCAGAAAGAAATTACTCCAGAAAAAAAGGGAACCATAGGGGCAGGGAGACAAGTTTCTGTTGAACTACAAAATAATGCCTTAGGCTCCTTCTAGTTCTAAAATTTCCACATTCAATGATTTTTTAATTCTCTTATTTAGGATAATTTCTGTTCCAGTTCAAGATTCTAATTCTCCCCTCCTCAAGAACAGACATCATGAGAAACATCAGGATCAAGAAGCTCTAGATAAAAATATTTTTCTTTTGCTAAAAAAGCACTAAGTTCAATTCCCTTTATTTTCCAAAAAGAAAAACTAAAGGAAATAAAAGACATCAGAATCTCATTTGCCACGCATACTTTGTCATTCAATACCATTGCCTTTTCAAAGGTCTTGAGCATGGTGATGAAATCTGTGGTCATTAATCGGGGAGCAACCCAGAGCATGACAGAGCATAAAGACTAGACCACCTCCATGAGTTCTCCTGTACTCTTAATCTTAATGTGACTGACACAATAGCCCACAAAGATTTCTTCAAAGTAGTTACAGCTCATTGTATGACTGCATAATGAGGGATCATGCCAAACTGAAGGCTTAGGAACATAACAAGCAATAACATATGAATGGAAGGGCTGATATTTAAAATATTAATGAGCTGGTTCATTCAAAAAGATCCCTGCTTCAGCAATATCAAAAGTACTTCTGAAGCACAAAGCACTCTGGACCTCTAAAGGCGGCAAATATTTTCCCCAAAAAAAATCACTGACAATGAACAGAATGATGAAAAAGTATATGTTAATGAGGGATGAAAACAGCAGGATGTTTCTTTACATAGACTTCTTTCTTACTAGCCAAGTCCTTTAATATACATTATATTAATCAAACATTCTGGTCAAGGTTAAGGTACAGAAGAAGGAAGACCCCAGCAGCTACATGTGTCTTTTATTTTTCTGTAGGGAAAGCCTAGAAACGACCCAACTGAAAATTTAAAATTGTCTTGGGCTTTAATAAAAATCAGCCTTAAAGCAAAGTCTCCTGGGGGTGATTTTGTGACCAGCACACATTTGTGATTCTGAGTAAGAGGAAACTGCCAAAAAATAAATGTCAGAGAAACACTTTGTCTTAGTGGCTAAAAAAAAGTTGATAGTTCTTTAAGCCCTCATAAACAGGGTGGTTGGTAAAATATCTGGACTATGGAGCTATAAATCATACTCTTTTGAGCCAACAAACCAATGCTTTTTCCCAAAATGCAAATTTCCTTGAGATGTGATTTCCAAGGTTCAAATCATTTTTTCAGTCACCTGCATTTCTATAGTAACCATAGTTTGTGTTTTTAAATAGATTTGGCCTCTTCCCAGCTAAATGGAGTAGGCCGACTCCTTGTTTTCAGGGAAGCACGATGATGGCAACCAAAAGGGAGAGTGCACACTGTGCATTTGAAATCCATCACAGACTGTACATTGCCTCTATTTTGGGGCCTGTGTGGGTGTGCGGATAACAGTGCCTCTGTAAACAGCTGTTAAACAACAGCATGTCAGAAATCTCAAAAGATTCCAAGTCCCACCCTCTCTACTGGGAATGAAGAAGGAGAAAGTTCATGAGAAGCTGTGAGCGTTCTGATATCAAAAAATAAATAAATAAAAATCTAAAAACAGGAGTTTGAGACACAGTTTTGAACTAAAGGGCAGCACTTTATTAAGGCTTCATTCTTTCAACACAGCCAACTCTGAAATATGGGAAATAAGGAAGTCCAACAATTGCCACAGTCTCTGATTTGCTTTCTAGAAAAAAAAGTGGGATGGGACATTGATATAAGGCAAGTCTAGAAAGCAGAGGGCTTGGGGTGAGGGAGTAACTTACAGTTAATTGATCTGTAACTGGACAGGACCTTGAGGGCTATCTAAAACAGCAACTTTACAGATGAGGGAAGGAAAGGGAAGGAAATAAGTATTTTTATAGCACCTATCATGTAACAGGCATTGTACTAAATGCTTTTTTGTTTTTAACATTATCACATTTGATCCTCATTTTACAGGTGAGGAAAGTGAGGGAAATAGAGGTTAAGTGACTTGTCCAGGGTCACAAAGCTAATAAAGTATCTGAAGCCAAATGCCTAGAGTTGTATCCACTATGCCACCTTTATGATGAGGAAACTGAGGTGGAAGGTGATTAAGTAACCACCATCAGTGGGGGCTTGGAGTCATTGGCAGAGAGCCTAGACACTCTTCCTCTTACTTGAAATTATTTGACAATTTAATCCATAGTTTTCCATTCTTCCCTCAAAAAAAATGGGCCAATTTGTGCCACTTAACAAAGCAATTTTTTTTAACATTAGTGTGATTTCATGATAAATAAAAATCTTAAGTTAAAAAAAATGGGTCAAAATAAGATGAGATTTAGAAGTGTGAATAATGTTATTTCCTTGTGGGATATTCAAAGTCATGGTTTAAATAAGTAAAATAATAATAAACACTTCCATTAAGGCCATCATGGTTACTGGGATAATATAAATTGGAAAGAAATGTATTCTAGCCAGAAGTTGCCTTACTGCAGCATACAGGGAAGGTCTGAAAGATAGGGAGAGAGGTTATGTTGGACAAAGAAAAAAATGACCTGCAATTTAATAGTTGATCTCAGTAAACAACTGGTCTTTATAAATTCTGTTTTCAGAGCTATAATGAAAGAAGTTGAAGGAGGCAGGAAGACTTAGGAGATAAACTATTGTAGAAGGACAAAATGATTGTTAATGTCACAACACCTCCCCTCCATTGCCCTTCCCTTACATGGAGACTATGCCTATTTATTGAGTTAGACTTTGGAATGAGGAGTTTTTCAGTATAGTATAGAAGTGCAGTACCAATGAAACATGAGCTAGTGTTCAGTTGAAGTACTTGGCAAGAGTAATAAGGCAACTTCTACTCCTAGGTCAGCAGTTTAAACTTGGTTCCAGTTGGCAAGAACCTCAAAGGTGGTAGTCTAAGTCCAATTTGTAATGAACAACTAGTTAGATCACCCAAGCAGGCTTCTCAATTTTCTTCTTGACTAGAGGAACTGGAAAGACAAAAGACTGAATGTGTATGTAAAGAAAAATTATTTTCCCCTACTACCCAAGCACTACCCGCTACCTAAGTTCACAGAGGAATGATATTATATACCCAGTAGCCTTAGACTCCTGCCTTGAGTAGGAATTGATTCTTGTTTCATATTCGCTCAAGATTTTTTGTTGATGATGGAACAGTTTTGAAAAAAAAAACAGAATTTGAAATAATATACAAATTACACAAAAATATACACCACGGAGCACTGTTACAGCTGGTCTTAAAAACACTGTCTCCATATCCACTACTGGATACTCTTCTTTTACACAAAACACTTAAAACCTCAGGGCTTTGATTTTCTTATCAACATTACAGAATGCCATAGACCTACCTTCCAGGATTCTAAGAATGATGTGAGGATAAACCCAAATACTTACAGATGATTTTTCAAATGTTAATTTTACCCTAAATCGGAAATAAAATTATTTGTTATATTGTAAATATATTGTTATAGTAAGGTTATTAATGTTATGTTATACTGTTATTTTTTCTTCATTTTTGAAACTGCACAAAGTCATCAGCCTAACTCTCCCTTTCAGAGTCATCAAAGTCTAGTGGCAAGAAAAATGTCAGAACGCCCGGGGATGGCCTGGGATCCAATGGATGACCCTGGTGTCTTTGATGTCTGACCAAGCTCTAGATGATCTATGTAATGAAGGAAAGAGGATGGCAAAAAGGGGGAGGGAAGAATGTGACATAGTAAAAACAAAAGAAAAGGAATGATCAGTAAGTGGTCTACGGAAAGGAGGAATAAAGAATAAGAATCTGCCATTGTCTATCTAGAAATGTCCAAGCAGAGACATAACTGATGGACATGAATTTCTCGGCCATTGAAAAGATGAACTCTGAATTAGAAGGCTACTTTATACTACATCTTGGATGAGCCAACCAAGCAATTTTATGAGAGCTGAGATTCTGATATTCAAAATAATTAAATGAGTAGCAGTTTTCATTTTTGCTTTCACCTAGCTGGTGCATTGACTAGGTCTCTGGGATTGGAATGAGAAAGACCTAAGTTCAAATCTTGTCTCAGACTCTTTCTAGCTATGTGACCCAGAACAGGTTATATATAACCTCTCAGCCTCAGTTTCATCATCTGTAAAATGAGGGACTGGATTTCACAGCCTTTTTCTAGCTTTGAATCTATGAACCTATGAGCCATAAAAAACTCAGTTGGTATAGTCAGCCCCCAGTTGATTACTATTTGAAAGTACAAATAGTAGTCTTTTTAAAATTTAAACATAAACATTTTGGCATGTTCTTTCATACTTTGGAGTGATGGAATATCATTTTTCATAACTTAAAAACAATATAAAAATTCTGACATAGACTCCATTGAAGTGGATTTTATATATACAGAAACTGGAGTTGGGGAACAGGGGTATGCACAATGGGGAAAGGAGGGTCTGAAAGACTGCCACTGAAACTAAAATTCTTCATTTTTTGCTGAATAGACTTTCTTTAAATATAACAAACCAATACAGGAACATGTCAACTCACAGTCAGATAATTTATTGCATATTTTTATTTTCAAAAAACATCTCCCAGCAGTGAATCAGAAATGCAGTTAAATGGACAAGGGCGAGTAAGGCAATAGCTGTCCCAAGCAATATTTTTTTTAGCCTGTAATTGTCACAGTCAGAATCCACTCTTCCCACACTTTCCTTTGTTTAAATGTTCTATCATGCCTCCTAACACAGGAAAACAAGGGGAGAGGATGACAGTTCTCAGATACAGATTATGGCTAGCATATATCATATATCCTATTGTTCTCTGACTAATTTACCTCTTCACAGCCCAACACATGATTTGCCCCAGCTGTCTGATTGTCCCATTTTCTACACCTTCAATCTACTACCTAAGGATACACTTAAACCCGTCAGTACTTCTGACCTGTTGCCAGCATGGACCATGAAAGAACTGTATAAGTCATTCTAACAACTCAATTATACTCTTTCCCTTGCTGAGGACAAAGTTCACCATCTTCACAGCTCACAAATACACAAATGGAAAACTATGGCCACACACCATGATCCAGAAATGATAAAACTTTGGTTCACCAACCTAGATGCTAAAAGAACTTTTAACAAAGAATCAGAAGAGCTCACACTCAAAAGAGATGCCAGAGAATGGATTCCAACCTTTGCTGTAAATGAAACAAACTTTAAAGATGGCAGCACATTCCCAAATACTGTTCTTCTCTGCCTACCCCACTTCCCCAAAAAAGGTAAAAGTGCTTATATCACCCATCTTTGATGGAAATATATGACAGAAAAGAATAAAGTTTGGGAACATTTCATCTCATATAAGATTTATTTTATATTTATATAAACAAAAGTTGAACATTACTCTTGATAGGATTTACACATATAGGTTTGTGTGTATGTACACACACACACACACACACACACACACACACACACCTATATATGTATAGTTGTCTCCCTGAGCTAACCTATAAGATCATCAAGGGCAGGGGTTGTCCCTTTGTCTCTTCAGAGGTTTATGAAGTGTCTGGATCTTAACAAATGCTTATTGATTGACTGAACCTGCTTTCTTTCTTGCAACACATACACAGTCTTACCAATGGGAATTTCTAAGGTTGAAAAAGTTTTTCATAATAGTCATGCAAAATCTGATTATAATATTTAGTGGGCTGTAGAGAGATGTTCAAAAAATTATTTCAGCAGATGTCATATAGTTTGTGATAGATAAACTAATATGGACAAAACGAAAGTTAACATATTCTACTGGTCTATATAGAAGACAACAGATTTGGAACATGGGTACAAAACCTGAGATCAGCCCATAGTATGATTTTTTTTGAGTATATGCCTAAAATATATTTATTAGCTGGAATAGGTATCACTTGATTTCCTCTGAGTCTTGTCTTTCTCATCTGTAATATAGGGCTGATAATATTTATCATCTTGTGAACTTGATGAAATATAATTTTATTGGTTCATTCCCAAGCCCCAGGATAGCTCATGATATATGTATGCTAAGGATTAATGACCTAAAGACTAGATATTACCCCACCACCATCACTAATTTATTCACCTTTTGTGGCACAGAGTTAAGCTTCATGGTTCCCTCCACCCTTCCTTCTTAGGCAATTTAGAGAATATCTTCATCCAAATGGCCCACCCCACCACAGCCTCCCACTAAGACCTTCTTCTACTAATGGCACATCAGATCTTTCTCTACAAACTCTATATAACATTAAACCCTGAGTAACTCTGGGCCTTTGATCAGAATGTACACTATACTGCATGTCTGAGCCACCATATTATGTTATAGGACTGGGGAGCAATAGGACCCCACAACTAAGCTACTCCTCCATTGACATCTTTTTTTCCTCCTCTCTGAGTAGTATTAAGTTATTGTTAACCACGTTGTTAACCATTGTTATCCTCATGTGGCATTGCGGCCACCCCCTTCCCCTTTGCGTTGTTGTGAGGAAAGTACTTAGAACCTTTAAATGGTATATAAACGTGAGTTATTGTTATAATTTCCCTTTCAAAAAGACTTCATTTTATAGAGTGGGATAGGTTTGAGGGTGGCCTATATTCATGCCAATATGATATACCTTGGCTAAAAACTTAAGTAATATCAAATAATTGTCAATCATATGGCATTTTGCTCATAATATGAGGTACTATAATTATAATTTCCACTTTATTGATAAGAAATATGGGGCCCTGAGAGGTTAAAGTGATTTGCTCTTCATCTCGCCATAAATTCCTGATGGGGGATTTGAACCCAGGGCTCCTGAATGCAAGTCTAAGACCCTCTACCAATGTGTACAAGAAAAGTGGTTAAACCTCTGAAATAAAGGATGAGATTTTAATTTCCTTTTCCTGACCCCAGAGCAGTACACTGTAAAATGACAAAAAATGCCCTATGTTGTTTAAGAGCATGGCCTTATTTGAGTAGAAACCATAGTTAAGAGTCTATAGTTGGTGCATATAAAAAATTTTTTTTATTTAAAAAGAAGCATATGAACACACAAATCCCCAGTTGGGCCCAAGGAAAAATGTCATGGGCTCTTCCCTCTTTTATCCCAATATATTAGTCATATCTGCAAGAAGGAAGGAAGGAAACTGAGGCCCAAGAAAGTTCAGTACAAAGACCTGCGAAGTATTAGAGATAAGATTTGAACTCAGGTCATATGATTCCAGACCAAAAGTCCTTTACCTGTACCAACTGGCCAGCTTTCAAAAAGGCAAAAGCCAAATCTTCCTTCCAACATTTTTTCAACCTTCTGGAAAATTTATTCCTATATATTAGCCCACTTTTTTAAATCAAAGAGCCAGGAAAAAAAAAGTCCCTTCTGGAGTAAAGAAAATTTTCTCAGTCTGCTGAACTTTTTGGTTCAAACCATATGTGGAAAGAAAATAGTCTCCATGATGTTCCAGGTCAATTTGAAGAAATGTATTGTGAAGTAAGGGTATGTTCTCCTGTAAGTATAAATGTCTAGCATGGGAATAAAGGGGGCCGCAGGAAATGTGTTAGCAGTGACATGTTCACTAGTACAGCCTGTAAGTAGTGTCATCAGTTTCATTATATGAAGGACTCATGGTTCATGCTGATCCTCTTGCCTGCAACCCTTGACTGATTCTCAGTTAGCATCTGCCCTTTGCAGAAACACATAATGGTCCAAAATTAAGTGTACCTTGCTTCCATAAAGAGAACTCCCTGTGAAGAAAGTCTTTCTTCCAATGCAAATCAGCACCTGCCTTACAATTTATAATTTTAGTGGGTTGCCTAGGGCACTGAGAGTTTAAATGACTTGTCAGGATTGGACACTCAGTATGTGTCAGAGACAAAAAGACCCAAGCTTTCCTGACTCTGCAGCCAGCCCTCTATGACTCTATGACAGGCTGCCTCTCCTAAAACATAGGCTATAAAATGAGATCTCTTCTTTGAAATGGAAATTTAAAATAACACCAATTATAGACCATTCTCAAGTTTTATTCAGTCAGTTTGTAGAGAAGGAAAGATAAAGCATATGCCAAAACCAATGAAAAACAGTGGGCAATATACTCCAAGACCTCCGAGTGATAGAACAAACTCACCCAGAAGGACCAGCAAAGAAACACCCACAGAGATTGCTTGGAGCCAAAGGAATTCTCCTGCCCCAAATGCTGAGGTACTCTAGAGTCTACTGAGTACACAGCTGTCATACTGTAAAATAATTTCCCGCAGCATGTCAACAGAAAGGTCTGTCAGTCTCTGCAATGACTAGCCAGTGCTCCTACTGGGACAGCTCTTGAGACAATTTCTGTCCCATTGTTCTGCCTGCCCTCTGTGATTATATAGTGACTTCACAATCTATTGATCTATTTACCATTATTTTCCTCCTATTATACCACATTACTTCTTGCCTGTGCCCACCTCCACCCCACTCCCGTCTCCCTGTATTAGCTCTCCCTTTCTATAGGATGGCCTATTTATGCCTCTTCTCCTTTCTTGTCTGCACTCTCTGTGATACAGAGGTTTTAATAATTATACTTCCTCTGGTGCTTCAAAGACCCATGATTTCATCTGTTTGAGTATAACTTCCACTAACCAATAGAAAATGCACACCTCAGGAGTGTGTCCATTGCAGGAACCAAAAAAGGGTTCATAATCCTGTGACTAACATTTCTGTGACTAACCAGATTTGGTCATCACAAGTGCTTTCAGTTCAGCAGGACCTGTCAGAATTTGTAGTCTGTTGATATAACCTTTAAGAACCCTAAGAGAGGTTCACAGTGAGGCATCAGAGTAAGATTTCAATAGGGAATGTAAGTATTTCTGGAGCAGCTAGGTAGTACAGTGAATACAGTACCAGGCCTGGAGTCAAGAAGACCTGGTCTCAGGCACTTATTAGTTGTGTGACCCTAGGCAAGTCATTTAGTCCTGTTTGCCTCAGTTTCCTTGCCTGCAAAATGATCTGGAAAAGAAAATGGCAAGTCATGTCAATGTCTTTGTCAAGAAAACCCCAAAAGGGATAGCAAAGAGTCAGACATGACTGAAAATGACTAAACAATACCAACAAAGTATTTCTACCTCTTTTTACAGAAGACAAAGCCAAGGCTTTGAGGAAGAACCATGTGCCCACAGTCACACAGTTGGAAGGGATCAAAGATCTAGAGAAGGCCCTCAGGGATAATCTAGTCCAACCCTCTCATTTTATAGCTGAGGAAACTGAGACCTAGGAAACTTAAGGTAATAAGGCTCAGAGACAAGATTTGAACTCAGGTCTTTGACTATTGAGTTTCCGGTTAGGATTTGAACTCAAGTCTTCTGAGCACAAGTCCAGTGTTTATTTCAAGACAGCATTCCTACTTCTGCAAGCATCTTCATTCCTAGCAAATCTACTGAAATCTGAGGGGATCTAGAAGTGTGATTTCATTGGTTTAAGGGAACTCTTAGAGAAGTGACTCCCTCTAACAGTGCAGATCAGCAGCTGTTCTGCCATTCAGTTTTCAAGAATTTCCTAGGGACTTGGGAAGGTGAGTGACTTGCCCAGGTTCACACAGTCAGTATGTTCCAGAAACAGGACTTAAGCTCTTGACTCTGAGGCCAGCTCTCAGTATCCTGCTAGGTTACTGATGACCCCAAGATGAAATACAGAGATCTTATTGTCATTGTTTAACATTCATTAAAGGGCTACAGTGTACTTGTTTTGGAAGGAGGAAAAAATAAAACTACTCCAAAAGCTACTTGCTGTTGCTTACTGTGTAAATTGAGCAAAATATTCTGAGTAAAGACCCCTTTCCCACAAAGATCTCATGGATCTTTGCAGACTTTGAGGCAGCTGGGTGTATAGAGCACTGTTCTTGGAGTCAGGAAGACCTCACTTCATTTTCAGTCTCAGACAATTACTATCTGTGGATCCCTGGATAAGTCACAACCTCTAAATGCCTCTGATTCCTCAACTGTAAATAGGAATATTTTTAACCTGCCTTTCAGGTTATGAGGATAAAGTGAAATATCATTTGTAAAGGATTTAGCATAGTGCCCAGCACATAATTAGTACTACATAAAATGTTTATTCCTTTCCCCTTTGACGATAAATATCTACCTTCATTCTTATCTATCATTCCTAAGCCCTGTTTTGGTGAAAAAGTCAATATAAGTATTGACGACTTTGGCTGAGAAGTCAGCAGAAAGTGACCAATAGTGATGAGCTGAGGGGAGGGAGAGGTATGGAGAAAGTAAACATTTTGAAATTTGAAGCATTTGAAAGTAAACATTTATTAGCTAGTAGCCATTTAAAGATTCATAAAGATTCATAATCTAGTCTAAACACTTCTTTTTACAAATGAAGAGGCTGGGACCCCAAAGAGATTAAATAACTTGCCCAAAGTCTTACAGCAAAGACTTTTGTGGAGACTAAGCCTCAAGACTCTCAGTCATGACCTAGAACCCTGGTCTTTGTGATTTCTTCCATGATACATTGGTTTGAAATATTTTTTTCTTCTCTCTCAACCACTGTCATCCCAAGTTTCAGTTGTGTCCAACTCTTCATGACCCTGTTTCAGGTTTTCTTGTCAAAGACACTGGAGTAGTTTGTCATTTCCTTTTCCAACTTATTTTACAAATGGGGAAACTGAGGCAAATGGGAATATGTGACTTGCCCAGGGTCACACAGTTAATAAGTGTCTGAGGCCAGACTGAACTCAGGTCTTTCTGACTCCAGGCCTGGTACTCTATCTACTGTGCCACCTAACTGCCCATTATTGTCCTTTAAAAATGCTTCCTCTCCTACCAGGTTTACAAGGCTCCTTGACCTGGGATATATAATTTTTTCATATGTTAAAGGAAGAGGCAATTTAGAACAAAATACTAATTTTCTAAACAGCCTATCCCATATGATATCTCCCCAAACTTTAAAGGGAGTTAAGTTACACTAAGAGATGAAAGCATTTGAGAAATGATGATAGGATCCATTTGGACAAAACGGACAAAAGGAATGTTCAGGGTCAGGATCACACATGACTATAACTTTCTAGCATTCACAGGCTTTCTGGCTGTAGGACTATCACAATCTCTTATTGTATCTGTCACGCCATTTTGATCAGGTGATTAGTTTTCTTCCCCCTCTTCTTGTATGTGTTTGTGTGCATAAAGCATATTCATGGGCATGTGTGTGCACATGTGTGTGAATAATCAAAGTAAGACATATCTTCTTTATTACATGATCTACTTTCTCTGTAGCTTTTCTTTCTTTCCTTCCTTCCTTTCGGCCTGCCTTCTGACATTCCACAAGTATTTATTGAATGCCTATTATGTACAATAGAAATATAAAATATACAACCTGAAGGCCGCATTGACCATAACATTCCTAACCAGATTAAAATATAATTGGGAAATATTTAGCAAAATAAATAAAAATACATAGAAGATAGATAATGTTAACATGTAGTTTTCTAAGTCAACATGCAGCCCACAATGATCCTTATGTACAGACTAGTGGTCCCAATTCTATTTGAGTTTGACGCTACTGATGTATAAGATACAGTGCTAGCCATTACAAAAAATATAAAATAAAAATATAATATAAAATCTTTAAAATATAAAAATAACACACCATTCCCTTCCCTCATAGAGTTTGTGTTTTAGTAGTATGGAAAGAGGACCTTGTAAAGAAAGGAATGCCATTGGGGAAAACTGGGATCAATCTTCATGGCATCAAGTTGAAAGTTGATCTTTTTGAGGAGATAGGGATACTGCCTGTTGTATGTTTCCTTGCTTTTCCTTTGAAAGAAAGATAGTCCTAGTAAGAGAACCAATTATGTAGTAGTAATATGGGTGGGGAAACATAAGGATCAATTGGAAGTGAACTTGTGATTGGAATAATAAACTGACTGACCTCAGCCCAGAGGACGTAGGTGGTAAAATCCTTGAATCAGCTTGGGTGTGTTCTGAAATGAAAGCTCCATTCTCCTTTGGGACCAAGAGAAGAATGAACATAGGGATCACTAGCTCTTGTTGTGAAGAGTATCATGATCCAAACCAGGCCTAGGCAACTTTGGCTAGGGGTTGGATCAGCAGGCTTAGGGGGCCCTCTGTCCAAGCCTGGACAGACTGCTTTTATATACATTTCTTACTTTGCTTCTGAATTTGTAGGTCCTCTTCCTCCCTGTGAATGATCCATATAAAACATACTTTTGTGGTCTAGACGATATGCAGATAGGATATAAGGGGGAAAAAGAGGGAAGTAAGTACTAGAAAATGAGATCTGAGAGAAGTGGCAGCAGCAAATGCAGAAGAGACTAGCAATTTGGGTTCAGACATGACAGATCTCTGGACCTAAAGCCAGTCTAACACGAAAGCACACTACCTCAAGTTGGGGTTGTGAAATCATGAGGAGTATGATGTAAAAGCATAGGGGAACTAAACATAACGTGCAATGGACCAGTTCAGAGAAAAGATGGCACTACAGTATGCTGACCAAAAGTCAATGGGATCTGCGGCTCAGAGCTACTTCTTGTATCCTCCACATCAGAGATGTCAAACTCTGTCACTAGCTACAAGCTCCCCTACAGTACAGCCCAAACTATATTAAATGCAATTAGAAAATTGGAACAAAATAAATAGAAATACATTACAACATAGATAACATTAATTTTGGGGTTTCTAAGTTAATATATGGACTCACAGTGTCCCTTTCTATTTGAGTTTGATACCACTGTTCTATATGTTGAGTACCAGATGTTATATCCAAAGAATGACTGGGGATAACAGATTCCAGAAAAAAAGTATAAGGGAATGGTGTACAAACATTTGGGGGAAATTAAGTATAAGCAAGGCACAGAAATGAGAATGGAACTGTTTATGTTTAAAAATTTTGTTCCTGCTACAACATTGCCTTCTTATCCACAAGAATTCTTTTCATTATAGCAAGGGTAAAAAAGAAACACAGCTAAAGGTAAAAGCCAAGGAAGAAGGGAGGGGTAATGGGGAGGTAGGGGAGAGAGAGAGAGAGAGAGCTAACGATACCATTAAAGCCCCTGATTCACCTGAGTTGTGGCTTTGAAAACCATCCAATGTATTATCAAGTTTCACCCTACATACCTCAGGTTAGTCAACAAGTATTTATTGATGGCCCACAACCTTGTGCTATTTAATCCTCTCACTAGCCTGAATAACAGCTACACCCCTCTTTTTCTCCTTACCTTACCTCCCCACTCCTCATACCTCCTGAATTATTTAAAGGCAATATTCTAGCAGTCCTCTAAAAATGTCTTTTACATCTCTAGATGTCAACCCCCATTGCAATCTCTTAATAGGGTTAAGGACTTTGGGAGCATGAATTGTACTAGGTGATAAAATAGCTGGACTATTATCCTGAAGGAAAGGGTGATGTCACTTTAAGAATGGGATCATGAAGAATTCTGAGGGTAGGAATGGAGGAGGGAATGCATTTCTTACATTTTTTCTCCAGAAGGAATCCTAATGAACTATAGTGAACAAACAGACAGCTTTGATTTACAGATACAGTCGCTGAACCTAAAAGTTAAAAAGAATTAAAGCCAAAAATTCTTCCCTCTTCAACCTGTTGGTACGCAAGTTACCAAAACAGTCCTTACCTTTCTCTATGCAGAAAAGCAAAATCTATGCTAACGGGGTTGTGGGTTTTTTTACTTGTTTGGTTTGCTGGTATACAATCCAGCCATGACCACACATGATGACAGGCAGGAACCTGCTGCCTTATACGGATGTTATTTAGCCTTCCTGGGGGTTAAAGGGGTGGGAGGGTGGTGCAGGCATACTGCTAACAGAGCAAATTGGACAAAATGACAATAGCTTTAAAAAGTAAGCAGGGTTAGAGAAAATGAGTAAGTACTTTGGAGAAAACTGGTCTATTTCTAAGAAAAAATATCTCCATAAAAGAACATTCCCAGGGACGTGTTTAGAATCACTTGATTTTGATGTAAAAATCTTTGTCTCTCTTTGTCTCTGTCTTTCTCTGTCTCTCTTTCTCTCTGATCCTCTGTCTCTCTCTCTGTGTTTTTTCTTCCTCTTCGTTCCATTAATCTCTGTCTCTCTCTCTGATTGTCTCTTTTTCTTTCGCCTCTCTCCATTAATCTCTTCTCTCACCTCTTTCTGCCTTGTATCTGTCTTTCCTCTATGTGTTTGCCTTGTCTCTTCATCTCTCCTTTCTCCATCTGTCTTCATTTCTGTTTTGTGTCTATCTCTGTCTCTCCTCCATCTCCATATCTGTCTCCCTTTTATCTGTTTCTCTCTACTCTGTCTCCCGCTATTTGTCTTCATCCTCTGTCCGCCTCTTTCCTCCGTCTTTGTCTCCCGTCTCTTCATCTTCTCCCGTTTCTCTGTCTCCCCTCTCCATCTGACTCTCCCTCTGTCTGATTGTCTGTCTCTCCCTCTCTTTGCGCTCTTCCTTGGGTAAAGGGCTCACTGTCTGTACTTCTCAGCTACAGGAACAACTCTTCAGGAGATCATGTGGGCTGTGTCCAGCCGCGACTCTCCCCGCAGATGCTTCTCCACCCATCTTCCTTATGACCCCCATGTACAAAGCACCACCTTCACAACTGCGCACAAGCAGCAGAAACTGTCAGATTGCGACAAAGAAGCTGCACAAAACACCTGGGAGCCTGAAAGAATGGCTTCCACCCCCTCCCCAACCACCCACACCTTGATTATATCTTCCTGCGTGTTTTCCCATGCTGCAGGGGACCATCGCCCACAGGGAGCACCCCCCTGGCTGAGGCAGGCTTTGCATCCTTCCCGATGCGCTCCAAAGCTCGCCCGGAGAAGGCAGGCGTTGTCCGCAGCCAAGGGCGGGGCCGGCTGCTCAGGTATCCATTCTCTGCAGTGCGCTGCAGCCGGCACTCCCCGCCACTCAGACCCCCAGGTATGACTGCTTCGTCTTTTCACCTGCATCCCTCCTATCCTGAGGTCACCCAGCCCCGAGAGGCAGCCCGGGACGGGGTGAGGGCGTTAAGTAGTGATGCCGGAATGCTTGGTCCCTCGTTACCCCTCAGTAACCAAAGAAACAGAAACACAAGCAAAATAGGGAGGACCACAAGCTTCCTTCTGCGCGAAAAAGAAGTTATGCGGCTCACTAGAGCCGAGGGCTCCCTCTTCTGTTCAAATTCTTTCCTTTTTGTGAGAAAGATTCCCATTACTACTGCAAATGAAAGACTCCCACTATAAATACGGAAACCGTCATTGAAATGGTTATTTCATGGCGATTTGTGAAACATGGCAGAGAGCCTGCTTAAAATAACTGAGTATACACACGTATGTGTGAGTGCGTGTATATATTTATATATATACACACTTATACATACACATGTGTGCTGTGTGGGATATGTACACACATGCATGTGCACATACATGTGCGTGCACATATACATGTGTGTGCAATACGTGTGGGTCAAAAGAGCTGGTGGGTGGGTCACCCAGAACTGTTGGCACACACATTCATGATGCTGTTGTATGTAGCTGCAGGGAAAGAAAACATGGCCTCATGATAGTCAGGAAATAAGATCATTTCAGAAGGGCAGAGTCTTCACTGGGGGCAGTTTGGTATAGTTTGTATCATGTTTTATACTGCCACCAGATCCTAGTGAGTCATGTTAGATTCAATAGCTCAGATCAGAGGGAAAAAAAGATACAGTTCTTATATAGATAAATAGGAGCAAATAAGATTGTTTTTGACAGCATGGCATATAGTCCAGAATTTAAAGTAAACTCAGAAAGTGCCCAAATCTAATGAAAGCAACAGCTTCAGCCCGGACATAGGAGAAAACAAAATATAAACAATCCAGTGTTAGGGGCACATGAATCGGTTGGGATAAAATTAGAATCGACCCAAACATACATCTTAGACTCAATCTGAATGAAACTCACAAAGGAGAATTTAATTACTACTGTAATTGTGTGTTGCAAATGGAAGTTACTGCAAATAAGAGCCAACTAATTTGAGTTTCATTATTTTAAAATGGGAAAAAAATCCAGCTAAGCAAAAACATACTTCTTTCTTCCCACTCCCCCAATCTTCACTTGCAGATTTTCTCCTAGATTTTCCATTTGAACCTGGAAGTTTTCCAGGAATTTGATTCTGCCCTTCAAGTTCCTTTCTGTTCTCCCATTAAAAGTAATGTGGCCCATGGCCCTCCTGACATTGCTCAACTGCACTCAGTTTCATAGTACTGTTAGGGTCATAACAAATTCAAATTCACAATTCCAATCCCCCACTAAGGTATGTTCCTATACAAGATTAAGCCTGATGATACAGATTCAAATCAAGTACTTATTGACTTAGAGTAGCAAGATATTAACAATGAATTGAATCAGTTATATCTGTTCATGGTACCCATCTCCAAATGATTACTACCAAAACCCACAGGTCTCTGAAAGTACTAGCTTCAGCTCCCAAGTAACACTTTAGTGTCTTTAACCTAGAGGGAAAGATAAAGAAATCAGCCTACTTACAGAAAGTGTTAAGAAAACTCATTCCAAAAGCAGACTTAAAAGCTGTGACATTTTTGGCATAGCAATTAAAGAACATTGTTCATTTCCTTTGGTGTAGCAATTGTAGTCTACTATGCACTGATAAGCTTTGGCAGTGGAGATGCCTCTATAACCTAAATGTGGCTGCCATATTTCCTGTTACTTCAACCCTATGGCAGCCTCTTTTACAAATTCCCCAACCTTTTATGTATAAAAGTATGCCATCGGTCAAGAGCTAATGTTTGCTGTCACTACTACCATACCATAGAGCTTCCTGGTTCTGACAACTGCCTCCCTTAATATATTCTCCTTCATGTTGCCCATCCCCTTTTTCTTAACTCTTTTCTCTCCTACTTCCCTTTTGGGGAAGATGGATTTCTGTCCCCAATTGTATGTGTATGTATATTCTTCTCTCCCTGAACTAGGTAGATAAGAATAAAATTCGAGTGTTTCCCACCTGCCCATGCTCCCCTTCATTATATACACTCTTCCTTGTATATCACATTTAGGTGAGATAATTTCCCCCATTCTTCCCATCACTTCCTCCCCCCTCACCATGTCCCTCTTCCTCATCCTTCTGTTCTTTTGAGATTATCTCAACATAATAGATAGAATACCATCAATACCCTCTAAGTAAACTCTAACAGCTCTAAGGATGATAAAATTCCAAGAGGTTGCAGGTATCATCCTGCCATAAAAAACGTAAAAAGTTTGACCTGAATAGTCCCTTATGCTCTTATTATTACTGACTCATATTTACTGTTCTATGCTTTTCTTGGGTCTTATATTTTGATATCAAATTTTCTATTTAACTCTGGTCTTTTCACCAGGAATGCTGCAAAATCCTTTATTTCATAAAACATCCATTTTGTCCCCTAAGGATTATACTCAGTTTTGCTGGGTGGATTATCCCAGGTTGTAATCCTAGTTCCTTTGCCTTCCAAAATATCTTGTTTCAAGCCTTCTGTTTCTGCTAAATCTTATATGATCCTGACTATAGCTCCAGGTATTTGAATTACTTCTTTCTGGTTAATTTCAATATTTTCTCCTTGACTTGGGAATTGTGAATCTTAGCCACAGTATTCCTTGGAGTTTTTATTTTAAGGTTTATTTCAAGATGTGACTGGTAGATTTTCAATTTCTATTTTTCCCTCTGGTTTTAAGATATCTAGGTGGTTTTCATTTTTAATTTCTTAAAATATGATGTCTAGGGTTTTTTTATCATGGATTTTAAATACTCCAGTGATACTTAAATTATCTCTTTTTAATAATTTGATAATTCCAGGTCAGTTGCTTTTCCTGTGAGATACTTAACATATTCTTATTTTTTCCATTCTTTTGACTTTATTTTATTGTTTCTTGATGTTTCATTATGAGATTATGAAAAGTCACTAGCTTCCACTGGGCCTATTCCAATTTTTAAGGAGTTATTTTTTTAAGTGAAGTTGTAAGCTTCTTTTACCATTTGTCCGACTCTGATTTTTGAGGAGTTTTATTCTTCAGTATTTTGTACCTCTTACAACAAGATGTTCATTCTCTTTTCATTTTTTTTACAAAGCTTCCATTTCTTTTCCCAATTCTTCCTCTGCTCCTGTTTGATTTTTTAAAATATTTTCTATCTCTTCCTCAAACTCTTCTCGGAATTCTTGTTGGGTTTTATATAATCTGTATTTTTCTTTGAAGGTTTGTTTGTAGATATTTTCAAGTTATTGTTTCCTTCTGTGTTTTGTCTTGAGCTTACTTGTTAGCACAGTAGTTCTTTTAGCACAGGTTCTTTTTTTTTTCCTTCTCATTTTTCCATTTTATTTCAACTCTGATAGCCCCTGGGAAGGGGAGGGGACAAATTGACTGAACTTCTGTCTTTTATGTCCTTCATAGCTCAGTTTGAGGGCCTATATGTTTTTGATGCTTCCAAAGTATGATCCAGGAAAAGACCTGTTCACTGTCCTCCTAGTCTTGCTCTGCAAACTCCTGACCTAGTTTGGGTCTGCACATTTGTGTGTGGCTAAGTTTCTATAAACTGCTGCTGGACTCAGTCACAATGGAAAGTTCTACATGTTAAAGAGTGACTGAACTAGTAGTTTTGGTTTTCTGACCTGGCTTATTTTGCTACAAGTTTCTGTGCATGGCAGAAAGTTAGAACTGACTGAGTCCCCTCTCTGCTCTTTGGCACAGAACCACATAGTTATGTCTCTGGAATGTGTTCCCTACTTTTTACACAGGTAATGTTCTTGCTCTATCATGACCAAGATCATGATTATAAACATTCTACTCCACCCTGGGACTGTGATCAGAAATTGGTGTCAAAGCCATCAGTTGGCACCTGTTCCTGCTCTTCATGCAAGTAGAGGGGTCCCCTGGGATCTCTTCCTGCCCAGGTATTTAGTCCCCCTTTCACTATTCCTGTGCACTGGGCTGTTTCTTGCTGCTGCTGCTGCTGATGCCACTGCTACTGACTCATGTTGCTGCTGTTGTTGCTATGCTCCTGGCCATCCCCCACTCCAGTGTTAGCTAATCTCTTTATCTTCCTAAGCTACATTGGTCTGGGAAAAATGACTCACTGTGATTTTTTCCTGAATTTCCTGGTCATAAGTAGACTTGATACACTTTCTAGGTCATTGAAGGAGGTTGTGGGGAACTAAGCCAAAATTGTGACCCCCTCACTCTGCCATCTTGTTTTTGTCACTTAATTTTTTTGGAAATATAATTCAGTGAATTTCTCCCATTAAAAATGTTCTATCTCAGTTTCAAGCATTGTAGAGAGGTGGCAACCATTTGAAAACACTAATCTATATTGTGAGGGTCATGGAAGTATATTTCTATACAGTCTTCTAGTTCTATCTGCCAAAAAGTTATAGCCTTACTATTGTCAACTAAAGAACTTGTCATTTTAATAAGCTGACTTTTATAAATTTTAATGTAATAACTTTTAACTAAAGTCCTGTAATCCTTACTAAAAGTTATACTCAATGTTTTTTTACCAAAAAGTTATACCAAAGTCTTGCAAAAACTTTATGTTAAAGTTGCAATCAGAGTGAAAAATTCTCTTCTAATTTTGATTCAGGCTATTTGACTAAAAAGAAACATTTATACAATTTTTCTTAAGAGCTGAAATTATATGTATCAAGATAGTAGTTTTTGTTTATAAAGGTAAAACAGAGTGAATAGTTGAATGTCACAAAATAAATTAAATAATCATTACATCATTAGTTCTGCCACAAAACACAATTAATACCTAAAAAGTTAAAAGTTGAATCACCTAACTCTTTTGTTCACATGCATTTTGTCTGAACAATCCCAATTCAACTGGTTGAATAATGGGGAACAAGTTTAGTGCCAAGTAGATGCAGGTAACAACTCATATCTGCAAACATGAGAACCCTCAAAGCCTATTTTACCTCATGACATAAAAGATGTATTTGCTATCAATTATTAATATTTTTGTAAGACAAAAAGCTAAAAGGCAAGGTATTAAATTTAAAGCACATCCATATTAATTAGGGGGGTCCTTTGTTTTATTTTCAGGTTTCTTCTTGCTATTCTTATTTTTATTCTTTATATTTGATAAAGTTTAGAAAGAAGTAATTTGAGGACAAGTGTTTAACATGTATCTAATGTATCAATGTGTGGATTTATTGCTGCCTGGGTGAAGAAAAAAATTGTTCTTTACACTTCAAGAAAAATAAAGATGTTCATATTTAGACATTTATATTTCTACATCTATCTGCATTACATTACAACACAGAAGATACAAAGTCATCTTCTATAGGCTTAATAAAAACATCCTCAGAACATTGCCAAACAGGATAGGGATAACATGTAGACTCATCTGTTTCCACATGATTTTGATTTTTTTATTAGGTCTCTGTTTTTGAAAGCCTTTCATTTGATGTAGTTTGGAGATTATAAATATTCACTATAGCAATATTTGTTAAGAAGTTTGTTCCTAGATGGCAGAATAGAAAGACACACATACACTAGCTCCAAAACCACAGCCTATAAAATATTTGTAAAGAAGAACTCCTAATAAATTCTGAAGAGGTGGAAGCCACAGAACAATGAAGTGGAGGAGATTTCTGTTCCAGAGAGACTTGAAAAACTGACACCAAAGGTCTGTCGCCCCTCCTGGAGAGGAGCAGATCCGAGCAGGCTTCAGGGATGGAATCTCCAGCAGCTGTGAAGGTCCCTCCACCCACAGGTGCTATAGGTCAGTGAGAGCAACTGTTTGGTGGGCTGAGAGGGGAGTGGGGTGTCTCCATAACTCAGGCCCCTTCAGGAGGCAGTGGCAGAGACAGCAGCAGACAGGGGCTCCCAAAGCAGGCAGGAGCTCAGATCCATTGTTGAAGGTATCCACATAAACTCCCTGAGGGAACTGAGCCTTGTGTGGTGGGCCTGCCCCTACCTGAGCAGCAGCCCTGGCCCCGCTGAAAGCTTTGAGGTGGGGGAGCAGCATTTGAATCTTAGACCCCAAGCTTTAGCTGGGCAGACATGGAGGTGAGGTGGGTGTGGAAAGGAATCTCAGAAGTCAAGTAACTGGCTGGGAAAATGCCCAGAAAAGGGGAAAAAAATAAGACCATAGAAGGTTACTTTCTTGGGGAACAGATATTTCCTCCTTTCCTTTCTGATGAGGAAGAACAATGCTTACCATCAGGGAAAGACATAGGAGTCAAGGCCTCTGTATCCCAAACATCCAAAATAAATATTCAATGGGCTCAGGCCATGGAAGAGCTCAAAAAGGATTTTGAAAATCAAGTTAGACAAGTAGAGGAAAAACTGGGAAGAGAAATGAGAGAGATGCAAGAAAAGCATGAAAAATGGGTCAATACCTTGATAAAGGAGACCCAAAAAAATGCTGAAGAAAATAACACCTTGAAAAATTGGCTAACTCAATTGGCAAAAGAGGTTC
>CM053771.1:315600348-315663004 GCA_028658325.1 Potorous gilbertii | reverse complement strand
GAGGGCAGATTGGTGATAGGGGAAATTAGAATGCTCAGTATATTGGGGTGGGGGAGGGGACAAATGGGGAGAAAATTTGGAACCCAAAATTTTGCGAAAATGAATGTAAAAAGTTAAATAAATAAATTTATATTAAAAATTTTAAAATAATTTAAAAAATAAAAAAACCCAGAATTGTGTTCTACTACTGCAGACCTAACACATCCAATTTAGATGTAGCAAACTCTGGGCACAGGTCCCTTAAAAGCCTTTGAGTTCTTGGGCTACCCCATTGCTATGGTGGTTTTTATAGCATCATTAGTTTTTCCTATAAGGTTCCCTGATGTTGGGGCTGCCTAAGCATCCAAATCATTTGTGATTTCTTCAGGGATTGTCTGGGTCCTACAGTAATCCTATCTCCTATTATGGCCCTCATTTGGGTAATGTCAGTACCAATGTTTGGAGAACTTGGCTTCAGGACTCTAGGTGATTTATATAGGCTACCTGGACATTGGGCAGGCCCTGCCACTTTGTTTCCTATTGTGACTGCACAGTGAACTGTCTGGGGCCTCTAGTTACCCTGTCTCCTGCTGTGGTTACAGTGGGGGTTGTCTGGGTGCTGTCTTCTGGGCTCTTGAAGGTCTCAAAGGAGTGTGTTCTGTTGGATCTGTGTCTCTGTGCAGTGAGCTATAGAGGCTGGCTTGGTCTACTGATGCTCTCATAGGTCGGAGTCAAGAGCCTGCTGGCTTTAGGTTCAGGCTCAAGGGGCTGGTTTCCTCTTCCCCTGCCTTGTCTCTGACCAGAACTTCCACAGACTTCTGGCTGTCTTCTATTTTAGTCCTGGCGTGAATGGAGGAGCTTATTGGCATTTTGCTTGGGTTTTCTTTATCATCATCTTTCTTATACATTTTTAGAACTTTGATGGAATGGTTGGTATTCCCCGTCAAGAGGCCATAGTTATCTAATTTCCACAGCAGAACAGAAAGGGCTAGAGCGGATGCTCTGGGCAGATACATTGATGACAGGGAAACCTGCCATCCTAGCAATAAGGGAAAAGGGCAGAAAAACTATAAAAAGCAAATAAACAAAGAATTTTTTTGTTTAGCAAAGAAACCCAAACCATTTAGACAAAGGACAAATGGCTTTTTACACCTGATGAGAACTTTGAGATGTCACTAAAACAAGACACTAAGTGATGTATATAATGACTAAGTCAGAAAGAAGAGGGTGAGTTAGTTCAATTTTCCATTGCTTAGAAGGCATAGAAGCAATATATTTTAGAAAGATTTTTATCCAAAATAATTCCATTTTTCAAAATTTCATCACGTAAAGAGGATGTATACCCTCAGAAATCTTGAAAACTTAGCTAGCTAAAGACTACGGAGAACCATGGTCTTACCCTAGCAAAAAAAAAAAATTGAAAACATGAGTGGTATCTAAATAACTCTCTATAGTTAGGAACTTTGCTCTTATATTTTATCTTCCCAAAAAGTGTCTCAGTAGTGTGGCATAGAATGTGTAGAGAGCCATGGGTTCAAATTCTGCCTCTGATATTAGTGACTGTGTCTATGGATAAGTTAACTTCTCAGTACAACTTAGCAACTTCCTAAGACTATAACAAGTAGAATATTAGTCAGTTTGCTGTGGTATAAGTTTCATTACCTGGTAACCCCTTACACCACTGAAATCACAGGTCTGGGGGAAAAAAAACAATGGCTTAATTCTATGTATTTATGTAGAATAGAGGTACATTTCTGTTATTTTGTCAATCTAAAGGAATCGACCAGATTAAAATACTTAATATTTTCGTGTACTAATGTTGCAGAATTGCAGAGAGGAGACCAGAGATTGGCTAAGATTGGAAAGGATCCAGCCATTGGCATTGAACTACAACTGGATAAAATGAGGGCAGCACAGCAGGCATCGTGGGTACAAATAAATGTGAAGAATAATACTTATGTTGATTATCTCAGAGGCTTGTTGGGAGAAAAGCATTTCATAAAACTTGAAGCATTAGTGTGAATTTAAGTCATTGTTGCTGAAGGCAGGAGTCTGAATCAGCAGAGTTCTATTGCCATCTGTTGATTACATTAGCCTTACCCGGCTGTGTCGCCGCTAAGCCTTTGCTCCTCTGACAAGGGGGGACCTGGAAACCCAGTGTAGTTTATGACATCCATGAATTTATACTTTTACACAGATGACTCCACAGAAATAATAATAATACAGTTTATTAATATATTATATTAGATAATAACATATTATTATATATAATATTACACATTGTATATTATATACAGTAATAAATATATAATAATATATTAATAATACTTCACAGTAATATCAACAATAAGAATTGGGTAACTGAAATTGTGTTGTATATGTATGTCATATCTGCATTTGCAAAGTAAAGTGGAAAAAAGAAAATTATCCAGATATTTTATCTTTATTTTAATTAGACCTCTCAGGAAAAAGTGTTTACATGATCTGAATTATCCTGTCAATTGACTCAGTTATTGACAAGACTGTTGTTTGTCCTTCTTTCTCAAAGAGGAACAGTGACATCATGAGGGTGATGTCTCAACTCACATGTGAATTGGATATGAGTTGGGCAGAGCTGTGCAAAGTCATCAGCCTCATTCTCCTAAGTCACAAAAGTCCAATAGTAACACAAAAGTCAAGACAGCTGGTGGTGGCCCAGGATTCAGTGGGTGAACTTGGCCTTTCCTATTGCCTATGTACAACTTTTGGATGAATGGGAAAAAATAGACACCATTGATCATAAATTTAAAGGATGTATCATTGGAGTTAGAGGCTAACAGTGTCATCAGAGCAAATTTGGACTGGTCCTTCAGAAGTTCCCCAGAATCAGGTGTGACTCATTTATTGGTTGAGAATTATCTACTGTGGCTCATGAATATATCCTGGAAACCCTAAGCAACCCTGAGGCAAATTAGCCTGAGGCTTCTAGCGAAGTCTAGCTTGCTGGCTCTTGTGTGGGCTCTTGGTGTGAGCCAGCTCTAGTAAAGTCACCAATTAACTCCCCAAACAATGTGGTTGCATTTGAATTTCCCAGGTTTTAAAAGAAAACAGATGAGCTGCAGCTTTCCTTCCAAATGACTCAAAGATGGTAGAGAAAGATGTGGTCATCCCATCAGAATAATCTTTGTAAACTATGAAGTGCTGTGATTATCTTTGCATCAGTTCTTAAGATATTTGTATTATTGCGCTTTTTAGAGGATTCTGCTAGTCACTGTCTTGTTGTTTGCTTAAATAGCAACTTTTGAAAAAATAGGTATTTGTTGATATTGACCTTACAACTTTCTAGGAGCCAATTTTTGCATGGCAGTGACCTCAATTTTTTTTTATTCTAATCTTTCTATGAGTGAATCTTAATGCCAGAAGCCCAACCAGACTTATTTAGACACTGAGATGTGAGGTAATGCAAAAATGGTAGATAGAGTTGACATTGGAGCTGACTGGTGCATGCTGGCTGTATGATCCCGGGCAAGTCACTTCATCTGTCTTGGCAATCTATAAGATTATAAATTGTAAAGAAGGTGTACCTGTACCTCTAGAGGAAGTTCCTTATTAGGAGTTCCCCACAACGAAATCAAAATTCCAGTTCCTATATCTATTAGTCATGAATTTTAGCCTTTGCTATCCATCTATGCACCAATAGTCATGAATTGAATGTGATTTGGGTGCGCCAGAAAACCCGGGGGTGAGTTGGTCTTTTTCCTTAGTTCTTTCTCTTATTTTAATACATTTAAAAAAGCTATCAAATTTGGTAAGCTAACTGGCTTTCTACAACTGGTAGCTAATATATGAGAAGGTAATGGTTTCGGTCACATTGTGGGATTGTCTTTATTCTTAATAGATATTTTTTTACCTTCTTTTGGATTCTTTGTGTCCTAAACTATGGAAACAGCTAAAGTTGCTTTATTTTTGGTGTGTAATTTCTGTTTTGGGAAAGTTTGAGCGGTCATAAGGATTGGAGAAAATGTCTAGTCTGCCATCTTTTTTGTTCATGTAACCCAGAACCTCTTAATAAAATATTTATGATGACCAAATATGCAGTATTGTATGACATTAATGATACTCGTGTCAGAGTTTATCAGGTCAAAACTGTTTTAACTCCTGAGATTTGTCACATCAGTGTTGATATGACAGAACCAGTTTCATGAAATGAATTATCTTCATATTTATGTATTGAATAAGAAATATTTTTTAAATTTCTGTGTTGCTATTCTGCTGACAATGGTGATGATACTTACTTGTATTTTGCATTTTACAAAGTGTATCCATAAGGTCCTTGATCCTCAGAACAACTCAATGAGATAGGAATAACAAGCCACACCCATTATTTCCATTTATTTATTAGATAAGACTAAGTTCAGAGAGGTTATCTGATATCATACACACATAGTCAGTAAGTAGTGACAGTAAAATTAGAACTCAGTCTGAAGATAAGAGCAATAACTATTTAATTTTTGTCTTTATAGAACCTTACAGTACTTAAAAATATTTGTTAAATAGACCAAAACACAACCAGGACAATCCTCTTGTCATTGTCAATGCAGCCTTTCACAGAACTATTTTGAAATATGTCTGACACAGTTGAAAATTAAGTAAAACCACTTGAAAACTTCAAGTCTGTTCTCTCACCAGAGATTTTGGTAATTAAACTTTGCATATTTAAACCAGAATTTGCTTATGCAAATATACTTTTCCCCACTAGAACTGTGATTTCATTGGTGTGGGAAGCTGTCTGTGAAGGAAACCTTCTTTACCAATGCAACTTCTCTGAAGCTTACAGTATTAGACAGTTATCTGGGGACACTGAGAGAGGGGAAGTGATATGTCCAGGGCCATAGACCCACTTTGCATTAGAAGTCACTTGAACCCAAGCCTTCTTGACTCTGGACTAGCTCTATCCAATATGCCAGGTTGCCCTTGGGTTATATATGCAGATACAGTTTATCCATGCCAAGCTAAGCCTTGGTTGTAAAACAGTTATGTGCTAAGATATACAAATAGCAGCTATATTCACAAATTTAGAAATCTTTATGAAAAATTCAGCTTTGAAATTAGGCAAAGACATCAGCCAGATGGTTTTCATGTTTAGTTCAATGTAATATAATATAACACCTCCAGTAGAAATCATACACCCAACTCCAAGCCAATATGACAAACTAGGTCCCAGAGGAAAGTAGTTTTTAGATAGTTGCTTTGTTAATAAAAATGCTTTATTTTGACATATACACTTAAAAGGTGATTTTAAGATCAATAGTTCTTTAAACAAGTAATTCTAAATTCATCTCACCAATTTTGTGTCAAATGACTCTGATCCTCAGAATGCCACCGTCCCATTCATTTTATAACCAGAAATTTAGATTTATAAATTCAGCTTTGTGAGCCTTCCTCATTATATTTTGTGAGCAAAAAATGACAGCAAGTATCTAAGGCATATCAATCTCATTGACCATCCAGCCCAACCTGAAAATGTGTGAAATAACAAGGACACCCATAGTCCTTTCCTTTGATTGGACAAATGCCCATTTCTCCAGAAAGCTCTATTTTAAGGAAGGGCTTCCAGACCAGCCATGTTCACTCGTTCATTCCTTCTAGCCCTGATCCTGACTTCCAGGACTTCTTCCTCCACTCTGCCCAGGCAGATATGTTCTTCCACTCCCAACACCAACTTTTTACATTCCTTTTATGTTCTTTTCCCCCATTACAATATAAGCCCCTGAAGGGCAGGAACTATCTTTTTCTTCTAGTTGTGTCCTTAGAGCTTATCACAGTATAGTAAATTGTTGCTGCTACTGTTGAGTCATTTCAGTCATGTCTACCTCTTCAGGACCTCATTTGGGTTTTCTTGGCTAAGATATGGGAGCGGCTTGTCATTTCCTTCTAGTTCATTTTGCAGATGAGGAAACTGAGTCAAACAGAATTAAGTGACTTGCCCAAGGTCACATAACTAGTAAATATCTGAGGTCAAATTTGAACTCAGAAAGATGAGTCTTCCTGATTCCAAGACCACTGGCCCATCCACTGTGCCAACCAGCACATGGTGTTTAATAAATGCTTTGTGGATTTGACTTGAATTTCTAAACAGCACCACTCCTATTTCTAGTGCTAGATCTCTTGCTTTCACAGGAAAGAAGTCACAGCCTAATTTAAAGAAAAATAAGTCTTGTTTCAAAAAAATATATAGTTTTGGAAAGGAAGCGGAAAAACTAGATAAATTGGAACCCTGAAAGCATATACTCCAAGTGTCTAATTTGAATAGTTAATGAGATCACTAGAAGTCAGTCTTTTTAAATATAGGATTTAAATGACTGGAGGAAACACTGAGGTTGATGAGTTCGTGCACCTCTGCCTCATTTATATCCAATTCACAAGCAAGTCAGTTGGTGATGCCATTGGTCCTCTTTGTGATGAACAACAATGGACCTATTTTGTCAATAAAACACATTTTCATCTTTTGAGATGGTTGGATTCTACCCATTTTTCTGAGCATAAACTTCTCACACTATAAAAAGTGTTCCTAAAGTCTTAGTGAGTTTTTAAGCTATAATAACACTTGCACTAAGAAATCTGGAATTACCTGTACTTACATATGGAGTGGCTAAGTGGCGCAGAGTGCTGGATCCGGAGTCAGGAAGACTTATCTTCCTGAGGTCAAACTCGGCCTCAGTCACTTCCCAGCTCTGTGATCCTGGGTGAGTCACTGAATTTTGTTTGCCTCTGTTTTCTTACCTGCAAAATAAGCTGGAGAAGGAAATGGCAAACCACTTCAGTATCTTTGCCACGAAAACCTCAAATGGGGTCATGAAGAATTAGACACAACTATGGAGCCAAGATGGAGAAGTAACAGTATGTACTTTCTAGAGTGCTGCCCCTAGGCCCAGCCAAATACCTGCAAAAAATGACTCTAAACAAATTCTGGAGCTGCAGAACCCACAGAATGATGGAGTGAAGCAAAGTTCCACCCAAGATAGCCTGGAAGGTCTCCAGGAAAAGTCTATTGTGCCGTGCAGGCACAGCATGGATCATGCTGGCACAGAGGACCTGAACAGGATACTGCAGGATAATCTTAGGGATACTGAATCTGTAGCACCTGTGGCAGTTTCCAAGCTTCAGGAGGAGAAATTGAAAAGTCAGTGGAAAAAGTCTGTGGGACCAGTGTAGGAGAGTGGAGTGGTCTGGCCCCAACCCCAGGATGGCAGAGAGTGAAGGGGGTCAGAGGAACCAGCCACAGTCACAGTAGCAGCAGGGACAGAGACAGTGACTAGTTCTGGAGCTCTAAGCCCACAGATTGTAGGGGAATCGAACTGCTGATGGTACACCTCCACATACACACACCCCTACGGGAAGCAGAGATCTAACTTGACAAAGAGCTCAAAAGTCAAGGAAATGACTGAAGAAATGAGCAAAAACCAAAAAAAGAATCAGACTATAAAATCCTATTTTGATGACAAGGAAGATCAAAACATGCAAACAGAAGACAACAAAGTCAAAGCTCCATCTGAAGCCTCCAAGAAAAATATACATTGGTCTCAGACCATGGAAGAGTTCAAAAAGGATTTTGAAAATTAAGTAAGAAAAGTAGAGCAAAACTTGGGAAGAAAAATGAGAGTGATGCAAGAGAATTACGAAAAAAGAGTCAATTGCTTACTAAAGGAGACCCCAAAAAATGCTGAAGAAAATAACACTGTAAAAAATAGACTAACCCAAATGACAAAAGAGATCCAAAAAGCCAATGAAGAGAAGAATATCCTAAAAGGCAGAATTGGCCAGGTAGGAAAGGAGCTTCAAAAGCTCACTGAAGAAAATAATTCCTTAAAGATTAGAATGGAGCAGATGGAAGTTAATGACTTTATGAAAATGAAGAAATTATAAAATAAAACCAAAGGAATGAAAAAATTGCAGACTATGTGAAATATCTCTTTGGAAAAACAATTGATCTAGAAAATAGATCCAGTAGAGAAAATTTTAAAATTATAGGACTATCTGAAGCCATGATCAAAAAAAAGAGCCTAGACATCATCTTTCATAAAATTATCAAAGAAAACTTCCCTGATATTCTAGATTCAGAAGGCAAAATAAATATTGAAAGAACTCACGATGGCCTTTTGAAAGAGATCCCAAAAGGAATACTCCTAAGAATATTGAAGTCAAATTCCAAAGCTCCCAGGTCAAGGAGAAAATATTTCAAGCAGCCAAAAAGAAACAATTCAAGTATTGTGGAAATACAATCAGGATAACATAAGATCTAGCAGCTTCTACATTAAGGGGTCAAAGGGTGTGGAATATGATATTCCAGAAGTCAAAGGAACTAGGATTAAAACCAAATCACCTACCCAAAAAACTGAGTATAGTACTTCAGGGGAAAAAATGATCATTCAATGAAATAGAGGACTTTCAAGCATTCTTGACAAAAAGACCAGAACTGAGTAGAAAATTTGATTTTCAAACACAAGAATCAAGAGAAGCATGGAAAGGTAAACAGGAAAGAGAAAACACAAGGGAATTACTAAAATTGAACATTCCTACATGGAAAGATAATATTTATAACTCTTGAGACTTTTCTCAGTACTAGGATAGTTGAAGGGATTATATACATATAGACAGAGGGCACAGGGTGAGTTGAATAGGAAGGGATGATATCTAAAAATAAAATTAAAGGGGTGAGAGCAATACATTGGGAAGAGAAAGGGAAAAATACATGGGGCAAAAAATCTCTCACATAAAAGAGACAAGAAAAAGCTTTTTCAATGGAAGGGAAGAGAAGGGAGGTAAGAGGGGAAAAAAGAGAACCTTACTCCCATCACATTTGGCTTATGGAGGGGAAAAGATGCATACTCATTTTGCTAGATAGAAGGGAGGACAAATGGGAGGAGGACATAATTAGTAGTAAATACTTTTGAGGAAGAATAGGGTCAAAAGAGAGAATAGACTAAATAGGGGGCAGGATAGAATGGAGGAAAATATAGTCTTCCACAAGACTTTTATGTAAGTCTTTTGCATAACTACACATATATAACATATGTCAAATTGCTTGCCTTCTCAGTGGGGATGAGTGGAGAGGGAGGAAGGGAGAGAAGTTGGAACTCAAAGTTTTAAAAACAAATGTTAAAAATTGTTTTTATATGCAACTGTGAAATAAGATATACAGGCAATGGGGTATAGAAATCTATCTTGTCCTCCAAGAAAATAGGGGGGATGGGGATAAGAGAAGGAAGAGGTGTGATAGAATGGAGGGCAGATTGGGGGAAGAGTTAATCAGAATGCACACTGTCTTAGGTTAGGTGGAGGAGAGAAATGGGGAGAAAATTTGGAACTCAAAATCTTATGGAAATGAATGTTGAAAACTAAAAATTAATAAATTAGATTGAAAAAATAGAATTATACATAGCCGAAAAATAACTGAATAATGGCAAAGTATTCACTCCATTACACTGATTAATCTATTATGTCAGTGGCTTGGGTAACCCCTCTAGCTCACAGCTACATACTTTCACTAAGGGAATAATTATGTTTTAAAAAAAAGAGTTCTGAATCAAGAAATCAGTCAGGATCACTGAAAGCCGTAGACAATTTCTCAAATGCGATTCAGCCTGATTTCTTCCTCCTACTCAATTCTGATCCCAGTTCATTGTAACACTCATCCAAGAGATGTATGTGTACCAATATGTATGTGTGTATACACACATACATATATATACATATACATACAACATGTATATGTGTGCATATACACATGTACAGAAATACTTAAGCTAGATCAATAGCTTAAAAAGAACAATAAAGCATTGTTTTATGAAAAAATGCAGATATACCAATATGGTGAATGGTACACTAAATGCAAAAGAAGGAAAAGAAAAACATATTTGATGTTTTCAAGCAAAAAGTCTTCATTTCTCAAAACAAACATTGCCAGCAGGTGCAAAGTACAAATACATTCACCATCCAATGCTTGTTGATCAAGCTGCCAAGGAAAAATGTGTCTAAGTTATTAACTAAGGATAGAAGCAGAAACATGTTTGCCAACAAAATAAATTCTTCTTCTATTTTTCCCTTTTAGAGATTTTATCCCCTTGCATGTTTTTCTTCTTCCAGTGCCCTGCAAAGCTGGAGATCCTACAGGGATATATATATACATATATATGTACACATTCATATATATACATGAATATATATACATATTTATTTATTTATATATTTGTATAAACACCCATATATACATACTTATGTATTTGTGTGTATGTATACACACACAATATATGTATGTATAAATTGCATGTGTCTATACACATGCATATATGTACCATCAGTGACCATCCATTGACTTATACCTGGATATGACCAAACAAGGTCCACAGTACTCTGTGGATACATATCTGCTCAAAAACAATTCATGAGACTCCACGGGGCAGTGCACATATGGGAATGAACAACTTGGTTCTCTGATGTAATAAGTCAACAAGATTGTCTGGTAATGTTATCATATTGCTTCCATGGGACACACAAAAAAAGGTAAATCGGGTAAATAGTAAATCCGGTAAATAGTGCCGCTAGGCTTTGAGCTTTGTTTGTTTGTTTGTTTGCTTTTAACCTCTACATACTGCTCAATAAGCACTAGGTCAGTGTTTCTAGTCATTATCTGACTCAGGATCAGAAAGTCCTTCCAACTCCCACTTAATGTCTGCCACATATATTCAGTATTATTTTAGAACAAGGGTTTTTAACCTGGGGTCCAAAGAGCTATGCATAAAATTTCAAAAGGTCTGTAAACTTGGATAAGAAAAAATATGGCATCTTTATTTTCACTAACCTGTAGCTGAAATTTCATTATGATTTTAAGTCATTATGCTAAGAAGGGGTCCATAGAAGGCACAAAAAAAGGTTTAAAATTCCTGTTTTAGAGGCTAGTGAAAGATGATATAACATTCAAAGAAATACTTCTATGGGGCCAACCTTGCAAAAGTCTACACCTAAACATGTACCTAGAGCATGTTCAATTTTCTGGCTTCCCAACATTAAGCACTGTCCAAGGGACCTCTTGTGATAGGAAAGAAGCACATGTACCAGGTGAGTTAAGAACTTGGAGCTATCCTTAAGAACATTTCTAAAGGGTTGGAGAGGGATGAGGTTTGCAATTCAACCCTCCATGCCTGGGGCTTACTTTGTGTTCTATTCTCTTTAAAATTTTTTTTTTAAATAATCACTCAGCACTCTTGCTTTCTAAAGGTGAGGTTTGTTCAGGAAAGAATATATAATTAAAGCAAAGTGGTGGCAGGGAAGACTTCAAGGTGGTCTCTGAGTAATTGGCTGATATGCATCTTCCCAAGTCTCTCTCAGTTCCACATACACAGGCAACTGGAATTCTAATGGAGTGGCTTGTACAAGATGAGGCCTCATCAAGTCTGGGAAGCTATCCCAGAATACTTCCTGTATTGGGTCTTTTAGAAGTTTATATTACTTGTCCCCAGCCAAACCTGACCAGCTAGCTACTAGCAGTAGTGATTATATTTTTGCCATATTTGATATTCTGGTAAATTTCCTGGAGCACTTAATTAGAGCAGATTTCATGCCAAGAGGAACAGGTAATATAATATGGTCTCACACATATGTCATAGAGTAACACTGTACTTGCCCCCTCTACTTTTTTGCAAATATAACATTGACAATTACAGTTAATCATTGAAAAGTTAGATATCAATATTTTCTCTGCACTCCCTGATAAGCAAAAGTTTTATGATAGAAAGGGCATGAGTATTAGATGTTCCACATATCAATAGAGGTAGATATAGACAGATATCACAGATAGGTGTATAGATAGATGAGAGATAGACATGATGGAGATAGATAAGCAGTAGATAGATGATAGATAGGCAGACAGATAGATAATAGAGATAGACAGATAGACAGAAAGAGAGAGAGAGAAACAAAAACATTTTTTAGTCACTTGCTATACACCAGGCACTGTACTAAACACTGGAGATAAAATTAAAAGAAAGATAGCCCTTACAGATTCAGAAGAGCCAATGATTCAGGAGGTGCTAAACCATTACTCAGTTGGAATACCAAAGGATCAATATAATCTGTCTCTCTACCCTTTTGCCCTTTTCTTCTTTTGCACTGAATAAGACAATAACTTCCATGAGCTCCCAGGAAGGGAGGTGTTAGTGGTTCGCCTATCTCCCACCTGACCACCATGTTCCCAGGAACACATGATGCATCTGTTTCTTTTATGTTCATTCTTTCCTGGTCTTAGATGTGCAATTATTCAGTGATGAAACTAATCAGTTCATGAAAGATCTCCCATGGACACCCATATGTGGTAGCTTAATCCACCAGAGGCAGATAAAATGGCAGATAACAGAAGAAGCACCTGCAGATGGAGATAGAAATCCAAGAACCTAAGAATGGGGTCAGTTTGGGGAACTCTGACAGAGAAAAGTGACACCTATCAACTCTAGAAAGGCACTGGACCTTGGAGCCCTTCAGAGGGCCGCCTAAGGGGTACTACATGAGGACTCCACAAAGGGAGAAAAGGACCCTCCAGAGCTAGGAGTCTTGAGAAACCCACTCATCCCCATGTGTTCTCCACAAGTAGATCTCAACACCTTTGTACTTTGTTTGAAACCGGAGATTATTCCCTGGAGATATTATGTGTGTATAAGAAAGAATGCAAGTTCCCTGGTTTGAGTTTTGGGGTTTTTTTTGCAAATTCTCTCCTTGCTGTTCCCTATTAGTAAAAGCCTTTTTATAAAAGGTAATTGATGGTTGATTGATGTGGGGAAGTAGGACACAACAGAGGGTGGAGTACTGCATGAGCCATAATATTCAAAGCCACAACCCCTTCAAGATGATTCCCTAGAACTCTGAAGAAAACAGTAGCACACAGAACCTAACCTTTCAAAGCAGTGGGAAGTGGGCAAGCAGCCCCAAGGAGCAGAGTTGGGCTATAAATGTTTATGCACTTGCATTTTAGTGAGGAAGGTTGAAAAGTCAGATACGAGTGATTAATTATGCTGGAAATAAATGCTATAGGCTTAGAAAGAGATGGTGCATTGCAAAATGTAATAAACATGATATTAAGACAAAATTCACTGTTTTTCAGCATGTTGGCATTTTGCATTTAAACAAGCCAAGTGCCATACTATACCACATACGTCTCTTTTGAAGGCCATCAGACAACCTTTACACAGTAAAGTGAGAGGCATCTGTAATAGAGAACACCTGGAATTCTTTGCAGCTAATAAAAGAGTTGATTCTATGGTTTAATGAAATGTCACATTATGAGGTGATATTCCTAAATAACCATTACTGCTTTTAAAGAGATGCAGGCCTCCTCTCTCAAAATTGTCTACTTAGCTTCCTGATCACAGATCACAATAATGAAGAGACTTGCAACCAGTATGATATAGTGTGTAGGGATATTCAGAAATCTCCTAATTTGAAAAGTCAGACTCAATACAGAAAGGCAATGTCATTTTTTCTAAGATTGGGCCAACATGAGAACAACTAACTGAACTATTTGTTTAAACATGAATATCTCATGAATATTCATGAAAGTTTTGTTTTCCATATTAAATGACTTGCCACTGCCCATGGTCAAGCAACTAGGCCTCACTGAGAGTAACCAAGTTCAATTCAACAAGCATTTATAATCTTCTACTATGTGTAAGTCAATATGCTCAGGGAGGAGGCTACAAAGGCAAAAATGAAATAGTTTTTGCCTTTAAATAACATCATAAAGAGGAAGCAAGGTGACACAGTGCTGGACCTGGAATCAGGAAGACCTGACTTCAAATCCAGCTTCAGATACTAGCTGCGTGACCCTGGGCAAGTCACTTAACCTGTCTACTTCAATTTCCTTAAGACTGATAGCACTTACCTCCCAGGGTTGTTGTTGGATCAAATGAGATTTGTAAAGGGTTTCAAGCATGTAAGAGGTGCTTAGTAGATTCTTCTTTCCTTCTTTCTTTCCATTCTACCAGGTGGAAAGGGGGAGGGGGGAGGCACTACAACATATACACAAATAAGAAAATGAAATACACGCAAAAGTAACAAAAATGATTTCAAAAGGAAGAAGGCATTCACATTAGGGTGAGCAGGGGAGAAGAAAGGAAGGGCTGGAAAGGTCTGATAAACAGAGACAGTCCTTAATCTTCAGGAAGCCTAAGGATTCTAAAAGACACAATTGAGGAGGGAATATATCCCAGACTTCTGGGGAGGGGGTGGAAGATGGACCACTTAACAAAAAAAAGAGGAATGCAATGTTAAATATTATGTTCCATAAGTAAGCCAGTTTGACTGGAATGGATAGTTTGGGAAAGAGAGTACTAATGAAATGACTAGAAAGGTAGTTTGATGCCATATCATAAGGAGTCTTAAAAGCCAGATTGAGAATTCTGTGTTTTATCATAGAGTCAATCTGGGTTTTTTTTTCAGTTATTTTTAAGCCATGACCAACTCTTTGTCACCCCATTTGGTTTTTTTTTCTTGGCGAAGATACCGGGGTGATTTGCTATTACCTTCTCTAGCTCATTTTGCAGATGAGGAAACTGAGACAAATGAGCTAGGTGACTTGCCTGGAGTCACAGATACAGCTAGTAAGTGTCTGAGGCCAGATTTGAGCCCAGGAAAGGAGTCTTCCTGACTACAAGCCTAGTACTTTATTCACTGTGCCACCTAGCTGTCTCCATACAGGCAACAGAGATTGATACACTCAGGATGTTTGTGAGTTGGTCTTGACATGGTCTCATCTCTCTTTTAGGAACTTGGCACCTGTGTTGAAGGATTGGAGAAGAGAGTAACTAGAAGCCGTAACACTAATTCAGAGGCTATTCCAATAGTCCAGAGTGCTTTCCCTTCTCCCCAGTCATAATCTCTGAGCATTTATGCTATCAGATTGGGTCCCCAGAGGGATAAATGCTATTACCCTCAGGATTCTAGGAATAACCCTGCAGAAGTCAATTCCTACTATTATAGCTCCTAATCCCTGACTGGTTTGATTTCTATTAACAAATCATCCGGCTGAGTGCTACTAACTCTTCTCAAAAGACAAAGCACCCATAATCACTGCACAATACTCCATTTGCTAACCTAGGATCAAGGAGAGTAGCCACAAACTTATGACAGCAATGGAGAGTTGAGTTGTTTTATGGCTGGTCTGTATTGCCATTGCTAGCCTTGACTCTGCTAAACTAGGCCTGCCGGATGGGGTCACCCTGCTAATTTGGGCTACTCTGCTCCTCTTCACTGCAGTTATAGTTCTGTACTCTTTTTTCAGAAAATAAAGTGCCTCAGCCTAGTGTGTGTAGAAACTTCTAAAGTCTTGCTCCCTTGCGTGGGCCTGAAGTATTTCCACTTAACAATTAGCAAGTATCAATGAAGGAAGGTATAGGTTTTCTTCTACCAGACCAAGAATTTATTCTCAGACTAACTTTTCCTAATTCAGAGCCAAGTCCCCTGTGTGAGGAACTACACTCTAAATTATGGTAATCAACCAGGACATTTATCAAATCATCTTCTCTGAAGCCCAGGTCATAACTAGGCAGTTGACACTTGCCCAATAATCACAAAACATTTCTGGAGTTCAGATGTGCCCCTTTTTTACTCTAAAATCCTCCTATTGGCCTTATACAAATCAGCATCTTGGAAACAAGGCCATGATACAGGCTTTATCCTGGGTAAATTCATTGTCTCTGAAGGCTGCCTTCTTAATGCTTCTTGCATTTGCCTTTGTCATTGCCCCTTTTTGATTAAAATGAATGCCAGAGACTAAAAGGGGCACATTTTTCCATCAGACAAGAGTTGATGAGGCCCTAAGCCAAGATAGAGGCTGTATAATAGAGGGAAGGGTGTAGATACAGGAGACGTTGTAGAAATAAAATTAATTTTACAAATACATAAATTTAAAAATGAGTAAAGGAAAAATATTTGTCATTCTTTTTTTAGAAGATATGATGTGATAGTTGTGTTTGAGATGAGGGATTTCAAAGCTTGCTACTTTGGACAAATACAGCTCAGTGAGACCCCCAGGATTACGTGGCTTCCCACTTCTGTTAGCTATGCCAAGAATATCCGCCCACTTCCTCTTCTGGGAACTGCATGCCTTCCTAGGGGAAAAATATACATATAGATGGATTCTTTGAAGCTTCATTTCAAAACATAACCAAGTAAGACCACTAACTTTAAACTGAATTCTCATTGACCTGTTCCTGAAATCTTTTTGAGGACAGAGGAAGGGCAAAGGGAGAACTATGCACGTTAGAACCAAAACAGACATGACCAAGAGAAAAGAGGAGTCTGGTTTGCATTTAAAATGCCTCTCTGGCTGCTTGCTCTCGGGAAAGGAATGCTTGGCAGGGAGCCTGTTAACTTGCTGCCCTCAGAAATGCTTATTCTATACTTTGTCACTTTAGTCATCATTCCCCCATTGCTTATCTGACCCAAGCAGTTGGTGTCTGGCTTCATTTGTTGCCAGACTGTTTTTAGGTCTCATCAGCATATTTTGCTTTTTACAAACAATGCACCGTGGAGAATACAATGTATTTCTCACTTGCTCTCATTCTTTTAACATAAGGACTAGCCCAATTTTTCCCTAACGTGTACGAATGGATCTGCGACATTTTTGGTGTGACCAGTCCTTCCAATGATGCACATTAAAAGCCATGCTTGCCTGTCTTCTGTGATTTCCACATCCTTTCTTATGATCACCATTTAAGTCCATCCAGCATGCTGTCTCCTGATATCTCAGTGATTACAAAAGGGGTAGATGGGCTATCCATTATCCCACTATCTTGACCAGCCCATCTTCTTTGTCACTTATACATTTCCTGAAAGATATCTTTTCCTTGGTCAATCAGAATTTCTGATTTGTAACATGTTACAACTCATAGTGTGTTACAACTTACAATTTTTAAGTTATATTCCAATCTATCTGTAATGTGTCACATATATCCAGGAGTGTGCAGAAGCCAGATCAAAATAGAAGTCAATGGTTAAATTTTCAGTGTGAGCTTTTATACTTTGGAAATTGTCAACTATATACAAATCAGGGCTTGATTTATTGTTTTGTGGACTTTCTAGGCTTAAGAAAATACAAAATGTCAATAATGCAGATTATATTCAAAAATGTGTCTTAAATTTTTGGAAAATTGGTTGTTAAAAAATTACCAGGAAATTCCCTGCACAAGCTTCTCAGTTGCCCTCTGTGTGATAGTCATTTTCAGTTCTTCAGAGAATATATTGTTCTAGGACTCAATCATATCACAACACTGGTAGAATACAAGTATTGCAAAGACAGCCCTTTGTTTGAAAAAGAAATGTGAGTGACTAAAAAGACTTTGCAACTTCCTGAAAGCAATTTAGCCCTGTTCTGTCATATCCAACTCTTTGTGATTCCATTTGGAGTTTTCTTGGCAAAGACAATACAGGGGTTTGTCATTTCCTTCTCCAACTCATTTTACAGATGAGGAAACTGAGGCAAACAGGGATAAGTAACTTGTCCAGGATCACACAGCTAAACTAGTAAGTATCTGAGGCCAGATTTGAACTCTGGAAAAGGAGTCTTTTAGCTTTAAGCCCAGCACTCTATCCACTGTGCCACCTTACTGCCTCTGTTTTATTTTTACTGAGGAGAGAAGGAAGAGAATGAGAAAAGGAAAGAACTTAGAATTAAATTTTTATTTTAAAAAATATTTTTAAATTGTTTTTACATGTAATTGGGGGGAAATAAATATTAAAAATAAAGTCAGAGGGGAAAAAAGAATGACTACTACATCACTAACAAGTCACTTACTAGCTATTAAAATGGTGGAACCAAGATGGTGGAGTAGAAGGATGGACCAGCTGTAACTCTGTCCCCATAGCCTATAAAATACCTATAAAAATGACTCAAAACAAATTCTAGATCAGCAGAAGCCACAAAAATGACAGAGTGAAAGAGATTTCCAGTCCAAGACAGCCTGGAAGGGTGACAGGAAAGGTCTATCACAACAGGCTTGGAGCGGACCACAGCCCAACCTTGGCCACACTGTCCAGCAGGGACAGGACTGGAGCATGCTTCAGGGTGTGGAATCATGGTCAGCACTTGCAGTTTCCAGATTTCTCAACCCACAAATGCCAAAGACAGCTTCAAAGGTCAGTGAGAAAGCCTTTTCACCTGGGAGAGAAGGGAGCAGGGTTCATCAATAACCCTGAGCCCAGGGTGGCAGCTGCCACTGTGGAAAAGTATCCATTTTTTGAGTACTTGGCCTAAAGACCCTAGGGAAATCAAGAGACTGATCTGGATCTCAGGCGGTCCTGGGGTGAGGAGGAGCACTGGCCTGGTGGAGCTGGTAGTGACTGTGGAAAGGAAATTCTACTTGCAGATCCTGGGCAGAAAAGCTTGTGGTTGCTTCCAGACCAGGGTGAAGAATAGGAGACGAGTCAACTCCTGTCCCTTGATTGTACCATTTTGGAGGAACTGAAAACTTACAGGTCCCTAAAATATACCCTCCACTTCACAAAGGACTCAAAAGTCAAGTAACAGGCTGGGGAAATGCCCCAAAAAGGGAAAAAAATAAGAACACAGAAGGTTATTTTCTTAGCAAAAGGGTATTTTTCTTCCATTCTTTTGGATGAGGAAGAGCAAAGGATACCCTCAGAGGAAGACAAAAAAGTAAAGGCTTCTGCATCCAAAACCTCAAAAATATATATATAATTGTCTCAGGTCATGAAAGAGCTCAAAAAGGATTATGAAAATCAAGTAAGAGAGGTGGAGGAAAAACTGGGAAGAGAAATGAGAGTGATGCAAGAAAATCATAAAAAGCAAGTCAACAGTTTGCTAGAGGAGACCCCCAAAATACTGGAGAAAATAATACCTTTAAAAACAGACTAACCTAAATGGCAAAAGAGGTCCAAAAAGCTAATGAGGAGAAGAATGTTTTAAAAAGAAGAATTAGCCAAATGGAAAAGGAGGTTCAAAAGCTCACTGAAGAAAATAGTTCTGTACAAATTAGAATGGAGCATTTGAAAGCTAATGACTTTATGAAAAACTAAGAAATTACAAAATAAAACCGAAAGAATGAAAAAATTGAAGACAATGTGAAATATCTCATTGGAAAAACAACTGACCTGAAAAATAGATCCAGAAGAGACAATTTGAAAATTATGGGAGTACCTGAAATTCATGATAAAAAAAAGAGCTTGGACATCATCTTTCATGAAATTATCAAGGAAAACTGCCCTGATATTCTAGAACCAGAGGATAAAATAAATATTGAAAAAATCCACCAACCACCTCCTGAAAGAGATCCCAAAAGAAAAACTCCTAGGAATATTGTAGTCAAATTCCAAAGTTCCCAGGTCAAGGAGAAAATATTGCAAGTAGTCAGAAAGAAACAATTTGAATATTGTGGAAATACAATCAGGATAATACAAGATCTAGCAGCTTCCACATTAAGGGATCAAAGGGCTTAGAATATGATATTCCAGAAGTTAAAGAAACTAGAATTAAAACCAAGAACCATCTACTCAGCAAAACAGAGCATAGTACTTCAGGAGGAAAAATGATCATTCAATGAAACAGAGGACGTTGAAGCATTCTTGATGAAAAGACCAGAACTGAATAGAAAATTTTACTTTCAAACACAAGAATCAAGAGAAGCATGAAAAGGTAAACAGGAAATAGAAATCATAAGGGACTTACAAAAGTTGAACTGTTTACATTCCTACATGAAAAGATAATATTTTTAACTCTTGAAACTTTTCTCAGTATTTGGGTAGTTGGAGGGATTATATACATATATCTATAGACAGAGAGCACAGGATGAGTTGAATAAGAAGGGATGATATCTAAAAAATAAAATTAAGGAATGAAAGAGGAATATATTGGGAAGAGAAAGGGAGAAATGGAATGAGGAAATTATCTTTCATAAAAGAGGCAAGAAAAAGCTTTTTCAATGAAGGGGAAAAAGGGGTAGTAGGTAAGAGGGGAAAAGTGAAGCTTACTCTCATCACATTTGGCTCAAGAAAAGAATAACATGCACACTCAATTTAGTATGAAAATCTATCTTACGCTACAGGAAAGTAGGAAAGAAGGGGATAAGTGGAGTGGGAGGATGATAGAAGGGAGGGCAAATGAGAGGAGGGAGTAGTTAAACACTTTTGGGGAGGGACAAGGTCAAAAGAGAAAATAGAATAAATAGGGGGCAGGATAAGATGGAGGGAAATATAGTCTTCCACAACATGACTATTATGGAAGTCTTTTGCAAAACTACACATATATAGTCTATATTGAATTGCTTGTCTTCTCAGTGGGGATGGGTGGGGAGAGAGGAAGGGAGAGAAGTTGAAACTCAAAGTTTCAAAAACAAATGTTGAGAATTGTTTTTGCATACAACTGGGAAATAAGAAATACAGGTCATGGGGTATAGAAATCTATCTTGCCCTATAAGAAAAGAGAGAAGATGGGGATAAGGGAAGGGAGAGATGTGACTCAAGGGAGGGTAGATTGGGGGAAGGGTAATCAGAATGCATGCCATTTTGAAGGGAGAGATGGGGAGAAAATTTGGAACTCAAAATTTTGTGGAAATGAATGTTGAAAAATAAAAATAAAATTCCAGTAAAAAAATAATCATTTACATTTCTATAATGCTATTTAGAGCTTGCTACATCCAGTGCCTTTGAATTGTTCTGTCAAATGAGAAAAAAAAAAACCAAGCATTGACAAAGCATTTACTGTGTGCCAGGTACTATGCTAAGTCTTTACAATTATCTCTTTTTAATCTCACAACTACCTTGCAAAGTCGATGCTGTTATTAGCTCCATTCTGCAGGTAAAGAAATAGAAGTTAAGTGGCTTGCCCAGCTAGTAAAGGTCTGAGATTGGATTTGAACTCAAATCTACCCTGACTGCACACTCAGCATGCTATACACTGAACCATTTAGCTGCCTCAAAAATGATGATGATGATGATGATGATGATGATGATTGATGATGATGGTGGTGATGGTGGTGGTGGTGGTGGTGGTGGTGATCATCATTTGTGTAGTCTTTGAGCCTTTGGACTATCTTGTCCCTTATGGGGCTTGGTGGTGGTTGTCCTTCATTCTCGAAGAGGACCAAAATGGCATCACCATGATAAAGTAAAATTTCAGTGTGTCTGACTGTGGCTAATCAGACCAATACAAGCTCAGAATGCTCTACCACAGGTTGGGCACTAAATATTTGGTGAATACCCCAAATTTTCGCATCCTACATTTACTTTATGCTGTCTTAATTCTGCTTTGCTCATAGAGCACAACACCATTTCTGATATGGGCATGCCATGCTGAGAAGTCCTGTGCCAATGTCTCCCATGTTGTACAGTCAAATCCAAAGTTCTTGAGAGTGTCCTTGTATCCCTTCTTCTGACCACCTTGTGATCACCTGCCCCATGTGAGTTCTCCGTAAAATAGTCTTTTAGGCAAGCATACATTTTGCATTCGAACAATGGGGCCAGCCCATTGGAGTTGTGCTCTCTGAAGCATAGTTTGAATGCTTGGCAGTTCATCTCAAGTAAGGACTTCAGTGTCTGGTACCTTAACCTGCCAGGTGATCCTCAGAATCTTCCTAAGACAGTAAAAATGGAAATGATTCAGTTTCCTGACATGGTTCTGGTAGACTGTCCATGTTTCAGAGGCATACAATAATGATGTCAGCACAACAGCTCTGCAGACTTTCAATTTGGTAGTCAGTCTAATAATTCTGCTCTCCCAAACTTTTCTTCAGAGCCTCCCCAAAACTGAACTAGTTCTGGCAATGCATGCATCAACCTCATTGTCAATGTGTACATCCCTGGAAAGTATACTACCAAGGTATTCCCATAGCATTCAAAACTTCTCCATTTGTTGTAACCAATGGTTCCACATATGAATAGTGTAATGGTGACTGATGGAGCACCTGTGTTTTCTTGGTGTTAATTGTGAGGCCAAAATTAACACAGGCAGCAGAGAATTGATCTATCCTTTGTTACCTCTCAGCTTCAGAGGCTGCACTGAGTGCACAATCATCTGCAAACAGAAAATCATGTACCAACACTCCCTCCACTTTAGTCTTGGCTTGTAGCCTTTTCCAATTGAAGAACTTAGCATTAGCATGGTAGTTGACCTTGATACCATGTTCATTCTCATTGAAAGCATTTGACAACATGGCTGAAAACATCATGCTAAATAGCATGGGAGCAAGCACACAGCCCTGTTTCACTTCATTGGTGACTGGGAAGGCACAAGAGCATTGTCCACTATCTAGAACCCGGGCAAATATGCCATCATGAAATTGATGTATGGTACTGATAAACTTCTCCAGGCAACCAAAGTTTGACATAATTTTCCATAATCTCTCATGACTAACAGTGTCAAAGGCCTTGGTCAGACCTACAAACATTGTGTACAGACCTCTGTTCTGCTCCTGGCATTTTTCCTGAAGTTGTTGGGCAGTAAACACCATATCAACCACCATATGAACTGTTCACTGGCCCTTTCTGAAGCCACACTGGCTCTCAGGTATACACCCATCTTCCAGGTGAAGGATCAGCCTAGTAAGGAGGACTCTAGCAAGAATTTTGCCTGAAATGACTAAAAAAGAGACCCCCCCCCAGTGATTGTCGCAGGACAATCTATTCCCTTTACCCTTATAGAGATGGACAATGGAGGCATCCTTGAACTCCTGGGGGATAACTTCCTCTTGCCATATAACCTGGAATATTTCAGTTAGCTTTTGTATGAGCAGTGGTCCCCCTACCTTGTAAATCTCTGTTGGAATAGAATCAGCACCAGGTGCTTTGCCACATGAAAGAAGTCTAATGGCCCTCAAAACCTCTTCTTCAGTTGAAAGTTCAGCTAAGGAGGGACTAACTTCAACCTGAGTTAAATGGTCAATGACCTCAACATTATTACTAAGCCAAATTGTCCATCATATTTTTCACCATTCACAGTTATTCCTACCTATATCTTAAAGCCTATAAGTTTTAATGCTTATGCTGATTTAATTGGGGGAAAGGAAGGGTCTTACCTCTTTATCCTCACAACAGCTGTTGATGTATAAGCACAATTCATTTCATAGCTTCCCCGCACTGTGATATAAGATGGTCAAATATCACATTAAGTGACTTTTCTTGTTACCTTTTGATATATGATAGAATCAATTCTTTCACTTCCTTTCTCTTCTCTAAGGAAAATTTTTGAGCCATACATTCATTTAGCTCCCACTTCACCTATTTTCTGCTAATATTAACATCATTTATTTTCTTAAGTAGCACTTCCATTCATTAGTCATTGCACAAGAATCTCACACTTAGAGCGTTGACAGTTGAGTTAAAGTTTATGGATTGTCTAAAAACTTCATGATTCTTACTATCCATTTTCCCCTTTTCTGCCCCTTGGAGAAGAGATAGGGGGTCTTACAGGGCTGAAGCCTGCTTTGCATTTTTTTCTTGGTTTCATGTATTGCAAAGATCAAAAGTTTAATCAGCAGGTATCCAGAATATTGATGATACAGTTTTCAATATTTAGGAACACTGGTCTTCAGAAGGAAGATTCAGTTGGGTGACAGGATCATGCTTCTGGTAGTGTTATTGCAAATGGGGATGTAGTTGATTATCTTTGAGCTCAAAATTTGATTTTAGAAAAAAATAATTTATTCGCTTATCTCAAAAGGTAGCCATCTTTATTTCTTCAAAATCTGCAGGTAGATGAGGATAGGTCATTCTTTTATAAATTTTTTCTTATAAAATTGCATTCCCATAGCATCTTGAGAAACTTTTTGGACGGGAAAGTCAGGGGCAATAGAACCTGGGCACACAGAAACAAAATATTTCATAAAAACAAAGATACTTTACCCCAGAGGTGGGTTTGGTGTTGTAGCATTATCAAATGAGGCCCCAGAGTATCTTTTTCAGATGGGTCAGCTGCATCAGAGTCAGTCCTCTAGAGGTGACCAGCCCCATCTGCTGAAGTTAAATAGATGGATAGACAGACAGATAATAGTGAGGCTAGATAGATGATTTAGACAGAAGATAGATAGATGATATGATACATAGATAAATATATGAATACATAAATGATAAAGATAGATACATAGAGAGATAAAGAAAGATGATAGAGATAGATGATAGAAGGGTAGAGATAGATGATAGAAATGGACGATAAATATAGATACATCGAGAGATATAGAGAAAATGATAGAAATAGACAATATAGATACATAGAGAGATGATAGAGAGAAGAGAAAGAAAGAGAGAGAGAGATCATTTGTTGAGTGCTTACTATGTGCCTGGAGACTGCCAAAACTAGGAAAGTCAGTAACATTCCTGAGTTCCTACAGAGCAATAACCTAAGTTAAGGAGTACAGCACAGCAAATGGGACCTATGAGGATCATCCACTACTTTCTGGAAGCAGAAGAAAACTACTAGAGGACAGAGAGATGAGGACCAGCACACCTGGAGAATGTGGCAAGGAGCGTTTCTAAAGACAGAGATGCCTGCATGCAGTACAACAACATAGGAGGATTAACTCCAGCTTTTCCCCTTTTCAAAGCTCCATCTAGGGTTCTGCTATCAATCATGAAGTTGGTACAGGTCTCTGGAGGGCAGGGTGGTCCACCGGGGAAATTCTTGACTACCCCAGGGATCTGATGTGAATCAATTCTAAGTCCTCTATTTTATAAATAAACCACCCGATAACTTCAGCTTTATGAGTCTGAATGCTTACAGGAGGAACTGATAGCAGCAAACCTTCAGGGAGAGATGGAGTGGAAGATAATGATATTCCTAGCTTCCACCTGCAGAGGGAGACATTAAGTCATAGAAAGTAGAGGTCCTCAAATAATACCCAGGCCCTGTGTATCAGGAGGGAGTCTCGGGAATAAAACTTATATTTTCTTTAATATTTATTGGTCCATTTAAAGCTTTTGTTAATCTAAAATGAATCAATATAACAACACTATAAAATGAGATGACAAAAGAAAGATGAGATGAAAAAATTGTGGCTTATGGCTTAATTATTGGTGTGATGAAAGACCATTAATTTAGAATTCAAGAAACTTAACCTATCTTTAAATTCTGGCTTTGTCACTAATTTCATATTTGACTATGAACCAATTCCTTCACCTCTTAGAGTCTTATTTTCCTCATATATAAAGATAGATGAATTAGACTCCTCTCTCAGTTTCCTTGCAGTTCTAGGATTGATTCTATGATTTATAAACATGTATTAAGAGAAATTTTAAAACATCAATTATGAACTTTCCTATGTAAATTCCATAGACTCCTAGACTGTTAACACTAGAAGGGACCTTGGAAATCATCACTAACAATCTCCTAATTTTACAGATGTAGCAGGGAGAGATCAGGGGAACCTGTGATTACCTGGATTGGAGCACATCTCTTAGTGGTAGACACATATTTTGGTTCCTTACTGAGGAATGTGCACATTGCTTGGATGACACAGAGAATTCCCTATCGGTATTCAATGATTACAATTACACAGAAGATGATTAATGATAGAGAGTTAAGAGGATGAACTCTTATTGGAAGAAGATGTTTATTCTTTGTTCTGTAAGAGGAACAAGGAAAAACAATTTCTTCCTCTTTGAGGCGCTCTCTTTCTCTCTCTCTCTCTCTCTTTCTCTCTCTCTCTGTTGGACTTTTAGCAAGGAGGAGAGGGGATTTTGCCCTCATTTTTCAGCAACAATAGCATCATGTAGAAGCTTATGGTAGCGTGGATATGCTTGTCTAGGCAAGCTTAGAACAGACCTCTAATCTGGTTAATGTCTTCTGTCAGTGACCTTTTATGAGAACAGTTCAATGACTAGTAATCCTGAAAAATGGATACTTTCAGCTTTGGAAGATATCTAGTTCCTGAATCAAGTGCCAACTATCCAACAAGAGATCTCAGAGATGGAGTACCTCCAGTAACCTCTTATCCTTTTAGATATATATAGACCACTGGACCTGGAATTAGAAAAACTTGAGTTCAAATCTAGCCTTGGCACTTAGCTATATGACCCATAGCAATTCACCTAGACTCTATTTGCCTTAGTTTCCTCGATTGTAAAATGAGGAAAATGTAATAGCACATACATCCCAGAATTGTTGTGAGGACCAAATGAGATAATAAGGTAAAGTGCTTAACGTGGTGCTAGTAAATACTTCTTTCCTTCTTTCCTAGTTTTCTTCCTTCTTTCCTTCCTTCCTTTCTTCCTTGCTTTCTTCCTTTCTTCCATCCTTCCTGTAGCAATATCTACTTGAAAGTAATGTCATTACTGACCAGGACATCTGGACCCAGTAAACTTTTATACAGTGTAGATTTGAAATGAATGTGAAACATCTGTTTAGCAGTCCTACAAACGGATTTTACATGGTTAGTATATTGAATGTGATGGGCTACTGAATGTTTTCTGCATTCTGTATTTGTTCATACATAGTTTTGTATCCTCAGCATTTTATTCAGTTTTCTGTGATATATAATAAAAGCTATCCCATATCCGATAACATTATACATTGAGGGTCTCTGTAGGGATTGGGGATGCTGCCACTCACATTTGGGGACAGCATAGACACAAGCCATACCTAGATATAATCTTGGAGACTTTCCTGGATTAATCTAGGTAGGGGCAACAAAATTCAAGGAGAAAAAATCTTACTGTTTTTAGTTAAAGTTTATATTAGCCCAGAGTCCTTTTCTGGGACATTCTGGACTCACAGATGAGGAAAATAAAATCTAAAGACAGGAAATTACTTCCCCATGGTTGCCCAGTAAGATAGCAGTGAAGTCAAAAATCAAGCTCCCAAGTTTGCTTCAAGTTCCTTTACAATACATTGCTAATCCCCAAGCTTCTCTATTCAGACATGAACTAGCTATGAACACTTGAATATATTTCCCCATTCCAGGAAGTTTATTGAATTTTACGAAAGAGAAGAAAAAGATTTTTTTTCTAAAACCTTCCAAATAGTCATTCAGATAAAGATCTTAGAAATTTATAGAATATTAAAGAAACCAGGATTCTTATGATAGAGCATAAGTGTGGGATCAGGTCCATGTTCTTGCCACTATTTCATCACTAATATGTATGTGTTAGACACCATTACAGCAAGAACTAAAAAATAACTTTATTATAGTAGATGAATACTCTTCACTACCACCTCGTGCCTACATCTGGTAGTACATCTATTTTTATCAAGGTAATACTCTGCTGGATCACAGACTCATAGACAATTAAGTTGGAAAGATTACCTAGTCCAAAGTCCTCATCTGACAGAAAAGGAAAATGAGATTTTAAAAAAGTTATTTCACATAAATTGCTATCAAAGACCTAAGACTATAATCCAGTTCCTGTCTTCTGATTCACTCTTCAGTTCATCACAGAAAAAATTATCATAGAACTGGAAGCTAGATGGGCTCCCACACAATCATACAATCTCAGAACTGATAGCAATATTTGAAGCCACCTAGCCTAACCAGAATAGGAAATTCCCCTACACTTACCTGATAAATATCCTTCTAGGTTCTTGGGTGTGGTCCTTTGACTGAGTCTGTTTTACAGAACAAACTATCTCACATAATCAAGATGCACAAATAGACATGTACACATACAAAGAGGAGGGTCTGGGGGAAATGGCTGACATTTGAACCTCACTTTTATCTGAACTGGTCAAAAGAAGGAAGAAGACACACATTTGTGTAAAGAAATACTTTCACTTAATAGATAGAAGGAGAGAAAGAGGAAAGAGAAGGAGAATTAGAAAGAGGTTAGGTTAGTAAAGAGATTCATTTTAAGCAAAACAAATTGTAAGGATGTACAAAAATATTTGTAGTTCTTTTTGATGTGTTAAAGAATGGGAAACTGAAAGTAGGTACCTATAAATTGGGCAGTGGATGAACAAGTTAGAGTACACAAATGTCATAGAATACTATGGTGCTGAATGCTTATCATTTTAGTGACCAAAAAGGATTCCAGAGGATTACCTGCTCTACACCTCCTAACAGAGAGACACGAAGGACAAGAATGAAGAATGAGACAAGTTTTTTTGGACATGGCAAATATGGATATTTGTTTTGATGGACTATATATGTTTGTAATGGGTTTTATTTTTCATGTATTCTTAATTGTTGGGTGGGGTGGGATGGGATGGAAAGGTAACAAGGCAAATAAAAAGTATATGTATCTATATTTTACATATTTATGTTAATTAGGTATATACCTAACTCAGTCTGAATAAAAGTAGTAATAAGGTGTTCTCTGCTTATCATCATCTAAATTTAATAAATTTTTTCCCCCAAGAGTTGTTTCATCCCATATAAGAATTAAAGCTAATTCTGCAGGAAAAAAACAGCTGACCATCAAAGGTTTCCTTTGGTACTGGTAATAGATGATTCTTAGCTCCATGCAGTGATCTTTTTGAAAATATGATTCAGAAATGTGTGGGCAGAGATGTTCTGGAGGCACCTTGTAGGATTTGAAAAAGTCAGAAATTTCAGTATGAGTGTTTACATCTCTGAGAGGAGCCAATTCTACAAATCAGTTCAGTCATTTTTCAGTCATATCTGACTCTTTGTAACCCCATTTGGGGTTTTCTTTTCAAAGATCCTGGAATGGTTTGCCATTTCTATCTCTAGCTCATTTTACAGAAGAGGAAACTGAGGCAAACAAGGTTAAATGATTTGTGCAATGTCACATAGCAAGTGGGTATCTGAGGCTAGATTTGAACTCAGGAAGATGAGTTCCAAGCCCAGTGACACTTAGCTATCAATACTCCATTCTTTAAATTGAGGTTTGATTTACTGTTTTGTAGACTGATGGGGAATATGTAATATAGAAGATTGTACTTAAAAATAAATCATGTGGAGAGGCAAAGCCAAGATGGTGGAGCGAGAGCAACTACTCACCCAAGCTCTAAGACAAAGTCCTTTAGATACCGCTAAAAAGAGAATCTGAATAAATTTTAGAGTGGCAGAATCCAACAGGAGAGACAGAGCATGGCAGATTTACAAGTCAGAACAGACTGGAAGGTGGATGGGAAGGCTCTGATGCATGGGACTGGAGGAGCACACAGCATATAGCACAAAGGCTGTACCAGCACAGACCCTGACAAAGGAAAGCTGAGCCTGAAACCCCATGCAATCTGAAACAGCAACAGCACTGCAGAATCTCAAACATATCATCCCAGGACTGGAGCAAGAGAGAACCACAGAGTCCCAGGTAACTGCAGTGGTCCCTCCTGAGACTATCAGCCCACAGATTAAATGACTGTAAGTCACTTACCTGAACTTCTGGGAGTCAAGATGGAGGAGTAAATGCTCTACTTCTCTTGTAGACCTTGAAAAACTCAGAGAACTCCCCTTGTTGACCTTGAAAACTCAGAGAATTTTTCACCAGGAAAAATCCTAGAACAGTAGGATCAGCATAAGGGGTAAACAGTCTCTTAGCATGTGAGGTTAAGAAAATCCCAAAGGGGTGGGGGGGTTCTCTCTTTCTATGGCTGAAGGGCAACAGTGCAGGACAGAGCTGTCCCAGATAGCCCCACCTCAGCAAACAAGGAGATCCTGAGCCCCAGGGGTATGGAGCCTGCAATCATCGACACCAGAATTCCAGGGTGCCTCAGCATAGCCAGGGGAATAGGGAAGACACTAATGCAAATGGGGTTCACCAACCACTGAGCCTGCCTACACTCAGTAGAGGAGACCTCCTGTGGTCAGATCATCCCTCCCCCACACTTAATGCAGCTAGCTCCAGAGAAACTCCAGGGAAACTCAGAAAGACTTCACCTGGCCTTTACTTTGGCACATCAGCCAGCTCAACATGAGGTAAGATGTAGCATTCTAGCTTATAGCTGAAAGAAACAGAGGCCACAATACACAAAGCCTCAAATTCTAAGCACAAGAACCATGGAACAGGGCCCTCTGTGCCCCAGAAGCAGAGATCCACTTTAAAAGCCAAGAAAAGGGCGATTGTCATGAGCAAGAAGAAGCCCAGAAAAGATAAGACCATAGAATCTTTCTATAGGGCCAAGGACAAAAACACGAATACTGAAGAGGTCAGCACTGAGACTGTACTCCCATCTGAAACTTCAGAAGGGAAAATGAACCATTCTCAAGCCCAAAGAGCATTCTTGGAAGAGCTCAAGAAGGATTTTAAAAGTCAAATTAAGGAAGTAGAAGAAAAACTGGCCAATGATTTTAAAAATATGAAAAAAGAAATCACAGAAGAATTTAAAAGGAATATTGAACTAATGGAAAAGCAAGAACAAAACATAACCTGGAAAATTGGACAAATGGAAAAGAAAACACAAAAACTAACTGGAGAAAATAACTCCTAAAAAGGAAAAATTGGACAGATTGAAAAGGAGATGCAAAAGTTACCTGAAGAAAACAATTTGATAAAAATTAGAATTGGTGAGTAGAAACTAATAATTCTATGAGATATCAAGAATCACTCAGACAGAATCTAAAGAATAAAAAGATAGAAGAAAATGTAAAATATCTAATTGGAAAGGCAACTTACCTGGAAAACTGATCCAAGAGAGAAAAAGTAAGAATTATTGGTCTACTAGAAAGCCATGATGAGAAAAAGAGCCTGGACAATATCTTCCAAGAAATCATCAAGGAAAATTTCCCAGAAGTGCTAGATCCAGAGGACAAAATAGTAATCGAAAGAATTGACCATTCACCTCTCAAAAGGGATCCCAAACTGAAAACACCAAGGAATATTGTTGCCAAATTCCAGGACTAGCAAGTGAAGGAAAAAATACTGCAGGAAGTCAGAAGGAAATAACTCAAATATCACACAGGACTTTGCAGCTTCTACATTAAAAGATTGAAGGGATTGGGAATTGATATTCTGTAAGGCAAAGGAACTGGGACTACAACCAAGGATCAATTATCCAGCAAATTTGAGCTTAATATTTCAGGCAAGGAGATGGATATTCAGTGAAATAAGGGGTTTCCACCCCTTCCTGATGAAAAGGCCAGAGCTCAAAAGATAATTCAATCTTGAAATGCAAGTTTCAAGAGAGGCATAAAAAGATCAACAGGGGGAAAAAACTTGTTATTCAATATGGGCAAACTGTTTACATCCCAATAAGGCAACATGATACTTGTTAATTTTGAGAATTATACATTTATTATGATATATAAAAGAGATATACATAGATAGAGCAAGTGGGTATAAAGTAAATGATGTGATGATAACAAATGTGATGTAAGGGTGAGAAGGGATTCTAATGGGAGATGTGAAAAGGAGGAGGCAGAAAAAGGTAAAATACATCACAGGAAGAGTCACAAAAACATATTACAGTAGAGGGAAAGAGGGGAGGGAGATGAGTATTGTTTGATATTTACTCTCATCTGATTTGGTTCAAGGAGGGAATAACAAACTCAGTTGAGTATAGAAATCTAACTAACTGTAGACAGTTGGATGGAAAAGGGGAAAGAAAAGGGAGGGGAGGCTAAAAGACACAGTAAGGGAAAAGGGGAGTAAAAGAGAGGGAGGCTGGAAGAAGAGGGGAAAGACTGAGGGAGGTAGTGGTCAAAAATTAAAACTCTATCATAGAGAGGAAGGGAGAAGGGAGAATTAAAAGCATAAACAGGGGGAAAGAGGATGGAGGGAAAGACACAGATAGTAATCATAACTGAATGGAATGAACTCTCTCACAAAATGGAGACACCAGAATGGATTAAAAACCATAATCCAACAATATGTTGTTTACAAGAAACACATGTGAAAAGGGAGGATACACACAGGGTAAAGGTAAAAGATTGGAGCAGAATATGTTGTGGTTCAGTTGATGCAAAAAAAAGCAGGGATAGCAGTCCTAATCTCAGACAAAGCAAAAGCAGAAATGGATCCAATCAAAAGAGATAAGGAAGGAAACTATATCCTCCTAAAAGGCACCACAAACAGTGAAGCAACATCATTACTAAACATATATGCTCCAAGTGATATAGCATCCAGATTCTTAGAGGAGAAGTTAAGAGAGTTATACAAAAAAAATAGACAGCAAAACTATACTAGTGGGGGACCTCAACCTCCCCCTCTCTGAATGAATCATCTAACCTCAAAATAAACAAGTAAGAAGTTAGGGAGGTGAATAAATTTCTGGATAAGGTAGATATGATAGATCTCTGGAGAAAACTGAGTGGGGATAGAAAGGAATTTTCTTTTTTTTCTCCGTTGTACATAGCACATATACAAAAAGTGACCATGTACTGGGGCATAAAAACCTCACAATCCAGTGCAGTAAGGCAGAGATAGTCAATACATCCTTCTCAGATCACAATGCAATAAAAATTATATGTAATAAAAGGCCATGGAAAGATAAACCAAAAATTAATGAAAACTAAATGATCAAATCCTAAAGAACAAACAACAAACCATAAAAATAATCAACAACTTTATTCAAGAGAATAACAATAATGAGACAACCTACCAAATCTTATGGGATACTGACAAAGCAGTTCTTAAGGGAAGTTTTATATCTTTGAATGCCTACATGAATAAAATAGAGAAAGAGGAGATCAAATGAATTGGGTGTACAGCTGAAAAAGCTAGAAAAAAAACAAATTGAAAATCCCCAAGCAAATACCAAATTAGAAATACTGAAAACCAAAGGAGAGATTAATAAAATTGAAATTAACACAACTATTGAACTAATAAGCAAAACTAAGAGGTGGTTTTATGAAAAAAATCAATAAAATGGATAAACCTTTGGTCAATTTGATTAAAAAAAAAAAGCAAATTACCAATATCAAAAATGAAAAGAGTAAACTCATCTCCAAGGGGGAAATTAAAACAATAATTGGAAATTATTTTGCCCATCTATATGCCCATAAATTTGACAATCTAAATGAGATGAATGAATATATTTTTAAAAATATATAAATTGCTCAGATTAACAGAAGAGGAAGCTTCTGTTAAATAACCCCATCTCATAAAAAAAAAATTGAACAAGCCATCAGTGAACTCCCTAGGAAAAATCTCCAGGGTCAGATGGATTTACAAGTGAATTCTATCAAACATTTGAAGAACATTGAATTTCAATACTATATGGACTATGTGGGGAAATTGGTGAAGGAGTCCTATCAAATTCTTTTTATGATGCAAATATGGTTTTGATAACTAAACCTGGAAGAGCCAAAACAGAGAAAGAAAATTATAGATCAATTTCTCTAATGAATATAGATGCAAAAATCTTAAAAAGGATAATAGCAAGAAGAATACAGTAACTTATCATGAGAATAATACATTATAATCAGGTAGGATTTATACCAGCAATGCAGGGTTGTTTCAATAGTAGGAAAACTCTTAGCATTGTTGATCATATCAACAAAAAAACTAACAGAAACCATGTGATTATCTCAATAGGTACAGAAAAAGCTTTTGACAAAATACAACACCTATTCCTATTGAAAACACTAGAGAGCATAGCAATAAATGGAAGTTTCCATAAAATAATAAGCAGTATCTATCTAAAACCATCAGCAAGCATTATGTGCAATGGGGACAAGATAGATGCATTTCCAATAAGATCAGGGGTGAAACAAGGAGGTCCATTGTCATTACTGTTATTCAGTATGGTACTAGAAATGTCAGCTGTAGCAATAAGAAAAGAAAAATTGAAGGAATAAGAATAGAAGAAACTAAGTTATCACTCTTTGCAGATGATATAATGATATACTTAGAGAATCCCAGAGAATCAAATAAAAAACTTCTTGAAATAATAAGCAACTTTGGCAAAGTTGCAGGTTACAAAATAAACCCAGATAAAATATCTGCATTTCTATATATTACTAAGAAAGCCTAACAGCAAGAGACAGAAAGAGAAAAACCATTTAAAGCTATGGTAGACACTATGAAATACCTGGGAGCGTAAACTACCCAAAGAAACCCAGGGACTATATGAATGTAATTACAAAAAGTTTTTTGCACAAATAAAGTCAGATCTAAGTAAGTGGAAAAACATTAGTTGTTCATGAGTAACCCGAGCTAATATAATAAAAATGACAATTCTACCTAAATTACTTTACTCATGTCATACAATCAAACTACCAGATAATAATTTTCTAGAGCTAGAAAAAAATATCAGAATTCATCTAGAAGAATAAAAGGTCTAGAATATCAAGGGAACTAATTAAAAGAAATGTTGGCAAGGTGGCCTAGCCCTACCAGATCTCAAATTGCATTATAAAGCAGCAATCATCAAAACCACTTGGTAGTGGCTAAGAAATAGAGGGGCAGACCAGTGGAATAGGTTAGGTACTCAAGACACAGTAGTCAATGAATATAACAATCCACAAGGATTCCAGCTTCTGGGATAAGAACTCACTCTTTGACAAAAATTTCTGGGAAAACTGGATAAAAGTGTGGTGGAAACTGGGCGTAGACCAATGTCTGACACTATATACAACAATAAACTCCAAATGGTTACATGGTCTAGATATAAAGACTGATACTATAAATAAATTAGGGGACCAAGGAATAGTGTATTTGTCAGATTTCTGGAGAATGGAGAAATTTCAGACCAAACAAGAGATAGAGAACATTATGAAGTGCAAAATGAATAATTTTGTTTACATTATATTGAAAAGATTTTGCACAAACAAACCCAATGCAATCAAGATTAGAAAGGAAGCAGAAAACTGGGAATGAATTTTTGCAATTAGTGTCTGTGATAAAGGCCTCATTTCTAAAATATATAGAGAAGAGTCAAATGCACAAGAATATAAGTCATTCCTCAACTGAAAGTTTTCAGAGGAAGAAATTAAAGGTATCTATAGTCATATGAAAAAATGCTCTAAGTCACTATTGATTAGGAAGATGCAAATCAAAACAACTCTGATGTACCACATCACACCTATCAGATTGGCTAACATGATAAAACAGGACAATGGTAAATGTTGGAGAAGATGTGGGGGAGTTGCAACACTAGTTCATTGTTAGTGGAGTTGTGAGCGAATCCAACCATTCTGGAGAGCAATTTGGAACTATGCCCAAGAGCTCCAAAAATGCGCATACCCTTTGACCCAGCAATATTGCTTCTAGGACAGTATCCCCAAGAGATCATAAAAATGGGAAAGGGTTCTACATGTACAAAAATACTTACAGCAGCTCTCTTTGTGGTGGCCAAAAACTGGAAATCAAGGGGATATCCATTAATTGGAAAAAGAGCTGAACAAGTTGTGGCATATGAATGTAATGGAATGTTATTATGCTATAAGAAGTGATGAAAAGAAAGATGTCAGAGAGGCCTGAAAGAACTTATATGAGCTGCTGTTAAGTGAAAGGAACAAAACAAGGAGAACTTTGTACACAGCAACAATCAGAGTTTGCGAGGAATTTTCTGGTAGATTTAGTCCTTCATAGCAATGCAAGGACTTAAAAAATTCCCAATGGACTCTTCTTTTTCAAAATTTATTTATTTACTTACTTATTTTAAGTTTCCAACATTCATTTCCACAAAATTTTGAGTTCCAAATTTTCTCCCCATCTCTCCTCTCCCCTCACCCCAAAAAACCTTTCATTCTAATTGCCCCTTCCATCAATGTGCCCTGCCTTCTAACACCCCTCCCTTCCCTTATCCCCACCTTCTCTCTTGCCCTGTAGGTCAAGATAAATTTCTGTACCCCACTACCTGTATTTCTTCTTTCCCAGTGGTATGCAAAAAAAATTCTCAACATTTACTCCTAAAACTTTGAGTTCTAACTTCTTCTCCTTCCCCCCTCCCTACCTATCCTCACTGAGAAGGCAAGTAATTCAATAAGGTTATATACATATATATATATGTGTGTATATATATATATATATATACACACATATATATATATATATAGCTTTGCAAATGACTTCCATGATAGTCATGTTGTGTAAGACTAACTATATTTCCCTTCATCCTATCTTGCCCCCATTCCTTCTATTCTCTCTTTTGACCTTGTCCCTCCCCAAGAGTGTTTACTTCTAATTTCTCTTTTCTCCCATTGCCCTCCCTTCCATTATCCCTGCTACCCCACTAATTCCCTTCTCCCCTACTTTCCTATAGTGTAAGATAGATTTTCATACCAAATTGAGTTTACATGATATTCCTTTCTTAAGCCAAATGTGATGAGAGTAAGCTTCACTTTTTCCCTCTCACTTTCTCCATTTTCCCCTCCATTGGAAAAGCTTTTTCTTGCCTCTTTTATGAGAGATAATTTGCCTCATTCCATTTCTCCCTTTCTCCTCCCAATATATTCCTCTCTCACCCCTTAATTTTATTTTTTTAGATTTGATCCCTTCCTATTCAATTCACCCTGTGCTCTCTGTCTTTCTGTGTGTGTGTATGTGTGTGTGTGTGTGCATGTGTTTGTGTAATCCCCCCAACTACCCAGACTGAGAAAAGTTTCAGGAGTTACAAATATTGTCTTTCCATGTACGAATATAAAGAGTTCAACCTGAGAAAGTCCCTTGTGATTTCTGTTTCCTGTTTACCTTTCCATGCTTCTCTTGATTTTTGTATTGGAAAGTCAAATTTTCTATTCAGCTCTGGTCTTTTCAACAAGAATGCTTCAAAGTCCTCTATTTCATTGAAAAACCATTTTTTCCCCTGAAGTATTATACTCAGTTTTGCTAAATAGGTGATTCCTGGTTTTAATCCTGGTTCCTTTGACTTCTGGCATATCATATTCCAAGTCCTTCAATCCCTCAATGTAGAAGCTCCTAGGTCTTGTGTTATCCTGATTGTATTTCCATAATACTCAAATTGTTTCTTTGTGGCTACTTGCAATATCCTCTCCTTGACCTGAAAACTCTGGAATTTGGCTACAATACTCCTAGAATTTTTTCTTTTTGGATCTCTTTTGGGAAATGATTGGTAGATTCTTTCAATATTTATTTTGCCCTCTGGTTCTAGAATATCAGAGCAGTTTTCTTTGATAATTTCACGAAGATGATGTCTAGGCTCTTTTTTTGAGCATGACTTTCAGGTAGTCCCATAATTTTCAAATTGTCTCTCCTGGATCTATTTCCCAGGTCAGTTGTTTTTCCAATGAGGTATTTCACATTATCTTCCATTTTTTCATTCTTTTGGTTTTGTTTTGTAATTTCTTGGTTTCTCATAAAGTCATTAGCTTCCATCTGTTCCATTCTAATTTTTAAAGAACTATTTTCTTCAGTTAGCTTTTGAACCTCCTTTTCTATTTGGGTAATTCTGCTTTTTAAAACATTCTTCTCCTCATTGTTTTTTTGTACTTCTTTTGCCAATTGAGTTAGCCTATTTTTGGAGGTGTTATTTTCTTCAGTATGTTTTTAGGTCTCTTTTAGCAAGCTTTGGCTCGCTTTTTATGATTTTCTTTCATTGCTCTCATTCCTCTTCCCAATTTTTCGTCCACCTCTCTTACTTGACTTTCAAAATCCTTTTTGAGCTCTTTCATGGCCTGGGACCATTGCATATTTATTTTGGAGGTTTTAGATGCAGAAACCTTGACTTTTATGTCTTCCCCTGATGGTAAACATTGTTCTTCCTTATCCAAAAGGGTGGGAGAGAATACCTGTTCACCAAGAAAGTCATCTTCTATAGTCTTATTTCCTTTTTTGGGCATTTTCACTTGACTTTTGGGTCCTTTGTCGAGAGTAGGGTATATTCTGGGGACTTGTAAGTTCTGAGCTCCTCCAAGGTGGCACAATCAAGGGAGAGGAGTCTACTCCCAGGCCTGACTGGTAGTTGAGATTCAGATCAGCTGCTCGATTCCCCCAGGGGCTGTAATGTGAGGCTTTAACAATGCCTACCCTGGCCACTGCTGCAACCACCACCTGGGACTGGAACTAGGGGAGGACTGCTGCCTTGTCAGAGAGGTGAAAAAGCTTTCTCACTGACCTTTGCATCTGTCTCTGGTGCTAGTGGGCTAAGGGATCTGCGAATCTCCTCTTCTGCTGCTGGAGATTCTACCTCCCAAGGACCACCATGTGGTCCAGGCTGAGTTGTGTTCTGCTCCACGTGCCCTGTGACAGACCTTTCCCTTCAGCCTTCCTGGTCACCCTGGACTGGAAATCTCCTTCACTCCATTGTTTTGTGGCTTCTGATGCTCTAGAATTTGTTGAGAGTCTTTCTTTATAGGTATTTTATGGGCTGTGGGGGAAGAGTTAGAGTATGTGTATCTTTCTACTCCAACATCTTGGCTCTGCCCCCCCCCCAATGGACTCGAGGCAAAATGCCTTCCACATCCAGAGAAAGAAGTATGGAATTGGATTGCTGAATGAAGCAGACCATTTTCCATTGTGTTATGTATTGTTTTGTTCTATGTTTTCTCCCATTCATTTTAATTCTTCTATGCAACATGACTAAGGTGAAAATGCATTTAATAAGAATGTATGTGTAGATAAGATTACATGCCATTTCAGGAAAGGAGTAAGAAGGGAGGGAGGAGGTTGAGGAGGGAGGGGAAAAAAATCTAAGATATAAGGAAGTGATTGTAGAAAACTGAAAACAAATAAAAAATTTTTTTTAAAGTAAATCATATGTATATGCTTTTTCCAGAGAGCCAGTTGTTAACCATTTATCAACATCCAGCTGGTATGCAGCTATCGCTGTGATATTACTCTGCTGTAATATGGGTGACTCACAAAGAATTATACAGTAATTTACAGTGCTTATGTTCAAGAGAAACACAAACATAAGGAAGTCAATAATACCTCAAGTGAGCACAGTAATCACCTTATTGAATGTTCATCAGAAGAAATTTCACTGATGGAAGGCAACAAGGATGCTAATGGATTCCTGAAGTGTCCTCATAGCAATGGATTTTCTCACTTTCATTATGCCTGGATTGAACCACCCTCCCACCACACCCTACCACCTTCACCTTTCCAAAGAAATAAAAGTGAATTAAAATAACTGGAAAAGTTCCCCAAAATATGCTCCCTATGATTCTGACACTTTAATAATATATCTTCATAATTATCAAGTAGCAGGATGTACCAAACAAGATTATGCAAATTTCACTGAGTTTTTTAGTCTGTATCATTTAAGTATGGAAATAGATGAAGTGTTCTCACTGGTGAAACCAGATAAAAGAAAAAAAAGGCTTCAATTTCATCCATTAGGGAGACAAATGCAGTATTTTTTTCTATGTGTATGAGATACAATCATTCATAGGACAGTTGAGAAAAAAACATGTTCTTGAATGTAAGTTAGCATGTAAAAGCAAAAGAAATTGTTTCTTCATTTTTCTTGGCATCAAATACAATAATATCATACTATTCCAGACTCATGAAGATAGTCTGTCAATATTTTGCAAGTTAGAATAACTTCTTCTCAGATTCTGTCTTCTATAGCTGCATTCAGTTGATTAGGGAAGATTGGAGGGGCCAGAGAGAATCTCTAGAGATCACAGACTTTTAGAGTATTATAACTAGAAATATTTTTAAAGATTATCTATAAGCCCAATCTCTTTCATACTTAAGGAAACTGAGAGCCAGAAAATTGAATTATTTACCCGGGGCCACTAAAGTGATAAAGCTACTATGTGAACTCTCTTCCTTTGACTCCCAAACAAGCATTCTTTCTACCAGGCCAGTGGGTTGTAGTGGGAAGATATTGTTTTATTTGAGAAAGGCAGCTTCCTGTGGAAAAATATGGGCATTAGAACGAAAGAACCTGGGTTTGTTTGATTCCTGAATCTGGCACTGAATGTGACCCTGGACAAACAATTTTAACCCCTCTGAGTTTTCTCACCTGTAAAATGGGGACAATATACTTTGGGCATCTAGGTGGCTCCATAATGCATACTGTGCCTGACCTGAAGATAGGAAGAGTCCTCTTCCTAAGTTCAAATCTGGCCTCAGACATTTACTAACTGTGTGACCCTGGGCAAGTCACTGAACCCTGTTTGCCTCGGTTTCCTCATCTGTAAAATGAGCTGGAAAAGGAAGTGGGAAACCACTCCAGTGTCTTTGCCAAGAAATCTCCAAATGAGGTCAGAAAGACTCAAACACAACTGAACAACAATCACAACTACCTACTTGTACTTCCTGCCTCATCAGACTATTGTGAAACTTTTACATGATAAAGCCCCATAGAAATGTGAGTTATTGTTATTGTTGTTAATTTCCAAGAATATACAGCAGCCCATTTGCCTGAATTGTAACCCATATCCCCCAATTTCAGGTTGTGCTCTTCCTCCTTCACTGTCCTTCTCTAAATAAAGTGACCAAAATAATCTTCCCTCCCCATACCCTGCAAGCAACAATTTCCCTAATGTTAACCTGTAATTCTCTGTAATTCAATGTAAAGCAATTTCCTCTATTTTTAGTGTGTAAAACTGAATTTCTGAGGTGTACAGTTTGGTTTGCTCAACTATATACTAAATATAACACAATAGTAACAAAATTACTTTGCATGTCCATAGCCCTTCTGAACTTCCTTCTACTCTCTTTTGTGTATTTTTGAATGTTTCATTTAAACCCGCTTCTTTATTATTTTTTAAATTATGTTCACTATTCACAAACTCTGTTACCACTACCCCAGCCTATTTCTTTTCCTTTCTTCAGTGGAGAAAGAACTTGGTAGGTATAATGTTAATCAGAGACTTAAAGATCTTCCCCATCCATTAATGGGGCTCCCCATTAAGGGAAGCTTGATTAGGGGAGGCCTACATCTTTTGTTAATTTCTAATGAGGCACTGGCTCTCAAGGGTCGTGATGCCCTCTGGTTCTGAAAAGTGTATAAATTCTCTGAGGTGAGATTTTGTTTTGGGACTCACTCACTGGAAGTGTTTGTTTGCTAGATGGGATTCTAGGCAGCTGTTAAGGAGCGCATCTGGCTTTGAACATCCAGATGTTGGTGCTTCTCTCTCTGGTAATTATATATGTATGGTCAGACAGTTAGATCTGTCTGTTGATCTGTAATGTATGTATTGCTTATGTCAGATAGTTGGAAGCCCTGTCTGTTGACCTTGATTTCTCTGTTTGTATTTTCTCTGAAGTTTAGGGTGCTGATTTTCTCCCCTGAACTAAGAGAATGATATATGTGCTTGATTAAAGTGATTGTTGACCCCTAAAAAGTTACTTTCCTTTTAAAAAAGCAGATCAAAGAACCTGTGATAGCAGGCCTTCTTGGATGTGTCAGAGTGCTTGCTTTTACAGTAGGTGAGGACTTCTTGGCACCCTTGAAAGTAATGTCAAGGCTTTCCAATAACAAATTAATTCACAGTAACATTTGTATCCCTATATCCCAGAGAACTATTTGTTTTATTAGTTCTTTCATCAAATCCTGTTGTTGAAACTGGTAATAAATAAAGGCCCTGCACTCTCCCCCTTAAAAAACTCCTCAATTACTCATTTAAGAAGAGGGTAATTATATATTTTTAGTAAAAAACAAATAACTAGCATAGTCTTATTTTAGTTTAAGAAAGTGTCATCTTCCAAAGTAAAAGTAAATTCATTACTAGCCATCAGATGTCACTATTGCTGCATATACAGATGAACTTCCATCTAGCAGGTAATGTGGGGTTGTTTTGCAATATACAACCAAAACAAAGCACTTTCACTAGCTGTGATCTCTAAACTAGTCACTTTTTCCAATGATATTTTCTTTTTCTAGTTATTTTGGAAAGACAGAGGCAGGAAATCCACCTTCAACTAATATATAAGTTGAGATTTCAAAACATGCTAGTAATATTGGGACCCCTGGGGTCCCTCCCTGCCTCTTATTGGAGGGCAGAAACCTCTCTCTGAACTTCCATCTAAGAAAAGAGCCTTCATCAGCCTTCTCTGTACTCCTCTGGACCCCTCTGCTATCCCCACACCAGTCTTTTCCCCTCTTCCCCCTACTTTTCTGTTTCTTTTTGTGTATTATCTCCCACCATTATATTGTAAACTGAGGGAGAAGACTGTTTCTGCCTTTCCTTCCCAGTGCTTACTTAGCATAGTGCCTGGCACACAGTAGTCATTTAATAAATATTTATTGACTGGCTGACTGAATATGGACTAGAGCGGCTATATAATTCCTGGTGTGGGGATTTCCACCAATGATGAAGTTTGGTACCTTCTCTGCTACTTAGTCTAAGAGCGTTTCCTAAAGGATTGAGAAATTAAGTGACTTACCAAGGGTCATACAGCCAATATGTTTCAGAGGCAGAACTTAACCCTATTGACTCCTTACTTCAAGGCCAATTCTATCCATTACTCCAAGCTATCTCTCTAGTAACAATAAACTGATCAAATAACTTTTCAGTTTAAAATAAGTAACTCCATTAAAGTTTTTTCAGGTGCCTCATCTTAGTGTGAGATGACTTTGTGTTCCTAAAGGCTACACCAAGACAGGTTGTCCCTGAGCAGGCAGTGTTTCTAGAGAACTAGTCTGCCTATTCTCAGAGTGGTTTACTTCATAGAAAGTTGGTCACCACCCAGTGAATTTTTGTGGGGCCAGAAACTAGGACTATCTACAAGACAAAAAGTTGTGACGTTCATGAAAAAAAGAAAGGAATAAATAAAGGGAGGGAATGGAGGGAGGGAGACAAGAGAGGAAGGGAAAGAAGGAAGGAAGGAAAGGAAGGAAGGAAGAGAGGGGTTGGCCTGACAGAGTGGTTTGTTGCCAGAAAGAACAAGCCTTGGGTTCAGATTTTCAACTCTGATGCTTATCAGTCCATTGGACAAGTCATTAAACCTCTCCATGGGGGATTAGAGTTACTTACTATACCTTCATCATAGGGAGCATGAATTTCTCCAGAAAAGGATTTTATCTTCCCTATCCCCCACTGACTAGCACGGTGCTTCCCATACAATAGTCAATGATCACCTAATAAATGGCTGTGTAACAACGATGGCCCGAGAAGCCAGGAAGATCACATTTTACTCCTCCCCTACCTCTCAGTTACCCACAAGAGTGTTGTAGATGAAGGCTTTCAGGGAAGGGCTTTAGTTCACACTCATGGTCTTCCCTCAGTTGTAAAGGGTGGTCTAACTCCATTTGCTGGACCCAATTCCCCAATTCCATTTAGCTGGTAATAGATCAGCTTTTACACAGAAATATTTACTTCCAAAACTATAATCAAATATACAGATTTATTCCACCAACAGGTGAGAGACATAATGCCCCTACCCCTTTGCACCACCTCAGTCTCTGGGGAGGAGAAGAGGATTAGATTGATAGCTTGGTTCAATTCCCATCAGACTGTGAGTGAATGTTCAGCAGATAGGAGCAGACCTGAAGATAGAATGGATGAGAGAGAAGCAGAAAGACAACGGTGAAAACATATCTACTAGTTCAGTCTCGCCAGTTTAAAGACATGGTCAGTCATTTGGTAGGGGAGGCAGAGACCTCCATGCTAGGCAATCAATACATGCTCCAAAGGCCCCTCAAGGGGTTATATTTCCCTATTAGGAGAACTCAGCATGCCCAGATGTACCTAGGTAACAATTATGAATAAAGAACAAAGGGGTAGCCTTCGTCGTCCATCGATTCATTTAACAATTATTTGTTAAATGGTTTGAAGGGAAAGTTTTGTTAACTGTAAAGCCTACACAAATATGAGTTATAATAATGCGTGAACAATTCATATTTTAATGTTCTTTTGCCTTCCGAAATTATTTATTATTAATAAATTTGAATTAGAATACTTTCTTATGTTTATTTTCATCTTATATTTTATAGGAAATATGATGGTCTGGAATTATTTGGATTTACAGAAGAATAAACTGATGAACAAAAGCCAAAAAGAAGAGTTACTTTTTAACATGGGTCTTAAATGGGGATAGAACTCAGCCTATCTGAGTCTGATCCCAAAAATATATTTCCCAATTTGCAAGGAAGGACTGGTGAAGCAGCCATTGACTCTTCTGGCCACATGGCCTTTGTGTAAACAAAGTGATCGTGTGAGATATAAAAATGGCCAGAAAACTGCTAGTCACTGAGACCAAGATTCATTGCTCATGTAACTGGATTAGTCCACCCAACATGAACATGTCACCGGCACCAAGATTCATCAGTTCATCAAAGAAAAACATTTACATTTCCTCCCAAGGTTTCCACCCAAGTGAGTCATTGTATGTGAACTAGAAAGCTACTAAAGACTAGAAAGCAATTTCTTAGTATTTTTTCATCAAAACTATTACCCTGTGTAACCCTGCACATTCTGCAGAGCTATACAAGAGAAAGTGAATACACAAATAGTTTTCAAAAATGGACAAAGGATTCCCTTTCAATAAAGGAACCACCCCTTCATTTCCTAACCCTACCCCAGGTGGCCACTTCTGTTGCTTCTTATCCAAGATATACATGCAATGGAAACACAATATATCATGCATGTTCTGCGGAAACCAAATGATTAATTTTGTCCAATAAAAAGACTCTGGTAACCCAATGTCTCCACTTTGTAACATTAGAAATACAGGAAGCAGGGCAATTAGATAGTGTTAGTTCAGCTGCTAAATTGGTTTGTCTCTACACCTGTCCTATAAGTCCCCTTCTCTCTTCTCCCACAGCAACCACTCTAATTCAGTCCTTCATCAACTTTTGCCCACCTCCCCGTTTATCTCCCCACCTCAAGTTTCTCCTCGCTCTGATCTTTCCCCCATACAGTTGTCAAATTGATTCTCCTAAGGCTTATGTCAAGCCCTCTCCCGCTAATAAACTCCAGTGACTTCCTCTTACCTGCAAGATCAAATAGAAGAATTCTGTTGAGCATTAAAGGCTCTTCACAACTTGACCCCATCCTATTTTCCAGTCTTCCTACCCAGGCTTCTCCTCCATAAGTTCTAAGATCTAGTCAAATTGAATTCATTTCAGTTCCTCCCACACAGCATTCCATAGAGTGGTCCCTTATGCCTGGAATTCATTCATACGGTCCTCCCCTCTACTTTTTAGAAACTTCCTTTAAGACTCAGCACAAATGCTTTCTGTAGGGAGCTTTTTCCTATGCCTCTACCCACTAGTGACTTCTACCCTCAAGTTACCTTCTGCGTACTTTGCCTATTTATATACATATATTCTCCTTTATTAGAATGTAAGCTCCTTCAGATCAGGGACTGGTTTTGCTATTTCTTTGCATCGCCAGGTCTTAGCACAGTGCCTGATCTAGCACTCAATAAATGCTTGCTGATGGATAGATTCAATAACTGCAAAAGACAGTCCTTTCTAGCCCCAGAAAATCCCAAGGCTTAATGTCTCTGTGAATCACTTTCTTCCCATACCAGTCAATCAAGGCAGCTGCTAGCTCTCCAGGATCATGCCAGACAGCTATCTATTCTGTAGCTCTGTATAGGGTACCCCCAGTATTGTAGAGGTGTGCCTCTGGAAGCCAGCATGTTACAGTGGAAAGCATTCCCAATCCTGGAGAGGACCTGGGGTCAAGTCTTTCCCCTGAGTCATACTCCCTGTGTGGCTTTAGACATATTAGTTAATCTCCTTGATTCTCAGTTTCCTCATTTGCACATCTCACAAGTCCAGCACTCTTTTCGTACTCCATTGTCACAGGAACTTGACCTTGACAGGCACTGTCCATAGATAGAAGTACAGAAAATGGGATGGGATCTCAATCTCCCTTCAGAGCTAATGTTCTGTGTCTCCTTTCTCCGTCTGAGATTTGAAGCAGTGCCACAAAAAACAGTTTGATTCTTTCCCCAAACCAGGTACATATTCTCAAAATTTCTCTTGTAGAGGCTGCTCAGTTGAAAAGTTATCACCACTGGAAGGTAGCCATGCCAGTGCTTTGAAGTGCAGTTTATTTAAAGTTTTTGAAAGATGGCATAAAGAGGCCATATATCCCCTGGAGCCCAATCATAGTCAATAAGGAACTACTAGCCAAGATGCTTTCTAGCTCTTGTTCTTTTGGTGTTGTGATATATTCAGACCAATCAACCAGGATCCCATGTATGTAAGGCAGAGATTCTCAACCTTTTTTTCCATGTCATAGACCCCTCTGGCAGTCTGTCAAAGCCTACAAAACCTTTTCTCAGAATAACATTAAAAAAATTAAACATATAGGATGACAAAGAAAACCAATTACATTAAGGTAAATTTATCTAAATATGATATAATATAACATAATGTAATTGTTGTTTGTCCTTTGTTTTCAAAGAGGACTGGTGACATAATGGATAATGTCTTAACATGTGCGTGAATTGGATTTAAGTGAGGCAAAGTTGTGCAAAGTTATCAGCTTCACTCTTACTTCCTGAGTCATCGAAGTCCAATGGCAAGATGAAAGGGAAAATTGATGATGGCCTGGGATGTAGTGGATGACCTTAGTATCTTTAATGCTTGACCAAACTCTAAGCACTTCATAGTGTCTGCTTCAGCCATCTTCATGACTGCTGGAACAAACTATTCTCATCTGCCCATTCTGCCAAGCAAGGTCTTCACATACTTGGGGTAGACACTTACTTAACTCACCGATGGATTTGCAGCCTGTCAGTTATCCTTGCCCTAATTTAGCCCCTCTGCTAAGATGGTTTACTGAAGTGTGGCCACTGCACATACTTCGGCTTCTCTGAGTCACTGATGAGAGCTGGATGAAAGTGAACAATAAAGGTAAAGGAGTATAATAAATATAATACAATGTAAAGTAATAGTATATACATATATATGCATCAAATTCATGGACCCTAAGTTAAAAATCCCTGGTCTAATTTTTTGGACTAGAATTAGTATAAGTATAATAGAATTAATTGTAAGTATTTTAAATAATTTTTTAAATGGGTTTGGTATATGTGGTTGGAAATCCTCACTAGAGCAAGTGCTTTGGTTGGAACTTAATTTAATTACTCCCTTAGCTGATTGATAATGTCCTTCTTTGTAAGGCCTTGGTGAAAACTTTAAACTTACTTAACATTCCACAAAGCTGTGATGATGAAAACTATCATCAGAATATGTTAGGATTTACCTCCCATTCACAGGATCTAGTTGTTGTTCCAGTGGTGGGAACTTTTAGAATTTAGCCATTCACATTCTATTTATGCACCCGTATGCAATATATGTTCGCATATAGATATGTGTATGTACACATGTGTGTATATACATACATATTACTAAATATACATGCATATATATGCTTTTACACTAGTTTTAAATGTAAACATTATATAATTCTGCATATATATATGTCTATTTAACACTGTATATATGCATGTATGCACATGCCTATGCATCTATATACACTTGTGCTTATATTATATGTATACATGGCTGTGTGTGTGTGTATATTTAGTACTACGTGTTCTATTGACCATATTACTTATTTCCTTTCTCCTATAAACTATTTGGACTGTTTCCCCCATACACAAGCACCAACTATCTTACCTGTCCAGCCTCAGTAGTGCCCGGTTTATAGTAGACACTTAATAAATATTTGTTCCTTCACCTTACATCCTACACACACACACCAATATGCTTAGCATTCTTTATCACGCGTTATTTTATTCTATGTATATTAGTGGGCATTTTTCCTATCAGTTTGGTCACAGTTTGTGACCATTACTATCTACAAACCCAGGATGCTGCTAGTCCCTTGACCTTTAATTCTCTTCTGGTCTGCCCTCCTTTCTGTCTATGCAAATATGTTCTGTTTCAAAGCTCTTCCCTAACTTGCACAGGTCACACCCTTGTATTTTGCTCAGGGGTGCTCACATACAATAGTATTAGAGTATGTTTTGCCATTACTTCTGATGTCATGGTAGGTAGACTATGAAAGAGGGAAAAAATATGAAGCAGGGGAAGGAATATGGCAAAACCTGAGGCTATTAGTCCCACCATTGTGAAGGTCCCTCCTTTTCCAAAAACAGATTTTTAAAAATACAAAAGCATCCATTTTTTTCTTTTCTCATTTCTTCATTCAAGCTGAATCAATGCAGCCAAAGAAGTACTCTCTTCTAATCTACCATTTTCCCCTCAAAATGTTCAATAAGATTAATGTTTAGTCTTATCTGAAATGGGTTTTTTTTTTTTGGAAGCTCTCAACAACAGTGGAATGGGAAAGAGAATAAGCATTTATATGGCGTCTACTATGTGCCAGTGCATTCTGCAAATATTGTCTCATTTGATCCTTACAGCAACCCTTGAAGGTAGGTGCTGTTATTCTCCTCATTTTATAGTTGTAGAGGTTAAGTGATTTGCCCAGAATTACACAGCTAGTGTCTGAGGCTAGATTTGAACTCATGAAGTTGAGTCTTCCTAACTTCAATATGGCATTCAATCCATTGTGGCACATAGCTAACCCCTAACAAACACATTAATCACATGGTTGTATGATCCTTGGCAAGTCATTTAACTCTGTTAATCTCAATTTCCTCCTCTTTAAAAGGAGCTGGAAAAGGAAATGGCAAATCACTTCTGTATCTTTGACAAGAAAACTCCAAATGGAGTCACAAAAAGTTACATATCACTGAAACGACTAAACGATATCAAACAATTTATCAGTGTGCCATTTTCACCACCAATAGTAACCATTCCTTGTCCCCGATACCCTGAACCAAAGAGTGCAATCAAGTATAAAGAGTCCTAGATTTGGAGTCAGAACACCTTAGATAAGTCACTTGGGCTTAGTTTTCTCATCTCTAAAATGAGAGGGTTGGAGGAGATACCCTTTGAGGTCTCTTTCAGATCCGAATCTATAATACTATGTATTTGTGTATAACTTCAAATGACAAGAGGCAATTCAAAGTGTTGGCCAAAGTCATTAAGAGACATGGTGGTAGTGTTGTTGAATTGTTTTCAACCATATCCAACTCTTTGTGACTCCATTTAGAGTTTTCTTGGCAAAGATACTGGAGTCGTTTGCCATTTCCTTCTCCAGGTTATTTTACAAAGGGGGAAATTAAGGCAAACAGGGCTAAGTGACTTGCCCAACAACACACAGCTAGTAAGTGTCTGAGGCCAGATATCAACTCAGGTAAATGAATCTTCCTGAATCCAGGTCCAGAATTTTATCCACTGTTCTGTCTAGCTGCCCAAGAAGAAATTAGGTAGGAATAGTTATTCACAACTGTTCTACATATATAATTCTCTTTACCATCACAAGTCTGTTTGTACATAGGAGACAAACCCTTCCCAATCAGCTCATCACCTATAATTGCAGCACTTACACAGAAAGAATGAGAGGTAATAATTATAGCAAACGTCTCCCTTTACATATGTTATCTCATATGAGCAAATGACTGAGTCACCACTGAAGCACACAGAGATCCAACAAGTGATGAGAGCATTGACATCATGTCTAAACAATGGGACAGTGTGTTCAAAAGAGTGGTTAGGAAAAAGGGCTAGTTGCATTTTTAGACTGGGTAAGGCACATTACTCTCTTTCAGTTAACCATGGAACATTTCTTAAAACTCTCATTAAAGTTTACCTAGGGCTACATTCATACTGATACCCCCATCCCTCATATCCTCAACAGCCTCCTGGTGTTTTTGCTAATGTCTAAGATCTATCTTCTCTGGGGACTCTTTCCCAGTTATCACAATCTAGATACATCTCTCTATTCTCCACAGTCTTCATTTTTTTAAGGGCAGCTATGTGGCACAATGGTTAGAGCACTGGGTTTGAGATCAAGAAACCTCATCTTCATGAGTTCAAATCCAGGCTCAGACATTTGCTAGCTGTGTGACCCTGAACAAATAACTTAGCCCTATTTGCCTCAGTTTCCTCATCAGTAAAATAAGCCAGAGAAGGAAATGGAAAACCGCTTAATTTTGACAAATGAGATCACAAAGGGTCAGATATGACTGAACAACATCACTCATTTTGACATTTAATCACATACTGCCTTACATTGTTGTTTAACTGTTTTACATGTGTAAGTCTTGTTGAGAAATTGTAAGTTCTCATTTGGTGGAGGAATCATGTCTTAAATGCTTTCATTTTTATAGTGCTCTGAGGTTTAGTGCATTGTCCATCTTTTCAATACCAATCTTATACCCCAGAGGCTATGTAGCAGGAACACAAGGAACACACCTGCACCAAAGCTGTAGATGATGCCTGGAGTGCAACAAAGAGATACATGGTAGGTGTGAGTGGGATGCAAGGGTCTCCAAAGAAGAATAAGAATAAATGATACCTTCAAGGTACTATATGACAGAAAGAGCAAATTAACTGGTCATATATCAATAAGGACTAGGGATGGATAGCCAGAGTGTTCTACTAGGAACTTCTTTGATGTTGGGAGAAAGAAATACATCCTACACACTGAGTCAGCTCCCTGAGGTGAACTTTGAGGAGAATGAGATAAAGTGTTGATCAGAAAGAATAAGAATGGATGGATTTCGTTCTGCATCGTTGGAAGAAATTGATGAGATCAGAAATCCATTTGAGCTTAAGATCATAAGATGCTTTCTTCAAAGCAACTCTGTGAGGTAAGGAACATCATATTCATTTTACAAATGAAAGAACTAAACCTTAAAGGGATTAAAGGTTTTGCCCAAAGTCATAGATTTAGCATTGGGTAAATATTCCTAGTAAATGGTAGATCTGGAACTCCAACCTTTGTGTCTTCTACAATCTCTCCGCTCACCATCAACATCATTCCATCAAATAAGAGTTCTGAGGACAGAGTAGCTGCACAGCAGATAATTGTGGTATTGAATTCAAGTTAAGGGAAGGCAGATGGAGCAGAGAAGGGAAATTTCATGAGAGAGAGGCTGTTGAGATGGCAATTCTTAACCCCATTAAAATCTTAGTAGTTGGCCCCTTCAGGCACCAAATTGGCATTTTTGTTTAGCATTTCTAAGAAATTTGTACCATGAGGCTGACTTCCAACAGACATACTAGGCATGAAAGTAATTACACTGAGGCATTTGTGGATATTGATACATTTGGGAGACAGCTGTATGCCTGGAAGTTACCATTATTTACAATTTTACATGACCTAAACTATTTCTGGAGTTCAATTTAGCCCAAAACTACTACATGTATTTCTGCCTAATAGTCTTTTAATACATAAACCTCTCTGATGGCCAGAGGGGAGAAATACTGGAAGATCTAGGTGAATGTCAGCTCTTCTGATCACTAGTTAGGGGAACCTGACCAAGACATTTGACCTCTCAAATTTCCTCAATTTAAAATAAGGATAACTACACTTTCGGTATATACCTCATGAAGTTATTTGTGATGATATAGATGAGATAATGCATATGTGAACATGTTTTGTCAGCATCATATTACTTACGGTAAATTATTATATTAGATCCTATTATAGTATTACTCCCACCATTTTGGCAAATGATTCAAAGTCAAGTTGTTTGCGAGACATCTCCAGTCTATTTGTTTCTATTTAAAGTTATGTGATTAAATTCTCCATCTCCACTGACTGTCTTATCAGGAAACCAGTCTTGATTCTGTCGTGATGCAGACCTTCCTCCCTAAAAAATATGTGTCTCAAAATCAAAGGTGCAGTGCATAGAGTGCCAAGCCTAGAGTAAAGAGGATCTGAGTTAAACTCTGGACTCAGATACTTACTAGTTGAGTGACCCTGGAGGAGGCACTTAACCCTATTTGCCTCTGTTTCTTCATCTATAAAATGAGCTAGAGAAGGAAATGGCAAACTACCCAAAAGGGGTCATGAAGAATTGGACACGACTCAAATGACTGAGCAACAACTAAAAATCAAAAAGTGTTATTTCTACCTTTGCCTCCATCACTTAGCATTCCATGTGACCTTGGGCAAGCCATGAAATCTCTCTATGACTAAATTTTCTTATTTATAAAATGGGTATAATAACACCTCTCTGAAAGAATTGCTGACAGTATGACAGTCAATGATGTTTGGGAGAATACTTTGTAAGACATAAGCAACCATTGCCTCAGAAATGACACTATTTTTTGTTTCCATTATGAAGGATTTTTCTCCCTTCTTCCTTCTACTTTCCTTTCTCCTCCTCCCCCAAAACAAGAAAAACAAAACCTTGTAACAGATAAGCATAGTTGATCACAATGAAGTTCCAGTTTGGCCATATCTTAAAAAGTGTGTCTCATTCTGCATATTAACCCTTTACTTCTCTGGCAGGAAGTTGGCAACACTTTGGTTGGTTCTCTAGAACTGCTACCAGTCATTGAGATGATGAGAGTTGTTAGGTCTCTCAGAATTATTCGTTTTTACAAAGATGATGTTAAATTGTTCTCCCAGTCCTATTCACTTCATTCTCTGCATCAGTTCATCCAAGTCTTTCCAAGTTTCTTTGAAACTACATCTTTCTTCATTTCTTATAGTGCAATAGTATTCCATAATTCCATAATTATATATACATTATATATAATAATTATATAATTAATATAATTATATTTTATTTATATTATATATATTATAATTATATTATATAATATAATTATATTATCTAATTGATGGGCACCACATCCACCCATCTCAGTCTCCAGCTCTTGGCCACTCCAAAAAGAGATACTACAAATATTTTTGTACATATGGAGAACACAAAGTTCTTAAAAATTTTAGCCAATCACAGTCTCAGGCAGGTGCTACCACATACTCCACAGGGTTGTTATGGGGGAGAGCACTTTGTCAGCCTTAAAATAGCACATAAAGACAGTTAGGTGATACCATAGATAGAGCACCACACTTGGAGCTAGGAAGATTTGAATTCAAATCCATACCTCATCAGGAAGACCTCAGGGTCTTCAATATTAATAATTACAACAGCACTTTACAATTTGCAAAGCACTTTCTATGTATTATCTCAGTTGATCCTCATAAAAATTCTGAGAGATACAATTAAAATATCCCATAGTTAGAGAGGAGGAAACTGAGGAACAGGCAGCTTGTGTGTTGCCCAGCATCAATACAATCTATTCTGTGGCATGATTCAAACTCAGACCTTGTGGACTCTCAGTCAGGTGTTCTATCTGCTATACCACCTGGGAGGTGCTATTATACCACAATGCCTTGTTGTTTTTTATTAATGAAGTATGTAGCATGTTATTGTTGATGATACTGGGGAGACAGAACCAAAGAGAGTAAATGGCGGTTAGAAAATTATAATTAAAGGAAGGAACAATATAAATTCAGATCTCTTGAAGCCAGGGAAAGGGTTGTAGGCAGACAGGAAAGACCTAGGAGGTAGAGGTAGCTATTGTCATCTGTCCTTCATTCTCAAAGAGGACCATTACATCAGGAAGGTGATGTCATGACATGCAAGGGAATTGGATTTAGTGAGGCAGGGCTGTGTAAAGTCACTAGCCTCACTTTGTCCTCCAGAGCCATCTGAATCCAGTGATGAGATACAGACCAGGATGACCGGAGATGGCCCCGAATATGAAAGAACATCTTGGACCTTTTAAACTAAGAGGTAGAAGTAAAGGGAAGATGGGGACCTCAAGTGGTATAAGGAGCTACAGAAGCGAAAGTATATTCATAACCAGACTCTCACCATTCTAACTTAACTAACACAGTCCAACCGGGTGCAGTGGTAGGAAAATAATCCTCAAAGAAGATAGAATCAGCCCCTCTCTTAGCCCCTCTTACAAGTAATAATATTTTAAGACATCCCCAGATCATTTAGGCTTCATATCATAGTAAGGAACAAGAACAGCTTTCTAAATGAGAGGTCATGTACCCTCAGAGTCACAAAGACCTGGGTTTCAGTCTTGCTTTTGACATATACCATCTAGGCAAGCCACTTAAACAAGACCATAAATAAAGAGCAGATGAGGATCTGCACTAATTCAGAGCGTTTCCTCATCTGAAAATTCCCTATACTGGTGGAATCATAGATCCCAATCTCCATCCTTTAGAAGTGCCCAGATAGCACAGCGGAGTTATCCCTGAGATCTGGAGTCATGAAGACCTTGAGTTCAAATCTGGCCTCAGGGGCTTACTGGCTATGTTACTCTGGGCAAGCCACTTAACCTCTGCCTCTCTTGGTTCCCTCATCCATAAAATGGACATAACAATAACACCTCCCAGAGTTGACATGAAGATGAAATCATATTTTGAAGTGCTTTGCAAACGTTAAAATGCTATGTAAATGCTCGTTATTATTAGAATTATTGGGGCTGTTAATTGTTTCTATCCTAGTGTATTATCAAGGGTAATATATCATCAACCCACATACTCAACATCTGTGGCCTCAAATAAACCACCTTATGTCAGTTTAACTCATCAGGGAGGATAGACGTTTATGAGTCCCATCTCTCCCCTGCTTCCCAAAACATTTTATTCTACCAAAAAGGGAAGGAAGATAAACAATTTTTTTAATTGTCTCAGTCACTCCCAACAGTATGCTAAAATAAGGACTGGACACGGCTTCTGTGAATGGCTCAGGGAGCTGCCTCTCCAGACTACACTGATTCCATACTTGGCTGGATGAGGCATGGAGGCTCACTCACCATCCACTGCACTACAGTAGGTACCACTTACCTTCCAATGCAGAAGGACTTGCAGGGAAAACATATGCATGCAAGTAAGTAGTAAAATAAATAGTGTCACGATAGCAATGATGATTCCTGGGAAACAGAACCAGTCAATGTAATGAGGAATAGAAAATAATTTCTCTTACCCTCTTACCCAGCATTCCTTTCCCCTTCAGTGACTACACTGACCTGAGGGCCATTTATGGCATTGACATTGATATCAGTGTGTTCTTCTTGCTAACAGCTCAACCTCTACCCTCAGTGGGTGAAGAGATGCCACATTAGAGCATTAGGGCCTTGATGCAGCAGACGGAAGTACCCCTTTCTCCATGCAAAAGACCAAAGTGTGGTGATACTTTCGTGAACTGTGAGATGTTCATATTTTATTTCTTAGCTTCAATCCATTTCCCCCAATCTCAAGAATATAATAATAGTTTCCATTTATATAATATCTAGCATGTTAAGGTTTGCAAAGCAAGATTTTTGTACAGATACATTTGCTTTTGGGTCAATGACATCCTTACCACAAAATGAATTAATGAATGAATGAAAACTTGGGGAGTTCTCACGACATCTGACAGGTATAGTGGATATTCAGGATTATTTGTTGAAGAAAAAAGACTTGAAATTTAAAGTAAACAAATATTTCCACAAAGGGAAATTTCATATAATAATTGAAAGGAATTGGGAGCATGATTTCATTTTATTCTCACAACAATCTTATAAAGGTTTGGTGTTATATCATTCCCTTTTTATAGATGAGGAAACTGAGACAGACACTGGTTAAGTGGTTTTACCAGGGTCAAATAGATGGCAAGTTCTATCTGAGCCCAGATTTGAACTCTGGTCTTCCTAATTCCAAGTCCAACACTCTATCTCAAGTGCCATGTAGCTATCTCCATGGCACTTTGCAAAGTATTTTTCTTCACAGAAACCCTGTGAGACAAGCAGTAAAAGCATTATTTTATCCACATTTTACACTTAAGGAAACTAAGGCACTGAGAAATTACGACTGACTTGTCACATAGTGAGCATAGTAAACAGAATTCCAACCCAAATTTCCTGACTCTAGTTATAGCATCACCGTGCTTTTCCCTTAGTAGTGGTAGAAATGTAGGAAGCTTGTGTTTTGGCTTAAGGACATTATCTCTGGAACCAAGTCTTTGGAAATATACATAATGGCCCAATGCCATTAGGAAGAGATAATGATTCCTTGATAATTCAATAGGATAGGAACAATTAACAGCAACAATTAAAAATCAAAACAAAAGATGAGTATCTACCACTCACTAGTCCCCTATAACGAAGTCTTCGGGACATACATATTTTTCAGTATAAGAGGATGAGAAAAATCAGGGAATCATTCAGAGTAAGAAAGGAGCTCAGTATTCACTGAGTCCAAACCATACCTGCAGAGGAATCCCCTCTACAATTTCTCCAGCAAGGGGTCATCCAGCCTTTGCTCAAAGACTACCAAGGAAACAGAACTGGCCATATCCCCTCTCCCCTTGGAGGATAGCACTCATAGCTGGGAAGTCTTTTCTGACATCAAACCTACGTTCTCCACTTTGCAGTTTCGGTCCATTGTTCTTAATGGCTCCTCGAGGGCCAAAGTAGAAAAGCTATGATATCTCTCTTGGGACAGCCTTTCAAATAGATACTTGGAGATCATGCTCCAGCGACAGACCTTCTTCTCCAAGGGAACAAGTTCCCAGTTCTTTCAGTTATTCTCATATGGCAAGAGTGCATCCAGTCTTAGTGACCACTCATGCCAACTTTGTCATTTCAAGTGTAGCGCTAGAAATTGTTTTTCATTGTCTATGCCTCCTTCCTTTTCTCTAGACAGCCAGAGCATTCTCATCTCATAGGAATTAAGCACTCTCTGTAGTTGCTCACATAGGAAAGGCCTGGGCTTTCCAGTTTAGTCGGCAAAATCTTTGTCCCTCTTTACTTTTGAGAGGTCATTCAAACTGTTGTTTCTGGTTTAATAGAAAAAGAACAGGCCTTTGAGTCAGAAGAAGCCTGGCACTGTACACATGGAATCATAGATAGTGCAGTTGGATCAACTAGGAGTCAGGAAGACCTGAGTTCAAGTCTAGCCTCTGACCCTTGGGGCTATGTGACTGCAGGGAGGGTTTTTTAAACTTTGTCTGTCTCAGTTCTCTCAACTAAAAAATGGGGTTAATAATAGAGGGTAACTCGGTGTCACCGAGGGGAGAGTGCTGGGCCTGGAGTCCGAAAGACTCATCTTCATGACTGTGGGACCCTTTGTGACCTGTGTGACCCTGGGCAAGTCACTTAACCCTGTTTGCCTCAGTTCCTTATCTATAAAAAGAGCTGGAAAAGAAAACGGCAAAACCACTCTAGCTTTTTTGCCAAGGAAACCCCAAATGAGGTCACAAAGGGTCAGATACAACTCAGCAACAACACTTCCCATATTGTTTAACCATTCATCAATTGCTGGATATATCAGTTGTTTCCTTTTTTTAAATTGCAAATAGTACTGCTAGGAATATTTTTGCATAGGTTTGCTTTCTTTAGAGTCAATAATTTTCTTAGTGTAGAATCCTAGTAGCAGAATGAATGAATGAAAACTTGGAGAATTTTTACTACATCCCACCAGCATAGTATTTGTTGAGGAAAAGAAAGACTAGAAATTTAAAGTGGAATAACTGTAAAAATTCATAGATGTAAAAGAGTGCAAAGATAATGTACTTTCAAGAAGTTGAGAAATGAAAAGATACAAAGAGATATTCCTACAGCTTAAGAAGAAACATAAGGTCTCAGGGAAGATCTCTCTAGGATTTAGAAGACAGATAGATAAGAAGAAATTAGTGGAGATCCACTTCAAATTTCTTCCCAGAGTTCCAGTCCCAAATTCCTAACTGCCTTGTAAGTATCTTCACTGGGTTGCCCCAGTATCACCTGATAGCACATTTAAAACTGGAATCATCGTCTTTATCTTCCCACAAACCCTAAACTTGACACCATTCCAAACTGTTGACCTTCTCCAAACTTCTCTATTTCTCTTGAATGTCGCTGTTATCAAGCTGCTCATCCACACTCAAAACCTTTGTGACATCGAAGACTTTTTTCTTCTTCACCTCCCCTATGAAATCATTTGAGAAATGCTGTCTAGCTCTGCAGTTTCTCTTGCATGAACTCCTTCTATTTTCATTACCTCTGTCAACCAATACCACAGTTCAGATCCTTATGACTTCTCCCTTGACCTATTTCAACAGCTACCTTAATGATCCTCGACAAATAGGTTTTAAGTTTTTATTATTTGCAAGCATTGTGCTAAGCAGAAGTCATACTGGCACATATTAGCAAAGGTGATTTTTTTTTAAAGCTTAGATCTATGTCACTCCCATGTCACTTCTAGTGGCTCCATGTCATCTCTGGGATCAAATATAAATTCTGATTTGGTCTTTAAAGTTCCTCATAACCTAACTCCTTCCCACCTTCCAATCTCTTAAATTTTACTCCCTTCAAGGCCTCTCTTAAGAACTTTGGAACTGATTGCGTGACATGGAAGACACTGGCACAGCATGGCATGCCCACATCATAGAAGATGCTGTGTTCTATGAACAAAGCAGAATTGAAGTAGTTTGAAAGAAACATGAAATACATAAATTTAGAGGATCTACCCAAATATTCATATGAACTCTTTGTGCCTGATCTGTGGTAGAACATTCCAAGCTCATCTTGGTCTGATCAGCCACAGCCAGATGCCTTGTAACTTGACTTGATATTGTTTGGTCCTCTGAGAATGAAGGACAACAACCAAACAACTAACATAAAATATTGTAACATGCAATTTCTTGAACAGGGCAATCCATCACCCATCACTGTACCTTTGCATGGACTGTTCAGCTGCCTTGGAATGCCCTGCTCCCTCACCTCCATCCTGGTTTCTTACAAGACGCAGTTCATGTTTCATGTCCAAAAAGAGTCCTTTCTTGCCCCTTCAGATACTCATGCCTTCTTCCCTTCTCAGACTTCCTTCTATCTTCTTTGAATATATCTTATATGTACCTAGTTAGTTACATGTTGTTTTCCCCATTAGAATGTAAGTTCCTAAAAGGTAAGGACAAGGTTTTTTGCCTTTCTTTATATCAAAAGCATTTTGCACAGCATGTGGCACATAATAAGTTCTTACAAAATGATTATTGACTGATTGGTTAACATATACTTACTTCATTCCTTGTACTTCCTTAAATCTAAGTCATGAGTTTTCTTTCAAAGATTCACTCTTAAAAAATCAGCAGTAGAGAGGAAAGAATCTTAGAGCTCAGTTACGCAAATCCCTCCATTTTCCTTAAAAAGAAACTGAGATACTAAAACATAAGGTGATTTAACTGTCTCCGTGCTAGTAAGTTCAAGAATCAAAAATTTAGTCTAGGTCTTTTGATTTGGGAATTCCTTCTACTACCCCACTCTTGCTCTTAAGAGATTATGATTCCAAAGTAACTATTGATACCTTATGGTACACTAAATGGGAGTCTATGAAATTATTTTCATTTGCAACAGGAGGAATGTGCTCAATTTGGTTCTGAGCAGAAGTACTCCCCATTCTGTCTGTCCACCTTGGTAATATGTCATAGAATTCCATTTCTCCAAATAATGGCTGAGAAATGTAAACACATATTCACTCTACTGAAAAATTTCTTTTATTTTTCCTCAAGAATTCTGACCTGGGATTCAGTTAAGCTGCATCCCAACAAAGATGACGTCATTTTCCAATCAGACACAGTGAGAAACTAGAGAAAGTTGATTTCATTATCACACGATTCCAGTTATTGCAATTTGGCTTGGAACTTAATTAATCTTCCAGGTGCCATAAGCAAGCCTTTTGACCAAACGACAGTGATAATTCATCCACTACTACTTTTCCAAGTTGATATGCCAATACCTTATAGAACTGAACATTACCTTCAGATCTTGTAAATGATCTTGTTCAGTTAGCAAAATATTTATCAACTGCCTTTTAAAAATATTTATTTTAATTTATGGAATAAAACAAGTATTTCCATAACATATCATAATTTTTAAAAAATGATGGCACATGAAATTGCAAATCTATTATGTACAACTTGCTATTCCTTTATATATGTAATAAAGTTTTTTTTTTCTTTCTTCCTTCCCCACCCTCCCACTTCCACTCTAGAGATGGCTCCCATTAGACACAGCAGAAAATAAAATGCTAGACTTCAAACTTTCTTCTAGCTTACAGTAACTAGTTCTGTGACCTCAGTTAAGTAACAACATTTTTGAGCCTCCTTTTCCTCATCTGTAAAAGGGGAGTGATAGTAGTACCTACTTCACGAGCTTATTGTGATGACAAAATAAAAATGACTATATTAATCTGTAAAGTGCTATGTCAATATGAGTTATTGTCTCTCTCCTGAGTCAGCTTTACATACTACTTGGAAGTGTTGTAATGCACTTTCCTTAAACCAACTCTGCCAAGTGGCTATTGGTGTTTCCATTTTTACAGGTGAAGAAATTGAGACTCAGAAAGGTTGTTACTTAACCAATAAATGGCCGGGACAAACCCATGCCTTCTGAATCTAAGTCCAATGTTCCTTCTACTATACCAATAGATTTTTTCAGGGATTCTCATCCAGCAAGGTCTTCATAAAATCCTCATGTGCTTTAAATCTTTAATCAGTTTGGTGTCAGATATAACTGTAATAATTAATACCTCACATTTATATAGTGGTTTAAGGTTTGCAAAGTTCTTAGCCTATCTCAGATGAAACAATGTTAGTGACATTTAAAGGTATACTTATTAAAGCTGAGGGCAAATATTTTACTGATGGTGTACAGTGCTTTTAAAAAAAATTTCCTATCATAACAAACGAGAAATAGCTACTTTAGATAAGAAGGTAAAACAGAATCTTACAATCTTAGCTCTCCCTAGAGAATGGAAACTCATTGATGTCCTAAGTCATGCTTTAGTAGCTTTTCCACTGTTGACTAAATGACTCAGGGGGACGGTCCAAAAAAAAAAGGAAGGTGGCTCCTCCAGTAGTAAGTTAAAAAGATGTGAGACTTCTATAAATACTACTGGCCCGTAAGCCCCATCTCTAGAGATTGGCTGGAGCTGATATAGAGGTGCCTAGGTAGTGAAATGAATAGAGTCCTAGACTCAGTGTCCAGAAGACCTATGTTTAAATCCTGCCTCAGATACTTACTGTGTAATCCATGGCAAGTCACTTCATTTCTGTCAGTCTCCGTTTCTTCATTTGTAAAACTGGAATAAGTGCAGCACCAACCTCATAGGGTTATTATGGGGATCAAGTGAGATAATGTATATAAAGCACTTTACAAACCTTTTTAAAACACTATACGAATGCTCGCTTTTAATATAGTGATTATTCATCATTGCCCACACGTATGATCTAGCCTGACTGACCTATTTATTATTCTTCATTGCCTATCAGGTAGGTCACATGGAAAACTGAGTAGCATGCCTAGAGTCAGGAAGACCTGAGTTCAAATGTGACCTCAGACATTTATTAGTTATGTGATTGTGGGCAAGTCATTTTACCCTGTTTGCCTCAGTTTCCTCATCTGTAAAATGAGCTGGAGAAGGAAATGGCAAACCACTCCAATGTCTTTGCCAAGAAAACCCCAAATGAGATCACAGAGAGTTGGACATAACTGAATAATAATTGCTTACACCTTTTTTCTTACCTCTATGGGACTACGGAGTCTTTGTACAGGCTATCCCCAGGACTATGACATTCTAACTTCTTTGAAAGATCAACTCAAGTTGAGTTTGTAATCTCCTACAAAATGTCATTTTTTGATCACCCATATGCTAGCTCTCCCTGAAACTGCTTCAAATATATCTAGTATATTTATATATCTATTGATCTCTGTACTTTTAAAGCTCCATGAGACCAAAGACTATTTTGGTTTTGTCTTTGTATTCTTGATCATAGAACAGTACACTAAATAGGTACATGATAAATGCTTATTATATTGGAGAAGATGTACATATAGTGAGTATATAATAAATGCTTATTAAAATTAATTGGAGTGTGAAGGTATATAAGTACATTGGCACAATGAATTACAGTGAAGTGTTTATTGAATTAGATTTAATGGAGTTGAATGCTAGACTTGGATTTAGGAAAACTTCTTTAAATTCTTCCTATTTATGTGATCCATGGGTAAATCAGGAATGCCTGTAATGTTGCTGATCTGCACAGCCATCTTTTTCAATCTTGTTGAGTGCAATGACTGCAAAGTAGGAATTCTGTTCAATTTTTAACCAAGACATTGTAAACTATAGGATTTCCCTGCTAATATATAGGATCCCTTTCGTCACTGGCCTCACCTGTCAGCTCATATGTCTCCCTCTGCATAAGTCTATCTCTGATTGGTAAGGTAAGGTGTGCCTTATCTATGTGTCTCTGAGAGAAGAGAGATCCCTGGGGGAAGCCCTAGTGCTTGCCTCCTGCGAATAGTAGGAAAGAACACAGAAACTAGCTCCTGACAGAGATAAATAGAGCTTTGTCTGAGAAGTTTGCTCCAAACTCTCTAATTCTACTTTGAGTGTACATCACCTGGGGAAGAAAACTATCCTCTCTCTCTCTCCCTCTCTCTCCCCGCCCCCTCTCTCTCCCTCCCCCTCACTCTCCCTCTCTCTCTCCCTCTCCCTCGCTCTCCCTCTCTCCCTCCCTCTCTCCCTCTCCCTCGCTCTCCCTCTCTCTCTCCCTCTCGCTCTCTCTCCCTCTCTCTCTCTCTCTCTAACACTCTGTCTTATACCATTCCTCTTTTCTTTTTTTCAACAGAGTATTTCTTTCCCTCCCACATAACCAACCCCGTACTGAGAGAAAAAGAAAAGCAAAATCTTTTTAACAAATATATATAGTCAAGCAAAATAAATGACCATATTGGCAAAATCCAGAAATGTATGTCTCAGTCTTTATATTGGATCTGTCATCTCTCTGTGTGTTTTTCTCTCTCTCTGTTTCTCTCTCTCTGTCTCTTTCTGTCTCTGTCTCTCTCCCTCTCTCTCTCTCCCTCTCTCTCTCTCTCTCTGTCTCTCCCTCTCTCCCTCCCTCTCTCCCTCTCCCTCTCTCTCTCTCCCCCTCGCTCTCTCTCCCTCTCTCCCTCTCTCTCCCTCTCTCCCTCTCTCTCTCTCTCTCTGTCTCTCTCTCTCTCTCCGTCTCTCTCTGTCTCTCTCTCCCTCTCGCTCTCTCTCTCTCTCTCCCTCTCTCTCTCCCTCTCCCTCGCTCTCCCTCTCTCTCTCTCTCCCTCCCTCCCTCTCTCTCTCTCCCTCCCTCTCTCCCTCTCGCTCTC
>CM053771.1:315460100-315599848 GCA_028658325.1 Potorous gilbertii | reverse complement strand
CTCTCTCTCTCCCTCTCCCTCTCTCTCTCTCCCTCTCTCTCTCTCTCCCTCTCTCTCCCTCTCTCCCTCTCTCTCCCTCTCTCTCCCTCTCTCTCTCTCGGTGGGCAGGATTCTACATCACTTCTTCTTTGGAATCATGGCAGACCATTACATTGATCAGTGTTCTTAAGTCTTAAATAATTGAAGAAATATTCATTTCTCATGGGGAAGAAGCTGAGCCAATTGCATTAAAATGACAATACTGCATAAATTAATTTACTGATTCAATATCATACTAATCCTATTACTAAAGGATTATTTTATAGAGTTAGAAAAAACAATAATGAAATTCATCTGGAGGAACAAAAGGTCAAAAAATCTCCACAACCTTTCAATTCTATCCCTGTATCTTTCTGGGTCATTTGAATACTGCCTGCCACTGCTAAGACTCTGACTCCTGCCAGTTCTGAACATCCCTTAGTACACAATCCTTATTGGACAATGGGATAGATTAGGAAAGAGATCAGAGCCAATACCTCTGAACTAAAGCATTTGCCCATGTAAGAAATAGGTATGAAGACATGAAGGCATCTCCAAGACTTAAAGCTAACAGTCCCAACTGCCACACATCTGGGTTTTCAGCAGAGTTAAGCTGCCGCTGACTATTCTTAGACTAAATAGTGACTACTCAAAATACCTAACATATCCATACTATTAGGACATGTGCCTAATGGTCTACTAGAATAATATGACTCCACCGTCAAAAGGTCTTGAATAAAATGAAATTACCTTTCCTGTACCCTTCTCATTCAACTATCCTTTCCCTGATCCGCACTCCCAAATTTGTACGGTTTTGCCAAACAAGTATCGGGAACCTGGAGTAACTTTCTCAGGAAAACCTTCCCTGAAAGCCCAGCTCAAATCCTTCTTGAAACAGGGGACCTACTTCTGATCCATACCTTTTCCCTCTTCCCAATACCCCCACTGCTAGTTCCTTCCCCTTTCAGATTGCCTTCCATCTGCTCTCTATATATCTGTAAGCATCTATTTATTTGTTGGTTCTCCCATTATAATGTAAGTTGTTTGAGGGTAAGGAACCTGGTTTGGTTTTCCTTGAATGCCCAGCACTTAGCACAATGCCTGGTGCAAAAGAATGTAAAGAATTCTTGTTGACTGAGAGTTGGGAACTGCCCCAGACTCTACACATGTCTTCTCCTCTCTCTATACACCTGTCATTCTCATGTTTACTAGACCTCTGAGGGTCAGTTGCAATATGAACAACTTGCCTTCCAACTATATTGCTGAGAATACTGGCTCTTTTAGAAAAAGAAAGCCTTTGCCCTGTGGCTGACTGAGCTTCTGGAATGTGGAGCATATTGTATCCCCTGGAAAGTGCCTGGGTGGGCTTCAGGAAGGCAAGTTGGGTTATTTTACTGTATGGTTGCCACACTATGGGTGGTCTCATCATTGTACAAATATGAGCTACAGAGTAACATAGAGTGTGTTTGGTTTATTAAAACCACCATCTTTATGACGCCAACAGAACACAGGCCCACAGAAATGACTTTTCCCAGTACCAGAAACCTTAAATCCAGTAAGATGACTATAGCAAAATGAAGCTAGTGTTTTTAAGCAGCAATCAAAGGGAACTAGCCCTTCATTACCTAGAAACAAACTTCCATGGAGAAAAAACATACCAAATGCACATCAGGTCCAATTTTTAAATTGGCCAGGGTTTGGGTGGAATTTTCTTGACAACTAAAGGAAACTGTAGGGAGAATACTCTCGAGGGCCACAGTCTTCTTTTTTTTCAAGCATAACTTTTATTTTAGAAAACGTTGCACCTTTATAGCAAACACCAACACATCTGTCTGCCACATGAAATGTCAAATGCAAATCAAAATGAATTATTACTATTTTTCAATTAGCTGAGGGAATCAGTTCATGTCATTTAAAAAAAAATTCTACCCCCTGTCCTTCATTCTGGAAGAGGTCCATGACTTCAAGGAGGTGATATCTTGACAGGCAAGTGAATTGACTAGATTTCTTTATTAAGGACCTTGACTCAAATCCAAATCACTCTGGCTCTCATTGATTGGCCAACATTAGGTCCCAGGCCAAGCCCCACTTGGTCATTGTTTGGGCCCTGATTGGTTCAGAGTGAATGTAAATAGCAATTGTTTCAGTTTTGGCCCAAAAGCTTGAGGGTCTTCCCCTTCCAGGTTGATTTTTCTTTTCTTAGGTAAAAAGGCCATTCTCTCTCATTTCTTACTTACGTACTTAATCCTTAATCATACTGGGATGTAGCCACTGAGCTTGCTACAGCTTCTTGGAGACACAGGTGAGAGTTGGGTGAAACAGGTGGACACCAAAGGTGGAAAAAGCCCTGAAAAGGGTTCGGCAGCCACCACACCAAGGTACTGGTACTCCCTGAACGCACCTGACACCACTGTTTATCTCAGGTGGAAGTCAATCCCTCCTTGGCTGAACTTCCAACTGAAGAAGAGGTGTTGGATGCCATTAGGCTCCTTTCATGTGACAAAGCACCCAGTGCTAATTCTATTCCAGCTGAGATTTACAAGGTAGAGGGACCATTGCTCAGGCAAAAGATGACTGAAATTTTCCAGGTTGGCAAGAGGAGGTTATCCCCCAGGAGTTCAAGGATGCCTCCATTGTCCATCTCTATAAAGGTAAAGGAAATACATTGTCCTGTGACAATCACAGGGGGATCTCTCTCTTAGTCATTGCTGGCAAAATTCTTGCTAGAGTCCTCCTCAAATAACTAATCAGAACAAACTAGGCCCAGTAACTCAAGAGGAAAGAGAAGGTGAGCAGGGGTAGGGAAGTGTATATGAATAACACGTTTTTCTTCTTTGTTGTTGTCTGGGCATTTCAGTCACGTCTGAATACTCTTCATGACCCCATTGGGGATTTTCTTGGCAAAGATAGTGGAGTGCTTTGCCATTTCCTTCTCCAGCTCATTTTACAGATGAGGAAAAAACAGGGTGCAGTGACTTGCCCAAAGTCATACAGTTAGTAAGTATCTGAGGTCAGATTTGAACTCAGGTTTTCCTGACTCCAGGCCCAATGTTCTATCCACTGAGCCACCTGGATGCCCATGTTTTTCTCCTACTATACTCAGAATTGTTCTTTTCACTTGATGATCCACTAGAGAGAGATGACAGCTCAGGTAGCCTTTTATCTTTGCAGATACCTCCTTAAGGATTCTTTTGGGAGGGTAGAAGGCTATATGGCAAATGATGAAGGGTTTTAGATTACAGAGTGAATATAAAGGAGAATAGTTTTAAAGTATATTTTAAAGTTAGTAAACTTACTGAGAGGAGAGAGAATAACATTTCAGATGGTGTTATGCAATAGTTACAGGAAGTTAAAATTGGCAAGGAGTTGTAAGTTATTCCTTTGCCACGTATGCTCCCTATATGTGTGCATGTAATATATATTTGTGTGTATACACACATATATGTGCCTGTGTGTATATATGTTTATGTGCATATATACACACACCCATATATGTATGTATGTGTATGCATACATACAAGACCCACATTGCTTATTGCATTGTATTTCCCCAAAACTCATCTCCCTTTCAAATTTCCCTGTTTCTGTCAATATCACCACCACTCTTGCTGTCACTTGAGTTTACAAACTTGAAGTCATTCTTGTGTCTTCTTTCTTCCTCCACCATCCAGTTTGTTACCAAGCTACACTGATCCTGCATCCATGACATCTATTGCATTCATCCCCTTCTCTATACTTATACAGCCCATGCCCAAGTTCAGACACACTCACCTAGACCATTTCAGTAGTTTCTTAATTTATCTCCATACTTCCGTTCTCTCTCTCTCTCTCTCTCTCTCTCTCTCTCTCTCTCTCTCATTATCCTCCACACAACTGTCAAACTGATATTACTAAAAGGTCCCAAGACCCTCCAATTCCCAATTTTAAAAATCTTCTCTTTTGCCTCTAGGACAAAAGAGAAAATCCTCAACCTGTCATTTAAAACCTTTCACAAACTGGCTCCCATCTACCTTTCCACACATTCTCTATGGCAGTAGACTGGCCTACCATCTATCCTCCTCCATGCCTACTATCAATTCTTACCACCATGACTTTACAGAAGTGATCCTTTGTGTTGGAAATGTAGTCGTCACTCCTTCCTGATAGAATGCTTAGACATCTTCAAAACATATCTTCTATTTGAGACTTTTTCTAATATCCCTGCACCCTAATTTGTAGAAATTCATCCCTCTTGTAAACACTATGTATTACTTTGTGAATGTAGCAGTTGGAGACCCTCCCTAACTCTTCTGGTGGGTCCCTTAGTGGATGACTACAGGTTCAAGGCACTTAGTGGGTCCACATCCCTTAAAATGATTGCTCATAAGACCCCAGTGTATCTTGTTGAATCATTTCAGTCATGGCTGATGCTTTGTGACACCATTTGGAATTTTCTTGGCAAAGACACTATAGTTTGCCATTTCCTTCTCCAGCTCATTTTACAGATGAGGAACTGAGAAAAACAGGATTAAGTGACTTGCCCAGGGTCACACAACCAGTTAAGTGTGTGAGAACAGATTTGAACTTGGGAAGATGAATTTTCCTGATCTGGGCTTTGGCATTTTATCCATTGCACCCAATTGCCCCTTATCCATAGCATGCATTTAGATGTTTATTAAATTACACCAAATCAAATGTAATTCCTTCTATTTACAGATGATGAAACTGAGACTCAGGGCAATCAATTTGTCCAAGGTTACAAAGAGAGACAAGTCAGTCAGTCAGCAAGGATTTCCTATGCTAAATAAAGGGCTGAGGACTCATCGAGCCTACTAATAGTGGAGACAACTTGTAAATAACTGTAGACAATGCAAGAATATATGAAGAGTAGAAGTGACAGTCTGAAAGGGAAAACTTCAGTAGCTAGGAGGAACGGAAAAGCCCTGTAGAAGGTGGAAAATGAGCTGAGTCCTGACAAAGCCAGAGGAATTTGCAGAAAATTCTAAGCATGAGGGTGTGTGTGTGTGTGTGTGTGTGTGTGTATGTGTGTGTGTGTGTGTTCATCCTTCATTGTCGAAGAAGACCATGCTGTCAGAGAAACAATGACATGACAACACTTGACTTTGTTTCGAGTGAGGGAGGGCTGTGCAGGTCACCAGCCTCACTTCTCCTCCAGAGTCATCTGGATCCAGTGACCAGACATTCATCAGGATGACTGGAGATGACCCAGGATGAGGCAATTGGGGTTAAGGGACTTGCCCAAGGTCACACAGCTAGTGAGTGTCTGAGGTGAGATTTGAACTCAGGTCCTCCTGACTCCTGCACTGCACCACTGAGCTGCCCTTAACATGAGAGACAGCTAGTGGGAAGACCAGAGATGGTTAAGTCAGAACTAGGACTCTAAGTCAATACTCTTTCTACTATTCTATTCTGCCTTATTAGTTTAAAAAAAAAACACACCAGCCATTCCAGGAGACCTTAGATCAACTTGGTCCTACTCCCATATATGCAAGCTGGAGAGAATTAAGCTTACTAAGCACTACACCTCATAAACTAAATACAACACAGTTTCCATAGGTTTATTGTGTTGGTTCCCATTCAACTATCCATGAATAACAAATGGATAAATATAATAAATGTCTTTATGTAAGTCCCCAATTCCTTCAGGCTGCATTTTCACCACCATATATCAAACAGTGCAGATAGCCACTCCAAAAAGCTGGATATTCTGTGTACATACAGGTTTCCTAACATGAAAGGGATAGAGATATTTCAGGAGATTTAGCCTCAGGTATGAATTCCTCTTCCCCAGTCAAATTTTGATTGGACTCAAATTTTACATCTGGATAAAGCATTTCAGAAGAGGCAGAGAGCTGCTCAGATGGATTTAAATCCAGATGCTCTCGCCATGGCTTTCCAGTTCAGACTTAGCACTATGGTCTTTATTCAACTCCAAAAGAAAGAAGCAGGAAATGGAAGTAAGTGAAGCCATCAACTTGGTGAATTCTCAGATCCAATAGCTAACACACCTGGAACTGGAAGCATTTTCCACTGTTTTTCTGTGTTGGAAACCTAAATCTTGGCAATATCCAATCGCTTGCCGTGTCCTCTTAATTTATGCCTTGGAAATCCCTCTTACATCTATAGTCTCTCCTCAAGTCCCATTGCCTCTACCTTAGTTTATATTTTTATTACCTCTTATCTGGATTGAAAAATTCCTAATATGCAAATAGGAGGTAATGAAAACACAGAGCTTTAGCGTTTAGAATACTATGCTCTCTAACTGGGCAGGTAACTTGGGAACCTCCTAAATGGTAGTCTGTTGTATTACATTGGACTTTGTAGCTAATTCAATAATAGCAACTCTAGCTTTTGTTTTGTTTTGTTTTTGAAGAGGTAGATTTTCTCATCTTTTGGATATTTCACTGACTGCAACTCTGTCAGAACATCCCTTGTGACATGAATAGCCTAGTACAATTTTAGGAGTACTTCCCACAAAATTTTTCTGGTTTGTATCTCCCACTCTCCAGCCAAGACAATTCTGAGCACTTCAGTCACTGGCTCATTTTCAGCCTGGAAAATTGTCCTTATTTAACTTGTGAACAGTCCAGGTAACATAAAATAATCAAGCAATTAGCAAGGATTTATTAAGCATCTGTGCTAGACAGACATTGTGCTAGACACTAGGAATTCAAAGACAAAAGTGAGAAAGTCCCTGCCCTCCAAGAGCATTCTATGAGGGAAGACAACAGGTACAAATTTAATTATCTACAAAAAGGATATAAAGTAGATACTAGGTAATTTTGGTGGTGTAGGGGGAAAGGCGGTAGTAGTGGTACTAGTAGCAAAGGAGGTCTGAAAATCCTCAGATAGAACAAGGTGACTGAGCTGAGTCTTAAAGAAGTCTGTGGTTGATAGAAGTGAGGAGGAGGTCCATTCCAAGCATTGGAGAACAACAGTGCAAATGCAAGGAGACAGGAAATGAAGTGACAGGTAAGAGGAACAGGAGAGTCAATCTGACTGGATTGTAGAGGGTGTGATGGAGAATAATGTGTGATACCCCTGGAAAGAAAGATTGAAGGAAGATTATGAAAAGTTTTCAAGCCAAACAGCTTATAATGTATCTTAAAAGTAATAGGGAGCTGCTGCAGCATTTTTTTTTAATCAAGAGAATGTCATCACCAGATCTGTGCTTAAGGAATATGACTTTAGCCAACAATTGCTAAACAAATGGAGGATGAATAGGAAAAGAAAAAGATTTAAGGTAAATCATTTAGAAGATTATTGCGACAGTCCAGATAAAAAGTTGAGGTAGGTACATGGCAAAATGGATAGACTTGAAGGCTGGAAGACCTGTGCTCCAATCTGGTCTCAGACACTTACTAGTTGTGTGACCCTGTGCAAGTCACTTAACCTCTGTTTGCCTCAGTTTTCTTCTTTGTAAAATCAGGATAAAAATAGCACCTACCTCCCAAGGTTGTCGTAAGGATCAAATAAGATAATTGCAAAGTGCTTTGTACAGTGCTTGGCAAATAGTAAATACTCTTATTGTTCTTAAAAGGTGATGGTGAGAACTTGAACTAGGGGGGAGCTACATGAGTAGCATAAAGGAAACAGGTAGGATGGATATGGAAATAGTTATGTTGGTTATGGAAATAGAACTGACAAGACCTAGCAACTAACTGATTTTGCAAGATCAATGTAAAATAGCAAAATAAAATAAAATAGTATGTGTGTGTGTGTATATGTATGCATACACATGTATGTATATGTGTGTATATATACTTATGCACATATGTGTGTACATATATATGTAATGAGAGTTGAGTAGATTGAGAAACTAGGATGCTAGAGTGTTTGAGGGAATATTTGCTTTACTTATAAGTTCCCTAATATAAGGGCAAAACTTAGGTTGAAGATAAAGACTTGTGAGTCAAGTATTAAACTAAATGAGAAAAAAGATAATTGACTGAAGGTCAACAAAGAAACAACTGTAATGAGGATTTAAACTGTTTTTAAAATTTGAATGGAAGGAATTTCAAAGGGATTCAGGTTGCTAAAGGGCAGAGGTTATTAGTGATGGTAGGAGAGTCTGGAAGTGGCAATGAGGAGCAAGAAGTATTTTGATTCCCCCTTCAAAACAAGTGAGAGAGGGTGGCCAAGGACACTTGGTCATTTGTGACTCACTGTGAGTGCCATAAGATGGGAGGGCATATGTGAGGAAGAGGTCTGAGATGAAGGGAAATGTGTTATTTGTGGAAAGGAAATCCCAGACAGCTCTGTAGAAGAAGCAGACAGATCTGGAGTGGGATATTAGAGGGATGACATTGGAAATGAATGAACAGGAAATAGGAGTTGTAAAAGGGTCTGGTTTTTTCTTGGGATCCAGGAATTCAGTATCTCTAGGATTAGGAGAGCTAGAGAGGGTAAGAAAGTATTTTATTTACATATTTTTAAAAAATCAAAAGGATGTGCAAAAAAAATTTTCCCGCTTCCCACAGGCACTTTTATATAGTCCTTCCAACTTATAGCTATACGTCTTGACTTGACCAGCAACTTAAACTCTCCACTTCAGGTCCCCACAATCCCCACAATTTACAGGCCAAGAGGCGAGTTTGCCCCTCATATCCTTGTACAGCCCCTTCTTCAGTACTCAGTTCTTTGTTTCTGCCACATCAAATTTTCTCTCCAGATTTAGCACTCCACTGTTTTTGCCAGATCAGCCACCCCCACCTAGCCTTGACTCCTTCCCCTGTGGAACACACAGATACAATAGAGCCTTCTCTTGGAGTCCACATAAGGCTCAGTGAGTTTTCATTTTTGTTTCTGTCTCCATCAGCCTCAACATACACATTGCATCACAACCTATCTGTGAAAAACCTGCATGAATGGGGCAGGGTTTGCCCAACTCCTCTTGGCACATGGCCACTACATGATATACTCTCAGGGATTTTAAAATCCATTATCATTTTGGTATTAATAATACTGTCTGCTTTCCAGCCAAAGCTTCTTGGAGATGCCATATGATCAATGTCACATAAGGCTTTTTCAAATCTTTATTCATCATCTTCCTGAAAAAAATAAACCTGACCCTCTTCCCATCTTCCTGATCTCTGCGTATTTTACCACCATGCTTCTAGCTTTATAAATTCAAATATCAGAGTCATCTTTCATTCCTCTTTTCCTTTACCCCCACCAAATCTAATCTGTTGTTAAATCCTATCTATCTAAGGCTGCCAGTGAAAATTTTCTCATATCTATCCTCTCCTCTACTCCATACCAAATAAGACCTTCATCTCTTCTACCCTGGACTGCAATAACTGTCCTTTGTCCCTCCTTTCCTCTCTCCTTCCAATCTCCCCAATTTCTTCAAGTCACCCTTCACATATCAAAAAGTTTGAAAGTGAAAAGAGACTCTGGAGGTACCTAGGACAACCTCAAAAAATTTTCTTTTACAAAACAACTAAGTAATCATCCAGTCTTTCCATGAAGACCTCCAGTGAAGTAACTTCCAGGGTAATCTGTTGTACTTTCTGTTAGTTCTTCCAAAACAGAACTGAACATCATACTCTAGATGTGATCTGTGGAACAGAGGAGAAACAACTCTCAGAATAATCTTTCTAATAAGTTTCACACACATTCATTCCTCTGCTCAAAAACTTGCACCTAGGACTGACTTTTCATTTCTCTAATATCTCCTATATCTTTCTCAGGGGTGTGTTTGGATGCTGGGACATACTGAAGCTTGGCCCATGTAGATTAGGTGTATCTACATGGGTCTGTCTAGACGTGGCTTTACTGGAAGCAAGGAAAGATGTCTCTAGTGAAGAGGTTCCCAAACTGATTTGGCTTACAAGCCCCTTTTCAAAAAAAAAAATTACTCAGTGCTACCCTGGAAATCCACTTTCTTTAATATTTTAATTTTTTTAATTTACATAATTTCAAAAAGTATAAAATACTTTTAAATGATGTTATCAAATTTAATAATTTATTATAAATTTGTGAGGATTTTTTCTGCATTGAAATTTTGACGATGCAATATTGCATTACATAACCATGCAGTGTCACATTGTAAACAAGTTATTACATGCACATATTCCTGCCAATGCATGCTGGACCTCCTGGCAATGCACAACATGCCCACCTGCCAACACTTGCTTGTTAAGGCCTGTTAGCACACTTGACCACTAATGGTTTATAGTTTGCATTTTGTACATTTATTTGGAAAATAATGTAATCACTAAGGCTTTAACTCTGTTATACAACAGATGAAACATATGTGAACAGTTTTTCAAATTTTTATCTTCTTCCCTTATTCTTCCACTACCTCCTTTTTTTTTTGTTCAACAACCCCCAGTTGTACCTAAGGTTGCTACCATGGATCATTCCTGTGCCCCTGAGGGGGTAGTATTGCCCACTTTGGGACCCTCTATGAGTCTCCTCCCTGACCCTTCTCCAAGGGATACTTTGATTCCTTCCAAGAGGGGAAGCAGGTCATTGAGGCAAGCAGCTACTCTGATCTCCAGAGAGAAAAGAGGCATAAGACTAGAATTATGTCTATCTGGTCCCTTAAATGTTGTTAGTCTAGGGAAATAATTTTTAAGTGGAGGCTGCTTTCCTGATCACTCAAAGGACCTCAAGTTCTGTATCTGAGGCTTAATTCCCTTCTCATTTGATACCAGTTCCATAATGAACACACATTTGCAATAGAAAGGAAACTCATTTATCCAAACAGATAACAAGAAAAACAAAGAAAGTATACATATGAGACTACATGCCAAACAATACATAGAGTAATTGAGCTTTTCCTTTGGGAGTGAAATAGCTCAACTAAGACAGACCCAGATCTTCTCCAAGGAGAAAATTCCCCAGTCTCTAATGTAGTAAACTGGGATTAGTACCAACTCCTACATATCGACTTTCTCCCAAGTCTTTCTTCCTTCAGTTGCATCTCTCTTCTCTCCGACTCTCAACAATTCTTTTTATCCCTTACCTAGACATGGGGGCACTGAGAAATCAGTCTCTACCAATGAGAATATTGTTCCATGCCACTGGCCCTGCGAGCCAAGGGCTACACTTATTTATGTAGCTATCTTCTCCTCCTACTGAGATATAAGTTCCATAAGGGCAGAGTGTATTTCCCTTATTCATGGTATCTCCCCTGATACAAAACACTATGCTCTATACAGCACAGATCCTTAATAAATATTAGAATAAAATTGATTTGTTCCCCTTTTGCCTACAAAATAAAGTATTATCCTGGCATTCAAAGTCAATCATCTCACACTATTACCTTTATACTCTACATTCCAGTCAAACTGGCTCTGGCTTCCTTTAAGTCTCCACTAAAATCCTGCCTTCTACAGGAAGCCTATCACAATCCCTCTTTATTCTAGTGCCTTTCCCCTATTGATTACTTCCTATTAATCATACGTAAAAAAGCTTGTTTGTACATAATTATTTTCATATCTCTCCCTCCTCCTCCCCCTCCCCCCCATTAGATTTTAAGCTTCTTGGAGGCAGGGTCTATTTTTTTGTCTTTCTTGTGTTACGTAAGTCGCTATGGGACTCTCCATATTGGTGGAGATTGGTCTGTTGGGGGACCATGGTGCCTAGGCGAGGAGAATGTTGGGAGTATTGGAGTTGGAGAGAAGAGATTTAAGAGGTTCATCTGAAGAAAATAAAGTGACTCTTTTCTGTTCAACTCCTCACCATCCCTCACTTGGACACAGAGCATTGATCTCCACCAGTGAGGAGAAAGTCCCATGTGTTTCTGGGACTTATATTCCCAGAACTTAGTACAATGTCTGACACATAATAAATGCTTTTTGACTGACTCATTGAAATATTGTTATTCAGAGATACCCTCAGAGTATTGAAATATTTGTCATCTAAGAGCACAAAAATGGGTCATGTTTAAATTTATCCTTACAAATATAAGGAAAATGTGATGCTTCATATTACTTCATATTTCCTCTATAATGTGCTACATAAGTCATCCTATAAATATGCTTTCTGGGTCTTTTTTTGGCATGATTACTTAATCACAGCTGTCTTCCCTGGGGAATTAAGTATATGGTATATAATATTTCACATCTGAATTTCCTTTTTTTTAAAAATAGCTTACAGATATATAGTCATTAGTATTACAGAAAGAGAGAACCTTTAACCCTCTTACACATTTCCATTTGATTGCACAATTATTTTCTAACTTCCTGCTTACCACCAGACCCCAAAAGATGCAAAGATGAAATAAGGTCTAGTCATTGCCAGAAATGATTATTATGTAAGACACATAGTTCTTGACAGTTTGTGTGTGTGTGTGTGTGTCTGAGTGTGTGTGTATGTCTGTGTGTGTATTAGTCCCTTTTGGAACTCTGGTCAAGCCTATGGACTCCTCAGAATAAGGTTTTTAAATACATAAAATGAAATTCATAGGATTACAAAGGAAGTCTATTATAGTGAAATACACTTATTTAAAAAACATTAAGTTCATAGAACCTTATTAAGAATCTCTATGGGAAAGCAGTCATTTTTGCTTTCTAGTGGGAGTCCCTGGTGACTTGGGACACCACTTAGGACATTAATATTACCTCTAAAGTAGGAGTTCTATCTTCTCTCCCCAAATTATATGGAAACCTATCAATTAATCAGTCAATAAGTATTTATTAAATGCCTACTATGGTCCAAGCACTATGCTAAGCACTAGGGAGGCAAGTATAAAAAATGCAACAATCTCTAGGTCCAAGGGCATAACCCTGAGCTCCTGGATCCTACCCTCAGGCAATTCTTACAATAGTGGTCCTGAGATGCAGGTTTAGAGGGAGGTCTCTCTCTACAGAACAGGGGCCCCAAGTCTCTTCCAACCAAACTACTGGGGTATTCAAATATAATAGTAGATGTCAGTTGTTTACATAAGGCCTTGGGTAGAGATGTACAATAATGCCATTCCCTTGTCATCACCTATATTGCCTTTTTGTTCAATGGACTTCAATAGAACAATATTCGTTCATGACTGACAGCATTGTCCTTGGTACTGTAGGGTACAAAATAAGCTCATAATCTAGTTGTAATCATTCCTCTTACAAAGGTTTTTGTTATTGTGGTTTTAAAATAATACAAGACTGTATTTGCTATCACAAAGTACTGTGACCTTTGTGCAAGTTCATTCTAGTACAAATGGTGACCAGCCAATAGGGGTCTAGTCCTTTGAGCATGAGCAGTCTGCTGCTCTGCCTGGTAGACAGTCATTTGGATGACATTTGAAGAATTTATTGCCTTCCACTTCAAAGCATATTCAAGCTTTTTGTGACCATTTTATATCTGCATATTGCATAATGACAGAAAGTCTAATTAGCTGCTGAACTAGTAATAAATACTAACCAGTCAAATCTTCTATTTTTTACTTTCTGCTGAAGGGAATAAGGACAACTCTCTGAGTTCTAGAGGACAGTATAGAGGCACCGTTCCCCACATTCGATCACCCATAAACAGATGGTTTCATAGAGATGAGATCAACTCCTATCTGTGGCAGAGTCCAGGAAGGCCCAAGTCATGAGGAGCATCCTGCTTAACCTGCACCAACTATGGATCAACTTGGCAACCAAGAAGCCATGGCCTGCAAGTCATGGCTGATCTCTGGACTTACTGCACCTAGAAGTAAATTCCAAGGTGAAAATGTTTGTAGCAACCACTGGAAGAGAAAAAGACTATACCCTCCTTGGAGAAGGGGAATTATTTATATTTTTGCTATATCTTTTCAGTAACTATCACTTTATATGAGCTGATTTCGGTTAATTTGATATGATTATGATAGAATGTTAATCAATAGAGATCATACTGAGGACATCAGAATGGGGACTTGAAGTGAGAGCATTTGAAAGATATCCCCCTAACTCCTTAGGGATCAGCTCACTCTCCACTTTCCATCTGCAGCTCTGCTTGATTTGAATTCCATGGAACATGATGCCCCATCCAGGATAAGATGATGACCTAAAATCTTATCATCATGCTGATTTGGATACTAAGATCTTCTCAACTCTACCAAGTTTCCTTTCCCCTCTGATTAGAGGACTGGGAAATGAAGAACCAAACTCCTCCCAAAGCTTTCCTTTATAGAAGGCTAGATCTGGACTCTGACTCTCCACTTTCTATTAGCAGCTTTGCTTGGTTTGAACTCCACAGAAAATCCATACCCTCTAGTCACACACACACACACGCACACTCACACACGCACACATACTCATACACTCCCTCTCTCATATACATACTCACATACTCACACACACTCACACACTCCCTCAAACACACTCACACACACACTTACACTCACACACATTCACACTCACATACACTCACACTTACACACACTCACACACTCACACATACTCACACTTACACATTCACACATACACTCTCACACTCACACCCTCACACATACTCATACTTATACACACACACTCTCATACACACTCACTCACACACACTCACACTCATACATTCACATATTCACACACACACTCACATATTCACTCACACAATGGCGCACACATTCACACACTCACACACAATGACACACACACTCACTCATACTCACATACCTTCACACACACATACATACATACACACACACACACACACACACATACCCTTTTCAGTTTCCTTTTGTGTTTCTCTTCACCATTAGGTTGTAAGCTCCTTGAGGGCAGGAACAATCTTTTTTTGAATGTGTATCCCCAGTACTTAGCACAATACCTGGCACAGAATTGAAGCTTAATAAATGTTCATTAAATTGCACTGGATTAGGTTGGATTGGGTTGGATTGGACTGGGTGTCCCTAGAAACCTGAGGCAAAGATGTATATAGTCAGCCATGCTTTTGAGACCTGACCTGTGTCTGTGTGTGTTGGAAGTACAAATCTATATCCAAGATAAATAGTAGGTACCTAGAAGAGGCCCTTTATAAAGGAGCTTATATAATATCAGGAAGAAACCAAGTACACATCTAAGTAAATAGAATTTCTATACAAGGTAAACACAAAGTAAATAACCACTAATAGATGAGGTGATCAGAAAGTGAAATTTGAGCTAAGCTTTGAAGGGAGCTAAGAATTGTAAAGGGTGGAGAAGAGCAGGGAGGCATAGGGGACATCTTTCACAAAAGGCATGGAATCAGGAGACAGAATGTTATATGTGAGAAAAAAACAAGTTGACTGGAGTCCAGAGTACATGATAACCTGAGCTCAAATCTCATCCTACTAGTGTGACGTCAGACATCTATACAATGAGTAGGTTGGTTGGACCATTTGGCTTCTAAGATTTCTTCCAACTACAAATCTTTTAACTATTGATCCTAATAAGCTAGTTTTCTAGTTGTCTTGTTACTGTTGTTCATCCTTCACATTTTCAGAGAGGACCGATGACATCACAGGGGGATGTCTTGACTTGCAAATGAACTGATTTAAGTGAGGCAGAGTTGCACAGTCATCAGCCTCACACTCTCCCTGTAATATAGTGTCAGAGACCACCAATGGTCTAGGATCGCAATGGATGACCTTGGCACCTTTGAGTGAGCAAACTCTAAGTGCTCCATAGCACCTACTTTAAGCTGTCATCATGGCAAAAGTAAGTCAGAGCCAGATTATGGGAAGTTTTAAATGCCACAGGAATTGTGTTTGATTCTAGAGGCAATAGGTAGCTGCTGGAACTTTTCTGAGTAGGGAAAGTACATAGGCAGATCTTTATATCTGGCAGTTGTGTGAAGGATGGATTGGAGAAGGCAAGGAGGTTATTTCAATGACCCAGATGAGGGATGATGAGTGCTTAAACTAGGATGGTGATTGTATGAGTGGAAATAGACAAACATGAGAGGTTTTTGGAAGCATAAATAGCAAGATTTGATAATTGATTGGACATGAGGTATGAAAGAGAGTGAAAAGTCAAAGATTAAGCCAATATTGTGAACATGAATGATTCAAAGGATGGTAGTGCCCTCAACACATGATTGATGAAGAGGAGTGGTTTGGGGGAGTAATAAGTTCAGTTTTAGACAGGATGAGTTTAAAATTTCTATGGGATGTTCAAGTGGAGATGTTTAATGGGTATTTGTGAAATAAGACTAGATCTCAGGAGAGAAATTAGATATATAGGTCTGGGAATCACCTGAATAGAAATTATACATATACCTGGAAGAGTTGAAAAGCCTGGAGGGAAGATGGATGAATGGAGTCCCAGGACTCAATCTTGACATATGCCTATAGAGAGTATTACATAAATAATTCTAACAAAGGAGACCGGGCAGCTAAGTGGTGTAGTAGACAGAGGACTCGACCTGGAGTCAGGAAGACCCGAGTTCAAATTTAGCCTTAAACATGTATTAGATGTGTGTAGATACTTACTACCTGGACAATTCACTTAATTTCTGTGTGCTTCAGTTTCTTCATCTGTAAAATGGGGACAACAACAGTACCTACCATCCTGCATTGTTGTGAGGATAAAATACAATAATTTGTATTATTGTAAGATAATATAATATTCATAAAGGGCTTCTTTCTAAACCTTAAAGCTCTATGTAGATTTCACCTAGCTGAAAACCAAAGAGGAGAAATCCCTGAAGAGGAGGGAATAGTCAAAAATGTTATATGCTACAAGCTGTCATGAAGAATGAGGACTGAGAAAGGACCCTTGGATTGGCAATTAAGAGATCAATGATAGAGAAAAGAGTCTCCATGAAATGCTCAGATCTGCAAGTACATGAGAGGAGACAAAATGTTGGTGATAAAATCCAGACACGATTGAAATGACTCAACAACAATAATTAAAATCCATAGACTCACCTATCAATGCTCTTACTGGAAGGGAGGGATAGATAGTAGTGATTACAGTCTAAGTGAAATGAAAGCTTTTCCTTTAGTCGTATACTTAACTTGATTTTGATTCAACAAATATATATTAGAGCAATTACTCTCTGTAAGACAACGTGCTAGATATTAGGGATACCAAGACAAAAATGGCAAATGCTCCCTGCCCTCAGGAAGCTTACATAATGAGAGAAGAGGATATAACAGGTACCCAGATAACTTGATAAAATAATTTGAGGAGGGAGAAAGCACTGGTTAATAGTTATAACAATAGTTAACCTGTATATGGTACTTACTATGTGCCAGGCACTTGACAATCATTGCATCATTTGCTCCTAATAACAACCTTGGGAGGTTGGTGCTATTATCAGCCTTATTTTATAACTGAGGAAACTGAGGCGTACAAGTTACATAACTTGCCCAAGATCATAGCGCTGGTAAGTTTCTGAGATGAATAATATCAAGAGTTCAAATTTGGCTTCAGATACTAATTAGCTGCGTGACCCCAGGCAAGTCACTTAATCCTGTTTCGGTTTCCTCAACTGTAAAATGAGATACAGCAGGAACTAATCACAGTGTGATCACAGGTGGACATTATGATGAGGTCATCTATGAGAAATATTGTGAAGGAAGAGAGGATCAAAAAGTCATGGTACAACTTGAATACGATAGGGGGAGAGGAGGGAGAGAAAGGAAAGAGATGTGTTTTCTGAGGCTGAGAATCTCCAGGCCTGGGAAGATAGTGGTACAGTCAACGGAGATAAGAAAGTCTGAAAGATGGGTAGATTTAGAGGTAGGTAATAGATTCTATTTTGAACATGTTGAGTTTGAGCTTCCTATGGTACGTTCGGGTAAAGACATTCAACAGGTAATTGGTGATATAGGACAGAATCTCAGGAGAGAATGAAAGCTGGTAAGATACATTTAGAAATCATCTGCCTAGAAATAACTGAGCCTTTGGAATCAGATGAGATCAAGATCTCAGGTGGATAGAAAATACCTAACTCTTTTAGGAATGATGAAAAAAATACAGTCATACCATTTTAGAGTTGGGAAGGTCCTTGAAGACAATATAATCTAACCCCTTCATTTTGCAGGTGAAGTGGACCCAGAGAAATTAAGAGATTTGATATCAACATCTGCGATTCTGCTGAGTGCTTAGTGAAGAGGTACAAAATTCACTTGGAAATAAGAGCCACTAGGAATTTCATTTACATTCATTTTTGTCTATTGTTATGCGTCTCTTATCCAGAGCTTAACATAGTACGTGGCACAAATGTAGAGGTATTTAATAAATATTCATTGAATGAGTAAATGAATTTCACTGTAGTTCCTTCTAACCAAAGTTCCTAAATGAAAGTGCCCTGAGGCTTGGGATGAGAGCCAGTGAAGCAGGAGATTAATAAGTAGAGCTTTTGGGGAGGGCTTTATTTTATGTTGAGTGATGTAATGACCATACCACTCCTATTTTGCTGGAGGCAATGCAGCTGTGAGTTTAGTCAGCTAATATCGAACTTGAAAATCCTCAAAGAAGGGAAACATTAAGAAGGTAAGTATTGTGTTGGCCAGAATGTAAGCTAATGGTTTTGTTATTGCTGGTACAGTCAGTGTCTCTGTGTACACAAAAGTAGAAATGTAGAATGAATGCAGCATGCAAAACAGATTTCGTTCTCTTTGCTTGACTTTTCATCTTAAGCACCTTCATTTTCACGCCAATCTGGAATCCTGAGATTTGAGGTGAGCAACTCTCCCATGGAGTATTCTTGCAGAGTCCTCAAAATGGGTTTTGGGGGGGAACGTGATTCTTATCAGGGGCTAAACAGCATTTCCAAGGAGTTGTCTAACCCTATATAAAATAGTTGCCACAGATCAAGAACTTCAATTCAACACTAGATAGAGGTATATGAAAAAATATAGATATAATCTTAGCCTGGGGGAACTCTGGCTAGCTTGGTGAGGGTGTCGTTAGCTAAATATAGTAGCTTATGGACTCAGCTAAGGACTCTACCTTCTAGTCCCTGACCTTTTAGCATATGGGGGTCAAAAACCCACCAGACATCCCCGAAGAAGATACTGAGACACTGAAAGATTAAGTGATTAGTCCAAGGTCTCACACGTAACAAACAGAAGAGTCAAAAATGGATACTAAAATTACTCTGAATGTTCTTGTTTATTCATTTTTCAGTTGTGTCCAATTTTTTATGGCCCCATTTGGAGTTTTCTTGATAAAGATACTAGAGGGGTTTGCTATTTCCTTTTCCAGCTCATTTTACAAATGAGGATACTCAGGTAAATGAGATTAAGTGACTTGCCCAGGGTCACACAGCTTATAAGTGTCTGAGATCAGATTTGAACTCAGGAAGATGAGTCTTTCTGATTCCAGGCCCTGCACTCTAGCTACTTGCAACCATGCTGTCTTCATGTGCCACAATTTAAATTAAACCAGAGGTGACATGGTATTTTGAGCTCACAATCTGTTCAGGACCTAACTTTCTCATTCAGTACAATTCAATAAACAGTTATTGAGCACCTACTACATTGCTCAGCATAAAAGAAGCCCATGAGCTCTCATTCTGTTGGGGGGAACAATGTACACACAGGTAAGTACATACACAAAAATATACAGAGCTAACACATTTCGCTTCTGATTCTCAGGATTTTGCCACTCGGCTTCAGTTGCTCTCCCACTCTGGTTTCCTCAGTACCAGTGGCCTTTTCATGCTGGAAAATCCCTTTATCCCTATAGTCCTCCTCCCCCTCCATTCCCACCCCTATTTCCATTCTTCTGTTCTCTTTTATATTTTGTCTTTCTTCATTAGAATCCAAATTCCTTGAGGGCAGGAACTGCCTTGATTTTTGCTTGTATTTGCATCCCCACCCCTTAGCACAATGCCTGGCACATAGTAAACACTATGTTTCAGATACCATCTGAAAATAATGTCAATTCATCTCACATTTCTTAAGTGAAGGTATCTGAGTAACAATAAAAAGAATGTGATGGGGTATATTTGTCTCAGACAATAACTGAGATCATCATTTTTTAGGGTTGTAATGGAGGAACTGACAGGAAGATATATTCCCCGACTCTGTGAGGAGGGAATACTTTGGAACATTGAATTATTGGATAGAGGTAAGGGTAGGCTTATTTCCAGAGTGGGATCTTGCATTGATGAAGTAATAGTGACTGATGAGTTCTAGCTTCTAGTCTACAGGTTCACATCCACAGGGCTACCTAGACATACCTGTTTGGGAGATTGGTAGTGACCCTCTGGCACACTAGCCTAAAGATCTGACAAGTCACTAAGCCCTTACTCTAAGGAGGCATACTACATAAAATATCTGCAAAGCCAATCACACTCAATCATCTTCATGAAATCACCAAAGTCTTTAAGAAAATAGTAGATTTCTTTTCTTCTTCACTGAGTACACCCAGAGGCCTTCACGCTGGCAAGTTCCCATAACCATGGAGGGAGGGAGATCAGTTAGCTGGATAGAATAAAACAGAACTGGACAGAACAGTTACGTCAAACCTTGACATGTATTAATCTTGGCGTCATGAGTGTGTCACTATTCGCCTTCTATCCTACACAAACACAGATTCTTATTGTCTCAGGAGGTCATCTTTGCACATGTTCTCTCAATCAGGGTACATTTTATGCAAATAAAAACTGAGTTTAAAGGGTGGAACAATGTTTACATCTGGGAGGACCTTTTAATAGTCTTACCATATGTGGATCCCAGTCATCACCTAATTCCTCAGAGGATGCTGATGCTGATGTTTCCAACACTTTGAAAGGGGAACTTTAAACATCTCAAGATATTTTGAGGGCTGGATGAAATTTGGCTTCATTTTCTTGTCTGCTATATGGAAAGAAACTAACCAGAGTGAAGAAGAAAAGAAAAACACATTAAAAGCAAATATTCATACAGTGAGTGGCCACTTTCCTTCTTTTAAAGAAATAAGGGTCCTATTAATGTGATTGGGACTAGGAGCAGTGGAAGTATGGATGGTTGGAGAGGAATAGTTCATTTTTTTAAATGTTACTAATGGTCATAAAACCCTACTTTTACACAGAAGTCTGATGACTTTAGAGAGAAGATAGAGTATAAGAGGAAAAATTATTTTATTGCTGCTCGCCACGTATTGCTTAGTAATACTTTTAGTATTCAAAGATTATTACTTAGGGACATTTTTGTGTCTTCTCACCTGGGCTGTTGTAATACTCTCCTAATTGGTTTTCTGCCTCAAGTCTCTCCCCTTGCTACCCCATCCAACCAGATGTCAAACTGGTTTTCTTAAATACAGATCTGATTATATCATTCCCCTATCCAACAAACTTCAGTGACTCCATTATAATAATATAAACTCTTCTATTTCAGTTTTATAAAGCTTTACAACCTGGCCCTAATCTATTTTTCTAGCCTTATACATTAATCTTTTTTTTAATTTCACAATCATTTCCTTGCTGTTCTTGGTGGACAATACTCCATCTCCCATCTCCACATTTTATGATGATTTATATCATTTCAAGAATTCCCTTCCCTACTTAGCTCTATTTTAAAAATCTCTTGTTTTTTTCAAAACTCAACCCAAACTATCTTGTACCTGAATGCTTTGCTATTCCCCCAGCTGTCGTTATCCTCCTCCCAATGTTTATTTATTTATTTATTTTCCATAGACTTTGTGCACTTGGAGAAGAGCTGATCAGTTGATCTCTTCTGAGGCCAAATGATGAAATCACAGAAAGTAAGAGTCAGATTGATGAAAGAGATGATATGAAGGTCTTAAACTGCAAAGACGTATTCACCCTGTTAGACCTTTAGAGTGAGAGAAAGGATTATTTCTCTTGTATTAATAATCATTTATTGAATTAGGACCAAGACTTTTTTTCAGACACCTGTAGGTTGTTCAGTCTCTAAACATCATTACTGATGAATGATATTGACCAAATCCATGGGGGTACATGCTTTTTGATCTTAGATGAGAGACCCCATATGACTGGCAAACCTTGTAAAGAATTTCTACCCATTGTGCTCTACTCAGCCAGGCTTGGGCAGGGGGATAGATCCCTTGTCTAGTTTGCCTGAGACTGAGGGTGATCTAGGAGAGAGAGTGTGATCAGCCATGTCCCCCAACCCCTCATTACAATAGGTCTACATCTCATTATAATGTTCATTTTTCTCATTAATTATTAACCAGTCAGAGTTAATTGCCACCCTCAGGAACACCTACTCTCCCAAAGACATAGAACAATTGAGTGGGTTCCACAAAGAGTCTTTAGCATCCAAGAATGCCACTGATGCTTTTTACTAGTTATTTGCTAGCATAACTAATAAAATGATTAATTACCCAGAAACTGTCTTTCAAAACTTTTTATACATAAAAGTAGTATATAAAGAACTTGCCACTGGTTGGCCAAAATATTCGCTAGGCTCCCAGTGGCCCTTTTGGAAGTGAAACATAATATATAGGGCAGGCTTGCACAACATACAACCAGTGGGCCACTTGCAGCCTGCCAAGGGATTTCAGGTAGCCCTGGAAAAATGTAGAGGATGTAAAAGAAAGTAAAGATGTAACAAGTGCTTTGTCCATGCCCCGTTTAACCAATCTTCCACTCATCACAACATGTAACATGGCAGGTGGGTTGCCGCTGTTAACACTCTCCTGCGGCAACCAACCATCGTTAGTTAGTCTGTCTCCAATCTGACAGGAGCAAGAGTTGTATCTTTTCACTGTGTTTTCCATCCTTACAAATGTAAACAGTCAGAAAACCTGAAAATGTATTAAAACTTGTACCACTTAGCAAAGTGATTTTTTAACATTAAAGTGATTTCATGATAAATAAAACTCTTAAGTAATAAGTGTAATTAATTGATATTAATTGAATTTTCCCCTTTTTTAAATATTGTTTATTTTCAAAATAACTTAATCACTATCTATACCTTTACTTGGAAAGTGAGCCGCCAAAAACCTATCTGTAGCTCAGAGAAGTTTAGCCTAATTTAATTTTGGCCCCTACCTACTGCTAAGTTGTGAAGGTCTGATCTAGGGAGTCATTAGTAGCAGGAGACAGTTCTGAAGGGTATGAGCTCTGGTAGTCAATAAGGGAGCCCGCTATGAAAGAGAGAATAGCTCACCTCACTGGTATGTGTGAGCCAGTGTGCATGTGCCTGTACACACACTTACACACACACACACACACACACACACACACTAACCACGGCATCTTACAGAGAAGTGACTTGCCCAGTAGGAGACATTCTACTCAGTAGGGAGCAAGCCTAGAGTGTCTAGCTGAGTGATCTGCCCCAGTAGAGGTGTTGGGGAGAAGGGTGAGAATCACAGAGAGAAAGGCTTTGGTGCATTTGGAATTACGTTTCCTTGGCCACATTTCTGCCTCTCTACCAGAGTACTTCATATGTGTACCTCTTTCTTCAACTGACATCGTATGCAGGAGAGTTTGCCTCATTTGTTTGGATTTGGGGGGTTTTGGGGGAGGGTGGGAGAGGAAAAATATTTTATAGCCATTAGCCTTATGAGGCCATTTCAGTAATGAAACAAAATGCCTTTGTTTTAAAATAACTGTATCTACTGGTTGACTATAAAGGGTCAATATATTGCTGAAGTTTCAAGAGCTATAATTTTAGGAGCTGGTCCCACACAGGGCCTTAAAGCTAGGGTATATACTCTGGAAGATCCACATTGTATATGAGAGTTAGAAGGTGGGGCTAAGTCCCTGAGGAGAGAGTACAAATCTTTGTGAATGAGTGAATATAAAAGTATTTGTTAAGTTCTTACTACATGCAAAGCACTGTGCTAAATGTTAAGAGATAGTTTTTAAAATGAGACTCTGTTCCCAAAGAACTCACATTCTAAGGAGGAGACAAAGCATATACTACCCAAGGTTTTCAGCTGCAGATCAGATGGAAAGACCTGGTAGACTTTAGGATGCAGCAGCAAATCAAATGGCAATACATCTTTTTTTGATGTCATTTCCCTTGATAAAACCATATCTATTTCTGATGTTGAAATATTTGAAAATGTCAAAGCTTTAGGTGAAGAAAATGTTCTTTTCCCAGTCTTGGTAGCTTTGGTTGCTGAGAAGGTGGGGCCATTGACAGGTCACATTCCCTTGGATGATGTCCGTGGGAACTGGAATGGAAGGGAGGCGGGAGATTTCCTAAGGCTCTAGGGATCTCAATCCTGGACTGTTTCCATTGAGGTCTGAGACGGAGATAGAAGTGTTTGGATCCTCCTGGCTCATGCCACTTGCTGTCTTTCCTTCAGGATATCCTTCTGCTTCAGCAATAGCATTTAAACTCCTTGGAGGCAAGAACCGTTTTATTTTTGTCTTTGTGTTCCCAGTGACTATCACAGTGTACACACAGTAGGTGTTTAACAAATAAATGTTGATCATAGCCTCTAATGCTACAAACCACTGCAGACTACCAGGTTTGACTCTCTTTCCTATTTCTCTTCTCCCCCCAAATTTCATACCTATTGAACTCAATGGGATGGAATTATTGCATTCCATCCATGTATCTAGCACTGTACTAGTCACAATGGGAATACTGAATAAACCCTTTGAAGGATTTTAAAGGTAACTGGGGAAGAAAACAAAACACACAAAACACTTAAATAATATGTATCACAAACATATATTTTCTCCCTCTGGAGATGAGCAAAGGGCTCAAACCAATACTGGGCATCATTCCTTCCCTTTTCATGATCTTCTAAAGAAGCTTCCTTGATATAATGTGAATAATATCCATCAATAAACATTTCTTAAGAGCCTACTAAGCAGCAGGCACTGTGCTAAATACTGAGGAGTAAAAAAGAGGCAAAAGACAGTTCTTGCTTTCAGTAGTCCTTGCTAGTAGAGTTGACAAGATGCAAATAAATAAAAATAAAGCAAAGCTATTTACAGGCTAAATTAGAGGTAATTAAAAGAGGACAGACACTAGAATTAAGAGAGAAAGCTTCCTGTAGAAAGTTGAATTTTCATTAGAATTTAAAGAAAGTCTGGGAGATTAGCAGTCTTAGCAGAGGAGGGAAAGCATTCCAGCCCTGATAGACAGCTAGAGAAAATGCTCAGCCACCTCAGACAGAAGAGGAGACAGAGAAAATGGGAGTGCTCTTCTGAGACCAGAGACTGAGGTAGCACTGCTTGGCTTCTAGAGGAAGGAGAAGTCTAACACGACTGATTAACTAATTTATCATGAGATAATTAGGAAAGCAGACTTATCTAAATGTTTTAATAAAAACAATGACCATAATAGACAAGAAGGCAGTATAGCAGATAGAGAAGAGTCTGAAGTCAGGAAGACCTGAGTTCAAATCCAGTCTCAGATACTTCCTAGCTGGCTGACCCTGAGCAAGTCACTTAATCTTTGTTTGCCTTAATTTCCTCCCCTGTAAAGGGGTTAATAACAGCACCTACCTCCTTTGTTATTGTAAGGATCCAATGAGATAATAACTATAAAGTGCTTAGCTCAATTCCTGTCACATAATACGTAGAATATAAATGTCAGTTAGCTGTTAGGGTAATTAAGTGGCTAAGTGAATAGAGCACTGGGCTTGAAATCAGGAAGAATCATCTTTCTGCATTTAAATCCAACTTGACACTTACTAGCTGTGTGTTCCTCTGCAAGTTACTTAACCCTATTTGCCTTAGTTCTTCACCTGTAAAAGAGCTGGAGAAGGAAATGACAAACCACCCCTGAATCTGCCAAGAAAACCCCAAAATGGGGTCATGAAGAATCAGAATGAACAAATTATAATAGTAGCTGATATTTATATGGTGCTTTTAGGGTTAATTTCCATTAAATTCCACCCTGTCAAGTGTGTTCTCTCAATATCCACATTTTGCAGATGAGGAAACTGAGGTCCAGTGAGGTCCAGATGGAGTGCTTGTGCTTAGATACCAATTCCAAGATCACTTTTCTCAATAACTTCAAAACACTATCCCTGACAGTTTTCTCCCCAGCTCAAGGACATTATGCCTAGCAATAACTCATGAGTGGAACCCAAGAGAACAAACTATCTTTCCCCATCACAAGAATATGCTTGTAAAAATGGGACTATCTTGTAAACATAGAATTATTGTGTATTGATTTCCAAAGGCACATCAACTTTCAACACTATCTTGCTACAGATGTAATAGACCAAAAACACACTCCTGAGAAGTGTCTTCCCCTGGTTTCCAGTAGTGAATGACACCTATGACCAAGGATGTATATTATCATCTAATTAGCATATCTGCCAGATAATCCACTATTTTTCCTATATAAACTTTAGCATCACTCCTGCTAGGTTGCAAGTTCCTTAAGGAGCTTTGCCTGCTGTAATAGCATAACATGCTAACTTCACTTAATGATTGCTTGAGTCAGTGAATTCATTCCAGACAACTCCCTCCTGTACTTCAGTCCTTAAGGGGTCCCTGAACTTCTCAAACACCACCCCAAACCTCAACAAGGTTACATATATTGTCATACAAGTGGAATTTGAAACCAGGTCTGTTTGACCAAAATTTCACCACAGTCTACTAATGAGAGTTTTTGTCTTTGAGTATAGGCTGCGAGATCCATATGTACAGCATAAGTTTTCAAAAAAATAGAGACAGGTTGTTGCTATCTTTGTCTTTCATTCTGGAAGAGGACCACGACATCAGGTCGGCAATGCTGAGACATGCAGATGAATTGAATTTAAGTGAGGCAGAGCTGTGCAAAGATACCAGCCTCACTTTCTCCTCTGTAGCTATCTGAGTCTAGTATAAGATATAGGTCAGGGTGACTGGAGATGGGACAGGATGCAGTGGGAGACTTTGACCTTTTTAAACTAAGGTCTTTAACCGGTCTCAGTTTGACTGAGGAAACACCTATTCAGTGATTAAGGCTAGGTAAGCAATGAGGCAGAGAGAAGCCTATTTAAAAAAAAAAAGTAATCTGGGAGGGGAAGATCCTCAAGGTTTCTGACCAAAACAGAAAAAAATTGCTGTTTACATTCACTCTGAACCCATTAAGGGTCAAATAATAACCAAGTAGGGCTTGGTCTGAAACCTATCATTGGCCAATCAATGAGACCTAGAGTGATTTGGGTTTAAGGAATAGTCCTTAAGAAAGAAATCTAGCCCATAAACCCTAAGATATTTTGTGAGGGTTCAGTGATCAAAATTTACATTCCTTCAGCCAGAGCACCCACAGGTATGGGTGTGATACCCTAAGTGGACAGAGGAAAGGGAAGGGAAGGGAAGGGAAGGGGAGGGGAGGGGAGGGGAGGGGAGAGGAGGGAGGAAGGACGGAACGAAGGAAGGAACGAAGGAAGGAAGGAAGGAAGGAAGGAAGGAAGGAAGGAAGGAAGGAAGGAAAAAAGACCAGACCTGGGGCCCAAACAGGAAAAGATATCATTCCATAAGGGAAAAAATGGGAACTAATAATCTAGCCTTAACTGGATATGGATTGCATGTAGAGCTGAACTCAGAGGCAGAGGACAAAGAGAAATGAGCTCATGAACTAAAGGGGAGTGTTGACAGCTGGTGTCTGAAAGAGATTTCTTAATGCTTTGAACCTGTGCCAACAGAAATGAGTAATATGAGCCTCTTTATGCTTTACTGAAACCATACATTTTATTATTTGTACCTTGTACTAAAGTTAAGTTGTATGCTTGGATCATCTATGATACAGGAGGCATCATAGGAGTGCCCTAGGTCAAAGAAGAAAGTGGAAAAAAAAAACCCTGAAATTCAGAGAAATATCTTCCTTATGTTCTTGGGTGGTGGTATTAAAGAGGACCCTTGTTTCCTCTCTCATACTCTCTTCATATATCCAATCTGTCGCTAAGTCCTAGACCCGGAGTTCCTGAGTCTCCACTAAATAACCATAATGACAGTGATACTAATAGCTAGCACTTATATAGCACTTACTGTGTGCTTCATACTATGCTGAACACTTTACAAATATTATTACATTTTGATCCTCACAACAACCCTGGGAGGCAGGTTATTTTCATTCCCATTTTACAGTTGAGGAAACTGAGGCAAGACAGAGGTTAAGTAATATGCCCAGAGTCACACAGCTAGTAAGTATCAGAGGCTGGACTTGAACTCAAATCTTCCACTATACCAAATATCTGCCAAAGTCTATTCCTATAGATTAACTATACTTGATGATGGAATCAAAAATTAGCTTGGAATTGAGTTGTATTATCTATAATACAACTGTATAATACATATAATCTATAATATATCTTGGCCTACTCACAGAAGAAAAGGCTATGATTACATGAGATAATATTAATATATAGTATATATAATATAATATGGATCACATGAGATAATAAAGTAACTAATATAATATGGATCACAGGAGATAACATATATAAAGGACTTAAAGTAGTGCCTGGTGTAGGGAACTTATTAGTGTATGTATGGGCAGCTAGATGGTACATTGGATAGAGTGACAGGCCTGAAATCAGGAAGACCCAAGTTCAAATCTGACCTCAGACACTTACTAGCTATTTGACACTGGGCAAGTCACTGAACCAAGTTTGCCTCAGTTTCCTCATCTGTAAAATGAGTTGGAGAAGGAAATGGCAAATCACTCTAGTACCTTTGTCAGAAAACCCCAAATGGGGTCACAAAGAGTGAAAGATAAACAACTGAACAACAACAAATTTATAGTAGACAAGTCGTTATGCATTGTTCATTGCTTAAATTGTTCCTGGACCAAAAGTAATAGCATGTTCTGCCTATTCCTGTGAGGAGCAGCTGGGTTCTAACCAGGTCCTATGACTAGGGCTCTTTGAAATGTAGTAAATGCTGGATGGTGGTAGAGTTTTGTCAGAGGTGGGAGCTCAGAGCTAATTTAGATTAAGTAAAATTATATTACTCACACAAATTGGTGTAGCTTCCCAGAGATAGTGGAATCTAGGAGATAAAGGGTTGTCTAGTCTCTGAAAAGTTTTGGCACGGCTCCAAAAATTCCATTCAGTGGGGTTATGACCCATAACCACCAAGGTGAGTGGGGTCCTTGTCTACTTTCTAAACGTTCTTGGTAAGTAGGATTAGAGGAGGGGGTAACCAGCAGCACCACCTGGTGGCTAAAGAGGTAAAAAAAAAAGGCATCAATAAATATTATTTATATATATGTTATATTAAGTAACATATTTTTAGTAACAAAACTTGTTTAGTAACAAAACACCATTATTTAATGGTGATTTGACTATTATACACTACAATGCAAACCACATCTGTCCAAGTATAAAACCCATGATAGCACACTAGGAATCTTCTAACGTCAGGATTAATAAGGATTCCACCGCATATTTTTAAAGACCCTCCTAACCTGACATTGATGAAAGTTTAGCCTTTATAATGGTGTTTCTTGTTTTAGAAGAAGTGTAGGAGTTAGTTATTAATGGGAAGCTTAGTATCTAAGGCTTCGGTGTCTTTAGGAGGATGGCCTTACAGAACTTCGTTATGCTTGTGGTCCTTTATTGTTCTTGTAATTTAAATCCTATTAAAGAAAACCTGATTGTTTTGAAGGTGAAGATTTGAATTTTTCATTATTGTTCTTATTTTCCATATGTTGCTTTTTGATGAATTAGTTAACTTTCTGTGAGTTGGCAGAATCATCATTTTCCACAGTGATATCACTGACATTTATTTAAGAAGCATATTATATTTGGTCTCCCTCCTCCTCCCCCACCTTAAAAAAAACTCAATCACTTCAGCTTTTGGTTGTGAAGAATTGCTGACTTTAGGGTTGTAGTTGTTTTGGTTTTTTTTCCCAGCAGACCCAGAATTACAAGAATTTTGTGATTTACCTCATCTTCTTTCTTGAATTTCCTCCCTTTTTATCTGTCTTTTTACATTTAATTCTTTCATTATACAAAACCTGGATTTAATTTCTAATTTTTGTCTTCATATAGTCAAATTAATTAAAACATCAACATTATTCCTTTATAATTTTACCACTGAGTCACTTGAAACAATTCAGAGCTTTATTAGTCAACAGTCGAATGACAGATAGGATATGGTATCTCTTGGTATTGCATACAGCTATAAAATTCTTGTTTAAAGATTGTATTTATTTACTGGCCACAAGCTATTGAAATGTTGAGACCTTGTCAGGCATAGTCGGTCTGGGCAAGTAGGTCTGAATTTGTTTTTCCATAATTCAGTGGTATCCAACTCTAAGACCCAATGGACCATAGCACACTAGGCCTTTCCTCTACTATCTTTTGAAGTCTGTCCAGGTTCATGTTCATGTTTCCACGATAATATCTATCTAATCCTGTGCCTTCCCCTTTTCCTTTTGCCTTCACTCTTTCCTAACAACAGGGTCTCTGGCAGTGAGTCCCATCTTCTCATTATGCGGCCAAAGCATTAAAGTTTCACCTTCAGTATTTGACCTTCCAGTGAATAGTCTGAATTAATTTCTTTAAGTATTGACTGATTTGATCTTCTTGCTACCGAAGGGACTCTCAAAAGTTTCAAAAGCATCAATTCTGTAGCCTTCAGCTTTCTTTATAGAACAACTCTCACAGTCAGACATTGCTACTGGAAAAACTATAGCTTTGACTGTATAGATCTTTGCTGGCAAGGTGATATCTCCGCTTTTTAGTAGGCTATTCAGATTTGCCATTGCTTTCCTTCCAAAGAGCAAGCATCTTTTAATTTCATGACTGTAGTCACCATTTGCAGTGATCTTTGAGCACAAGAATATAAAATCTGACACTGTTTTCATTTCCTCTCCTTCTATTTGCCAGGAAATGATGGGACTAGTTACCAAAATCTTAGTTTTTTTGATGTTAAGCTTTAAGTCAGATTTTATGCTCTTGCCTTTCCCCTCATCAAGAGGCTTCTTAATTCCTCTTCACTTTCTACCATCAGAGTGTTATCATCTAAACATCCAAGACTGTAGATATTTCTCCCAGAAATTTTAATTCCCACTTTCGATTCTTCCAGCTTGGCATTTTGCATGATGTACAACATGCAGCCTTGTCATATTCTTTTTCCAATCTTAAACCAATGTGTTGTTCCATGTTCAGCTCTAACTATTGTTTATTGGCCCACATATAGGTTTCTGAAGAGACAAGTAGGATGATCTGGTACTCCCATCTCTTTGAGAACTTGCCCCATTTTGTTGTGATCCACACAATCAAAGGTAGTGTAGTTAATGAAGCAGAAGTAGACGTTTTTCTGGGATTCACATAATCCAGTGAATGTTGGCAATTTGGTCTTTAGTTCCTCTGCCTCTTTGAAAACTTTCCCACTCTTCTGGTAATTCTCCATTCACATATTGCTGAAGCCTAACTCACAGGCCTGAGCTTCTCTAACTCAAAAAAAAAAAAAAATCAAAGGCCCATTGTCCTTGGTGTGAATCAGTGTTGCCATGGGGCCTCTACTGACTCCTATAACCAAAGGCTCTAAAGAAATTTTCTACCTTAATCCTTCACCCCCCTATCCTTGGTGCTATCCTAAAAATTTGGTAGTACACTAAAGCCTTTATCTCTCTCTTGCTTTTTTCTACCTTTTAAATTATTAAAATATAGTAATGCAACCAGTTAAACATACTTTGCAATCATTTACATTTAAATAAAATAATTTTATAGCACATTAAATAGTAATTTCTAAAGTCTTATTTTTATTTGAACTTTACAGAAGCAGAATGGTTTTAGAAAATAGTTTTTTCTAAAGTGGTAGGCCAAAGTTTTAGCATTTTACTCTTTTAAATGATTTATTTTGATCTCAGTTCCTCCAAGGTGGCACAATCAAGCATGTATACTGGTCTGGGAGCAGAGTGAGATTTTTGTGCCCAAAATCTTAGCAATTTCCTCTCCATAGCCATCTGGCCTCCAGTTCTGCCAAGCCGGCACTGCGGGGCTGGGATTCAGTCAAGCTGTGGGGGCAGGGCTGCCATTCAGTGAGAGACAAAGACCAGCTCCCTTAGGGCCTCTATACAGGGCCAAGGTAATAACTAGCTCCTCAGTGCCCCGAGGAGTTTTACAATCCAATAATGGATGTTGGCTGCGGTAGGGGCTGAAGTGGCCTGCCTGATGTGGCCTCTGGGGCTGCTGCCTAAGACCGGAGCTATGGGAAGGCCTTTCTCCCTTCCTGATCAGCTGAAAAAAACCCATCACTGACCTTCAGTGCCTGTGGGCTGAGGGATCTGCAAACCCGCTGCTACTGGGACTGGGGATTCCACAACTAGAGGTTCCACCCCAAGGAATGTTTGCTGAGAGTCCCTCTCTATGGGTATTTTATGGGCTGGGTGGGGAGAGCCTGCATTTGTGTGTCTTTCTACTCCATCATCTTGGCTCTGCCCTCTAAATGATTTATTTTGAAGACTTAATCTCTTCAGTGTTGCTCTGATTTTTTTTTTTTTTTTGGTAATTGATCCAGTTTGTATAAGCACACTATTATCTTGTCCATAATGTTTAGTTCCTTATAACTCAAAACAAGGATATAGAGGCTGTGAAAGCCTTCACTTGTATTGCTAACTGGCTAGTTGATCTAAAAGGTATCAACCTCTTGGCTCATTCAAAGTATATAGACTCCTAGACAAGTACAATAAACACTAATACACCCAGGATCTGTTGTTCTGGTTAATTGAACATTCTAGTTAACTAAGAGTTATCATTAGTAGCCAAAGAAGAAGTTGTAAGCAGGGTCCTATGCCCTAGGAACAGGAGTTCTTTGCTCCAAATCATCCTAGTTTGGAATAGGGCTACTTATGGCCCTTAAATAGGAGAAATAAGGAACCTAACCTATAAGAAAAACTATGATGAAGAAGGAACAGTGCTAGATTTGTAGTCAGAGAACCAAGGACATGTCTCAGTTGAGATATTCCTGTACAGAGATTCAGTTGAGGGTATGGAGGAATTGTATACCCTAGCAGTAGATAATGACTGAAGATTTTCAGTTTAAAACTGAAAGGGAAAATTTGACTAGGTGGGATGGCCAATCTCAGATCTGAATTGGGCCCAAGGCAGTAGCAATGTTTGATTAAGAATCCAAACCAGGAGCCTGTCCAATGTTCAAGCAGCCACTGGGAGGCCAGATCTATGATTCAGGAATCAAGGTTTTGACTTTGATTAAGCAAAACAACGTCAAACTAGGCAAAGAGAATTTCAATTTTTCACACTCAATGACTTATAGGCACATCCAAGCTTTTTTAAGTCTCATGGTATAAAACAAATCCCCTACTCTCCAGATTTCCCTGAATTCCTTTCAGTTAGACTTCTACTCTATGTAGTAGTGAATAATTTAACCACCTGCTTCTTGGGACTCTGATCTAAGATTCTTCTCTCCTTCCAGCTATTTAGCATTTAGGGATCTGCTCCTACTAGTGGAGATGTGCTCTTGACAAGTAAACAGATTTGTAAGAGTCTGGTGGGCAGTAAGATTGCTAACAGAAGACTAGCTCACACCATGCTCTGTGCTGTGGAAATTGGCACCCTCATGGTACTATAATTCATGACAGGAAACAAGAAGTTAGTTCAAGTTTCCCTTCTATGGGTAATTTTCCAAGCATGTGCCACTTACCTACATACATGAACTTTATTTCCAGTTAAAAATTAGCTGACACCACTGAGAAGGTCAAATGGAAGTTCTTGATTCATTTCATTATTTGGGTTATCTGTATGGATCAGAAACAGCTTTAGTTAATAAAGCTATTTTCTCTTCCATCTGCAGAAAATATAAAGGCAAACCTGAAAACCAGTATCTTGTATTGGACTGTTTCTCTATGCTAATATTTGGAACAGATGAGGCATGCGTTTATTTCAGAAAGCAATCTAGGGATGTTGAGGATTTGCAATTTTAAAAAAATCCTTTCACTAAGAATTACTTTAAATAAAATGTAATGACTCTTTAGGTTCCCATTTTAAATTTCCCATTCTGTTTTCAGTCAGTCACCATAACCAATTTGGTAGGACAGAGATAAATGGTTTGTGTTTATCTGTATCCTTCTTTTCTCTTGCCCCAAGTGTTGATGGGAACATCAGGTGAGGTTTGAGGTTAATGTGTTGGCATTCACAATTGGAAATTTTTTAAAAATTCAGATTCACTAATCGTTTCTAAAGCATATAATAAAGGAGATACATAGATAGATACATATCTATTTGAATATATGGTGATTTCTTAAGAGAATTCAACTTATGCTTGGGTTCAAGAACTCAATTTCATAAGTGCAAGATGTAGGAAGCATGGTTAGAAAGCATGTGAGTTATAACACAAGATATAAATAAGGTTATCCCAAGGGCACTGAAGTGAAGTCTATGAATTATGAGAAAAGTGAGCCTAGGCTTCTCAAGATTGAATCTCACGTTAATTGAATGCCTAGATGCAGAACAAGGAGTAGTACCCAACTTCTGTGGGTACAGCAGAAATTCCTCACATTTAAATAATTATTTCAGTTAATTGTTAAATTAAATTAAAATTTAATAAAGTAAAAAATAAATTAAATAAATTTAGAGTTATTATGAACCTTGTAAACTTTAAGTGCTATATTCTTGTCATAACTATGGCATTCAGTTATAATATCTTTTAGGGTTCTCTTCTCATTGCTCCCCATATAATGATATCATTTGGTGGAAGGCTGCTGGGACCCAGAGCCACACTCCATCTTAGACCCCACCCTACCCCAGTACCCACTCTCTCCATGCTCCCACAAATCAAAGCTCTTTCACAAGCTACCAGGCCCCCAATGTCTGGACCTCAGGGCCCCCAGGACGGATAGTTCATTACTCCCCACCACCTCGTACCAGTAGAACTGCCTGGGCTCCACATGTCCTAACCTACAATATTAACAATCCATCCATGAGTTCTATGCAGAAAATCCAAGAAAGTGGCATCTTCTGCCATCCATCCAATGTTCACTAATATCCAGTGTATATTGTAGGTTCATAACTAACAGCAGCAGGATGTTCCACACAGCTTTCCCACCCTTCATCTCTGACATCCATGGAGTTTGGCTCCTAGATGAGATTTGTCCCAATGCTATAGATTTGTTGTTTTCTTGATTTTACACAAAGCAATGAGCAAAACAGAATAACTAGAATTCAACTTGCACATGATAGACACTAAATAGGTGCTTATTGATTGATAGACTGAAACCTTCAGATAACCAATATGTTTGTTGCACTCCACTTGTAGATTTGGAGCAGCTAGGTGGTGCAGTGGATAGAGGATCAGTGCAGGAGTCAGAAGGACCTGAGATCAAATCTCACCTCAGACACTTGACACTCACTAGCTGTGTGACTTCAGGTGTCACTTAACCCCAATTGACTCATCCTGGGTCATCTCCAGTCATCCTGATGAATATCTGGTCACTGGATTCAGATGGCTCTGGAGGAAAAGTGAGGCTGGTGACATGCACAGCCCTCCTTTGCTCAAAACAAAGTCAAGTGAAAGTTATGTCATCATTTCTCTGATGGTATGGTCTTCTTTGGCAAGGAAGGATAAACACACACTTCTAGATTTAAAAAAATGGAGACTTGGGACAATTACACAGAATACTGTTGTCTGGAACAGAGATGTCAAACATCCAACCTAAAGCAGCATGCTGTGAATACACAGCACTCCTGAGCACCAAGAACCACACTAAAATGTAGTTGGAAAATATTTTACAAAATAAACAAAATAATAATATAACAGATAATATTACATTTTAAACCTTAGCCAACTTTAAAAAAAAAAACAACTTGGTGAATAGACAGCCATCAGAGATCTTTTAGTACCATTATGGATTCTATTTTAAGTGAGATACCACTGTTGTAGCATATCTCATCCCAATCAGGCAAATGTTCTCTATTTCTAGTATAAAAAAAATTAATTCACCTTATATTTTTGATAAGTCATCAACAACCAAACAGGTCCAGTGCTCCTTGTCCTTTTATCCCTGCCAGACCAGCTGGAATAAAGCATTCAGTTGAGGAATATTAATAGTAGACACTCAATAATACTTGATTTTGAGTTTGTTGTTGTTTAGTCATTTTAAAGTTGTGTCTGACTTTTCATGATTCCATTATGGAGTTTTCTTGGCGGATAATGGAGTGGTTTTCCATTTCCTTCTCTAGTTCACTTTATATATGAGAAACTGAGTCAAACAGGGTTAAGTGACTTGCCCAAGGTCACACAACTAGTAAGAGGTCCTTCTGACTCCAGACCAGCACTCCATCCACTACACCACCTACCTGTCCCAATTTTTAAATAGGGTAACCTCAAGAACAATGAAGTCAGAATCAAGCAAATCACTTAATTACTCTTAGTTTCAGTTTTCTCATCTGTAAAATTTTAAAGCAATATCCATCCCGCCCACCTCACAGTGCCACTTTGAGAATCAAGTCATTCCTTTCCACATCGCAGGGGTTAGCCTCAATCTGGAAAATCCACGTATTTTGGCCCTCCCTTTGTACCAGAGGGGAAATCTGTGTGGTATTAAAAGATAAACTATGTTGATGTAATACAATAATATATTATATATATGATATATATATATATATATATATACATATATATATATATATGTATATATATATACATATATATATATACATATATATATATATATGTATATATATATATATATATATATATATATATATATATATATATTTGTACTTCTGAGCTTCTTAACTTTTCTGTGTTCCCTGCTGGACTTCACATATCATCTGCAGCTTCTGCAAAATTCCCAAAATATTCCCACTTAATTTCTTATGCCAATCTGTGATATATCAAAATTAAGGTGGGAAAAGTCATGATGTGGAAGGCATGACAATAGATAGATAGATGATTGATTGATGGAGTTATAGATATGTACATAGATATACACCAGTATATACAGTATCCGTACAGTATCCAACACACACACACACACACACAGGAGCTAGCCAGCATTTATATAACTCCTACTGTATTCTAAGCACTCTGCCAGATGCTTACCTCATTTGACCCTCACAACAACCCTGGGAGGCAGGTATTAATATTCTCCCTATTTTATAATTGAGGAAACTGTCCTTATGGTTCAGTCATTTCAGTTGTGTCTGATTCTTTGTGACTCCAATTTGAGGTTTTCTTGGCAAAGATACTGCAGTGACTTGCCATTTCCTTTTCCAGCTCGTTTTACATATGAGGAAACTGAGGCAAACAGAAATTAAATGACTTACCCAAAGTCACATAGCTAATAAGTATCTGAGGTTAGATTTTAACTCAGTATTAGTAGTTACCATTTATACGGTGTTTCCAGTGTGCGAAGTGCTTTATAATACTTGTCTCAACTGATCCTCACAGCAACCCTGGGATGCAGGTGCTATTATTAGTCCTATTTTATAATTGAGGAAACAGAAGCAAATAGAAGTTAAATGACTTGCCCAGGGTCACACTAGTTAGTAAGTTCTTAATACAGATTTGAACTCTGGTCTTCCTGACTCCAGGATAGAATACTATCCACTTCACACACACACACACACTCTCTCTCTCTCTCTCTCTCTCTCCACATACGTATATATGATGTATGCACACATACACACATGCTATATTATATATTGAATAGATAATATATAAAATATTCACATATATTAAATATTTATATAATTATATTTATTATATCCATTTATATATTGTATTTATTTAATTATATTTAATATGCGAATCATTTCACTATATTTATTGTATAAATATTGTATTAATATCAAATCATATATTATAATATTAATCTATTTATTCTAATTGACTGATATAGTAATATATTAATTTAATTAATATGTAAAATGCATTACTGTATTGAAATATATAATATACATGAACCATTATTTTTATTTGACATGAAGACATTAGACCATGGTGTTTCAAATAGTGTTCTGCTTTGCTCAAAATGTGCTTTAAAATGTTCCCCCAAAATGCCTTTCACGATTGTCCCTGTCTGAGTTCCACATCTGGTCCAACAGATCACTAGAGTCTAAGGATTCAAATAAACAATCCATTTAGTTACAATATATTCATACACACATACACATACCCATACCATGAAAGCAGGTTTCAGGGCAGTTAAAAGCTTTCCAGAGGAAGATAAAATCAAATAAAGACCATTGGCAAAGACGTTAACAATAATGACAAGGAAGTCCTCTGTCCAAGTTGCAGAGATGACTCTTCTTTGCCCCCAAATGGCCCACAGCTAAGCCTCAAATCAGTCCTCCTGCGCCCAAAGCTGACTCAGATATCCTTAGACTGGTTTCATAACTTCTCTGCTTGAAATGCTCTCCAGTAGCCAAGAGAGTGGAGGTAAGTCAGTCCTCCCCACTTCTGTCCATATCTTAGTCTACAGCAAAGATGAACACTTTAAAAATCAGCGTGTCCGCAGAAAGCCAAATAATTCAAAACAACAAAAACTAAAGCCTACCCAGGCTTTAGGAAGAGATGATAAATTGAACATTCATAGAGTAAGAAGGAAGGGCATCTAAGATAACTTTTTTTCCCTGATTGTAAAGAAAACTAGGAGTTTGTATGACAAAGTTGAGATGGAATGTATCTGGGTCGGGGTTATAAGGAGAGAGGTTAAATAGTGTTCTAAGTGCTAAAGACCCCTCACACAGTATATTTCTCATTTCTGAACTATACATAGAAAAATCAAGTAAAGGAGATATGAGTGCAAGCTTTGAGGCCATCCCCAAGACTAGCAAGACTGCTCAGCAGAAGAAATATTTAATGAGAGCTGAATCTTGATGTGGGGAAGTTGTGCTCTCAATGGATCCCAAGTTATGTTCTGTGTCCACTGGACTACATCAGAAAACCTGAGTCACAACACTTCCAAGACTGGATGATCACCACCAAGTCATTTACCATCTCTAAACCTGAGTAGCTTCATCTGTAAATGGGGATAACAATCCTGGCACAACCTACTTTACAAGATTGCTCCTTAAGAGATACCATTTGAAGGAAGAGTTGTTGTGTACCCAAGGCATAAGGGGTAAATCGTATAAGCTACTCACAGTTGTCAGGTTATTCCAGGAGATAATATAGGCAACATTGAGTGGGACTCTTGACACAGATGCTAAAAGGTATGGCAATAGAAATTACCCCCTAGGGAATCTGAGTTGCTGAATGAAGCAAGAGAACTATAGTTTTACTTAAGTAGTTCCAGAGTCCACATTCAAGAAGGGAAGAAAAAAAACTCTTTAGTATGAATGAGTCAGTTTGATCTGTGTGAAGGAATGTCTGGGATCAAGAGTTCCAATGGCTGTATGACAAAGTTGAGACTGAATGCAGCTGGGTTGGGGGTAGGTATAAAGAGAGAGGCTAGACAGTGTTCTAAATGCTAAGGACCCCTCACACGGTAATGTTCATTAGAAATAAAGTTAATTAGAAAGTCGGACGAGAAAGTTCTATTAGAGTCTGTGTATCTGCTTGGAAAATTCTGAGTGTTCTACTCTATACATGAGAAAAGAATGTGCTTGGAGGGTATCCACAGACCCAGAACTTAGGACATCTGTATAAATGATTCTCTTCAACATCTGGAAGTACTCTAGGTAAGAGAAAGTTAATTTTCCTAAAATTAGAGTGGACAGTCAAAGATAAGTTTAACAGTTGATTAATAGTGATTAGATATCAATAGATAATTATCATTAGGAGATAATATACTGAATTTATACTAAGGTGTTTATATTTTGGTTATTCTTGCTTAAAACTCTAGCTTAAGTTTTTGAATAAAGTTAGCAATTAGAGTTTTCTTAATAATTTATTACTCTAATAATTTTATCTTTATAGAAAAAAAGCACTACTACTTGGACTGAGGATTTAATGCCCAAATAACTAGCCTTGCTGTGGGGGACTTATCTACTGCATCTTTCATCCACTATCAACCATCTGGTAACAGCTACCAAAACTCTGGACATGTGCCTGGGAGGAAACAACTCACCTCTCTCTTACATGACTTACAAAACCAAATCTATTGAATGATGGCAACTATCAAGTCATTTATCCACATTTTTTATTTCTCCAAGAGTCAAGCGACTACTTTATGTGAATACACTCCATCAAATCAGTGGGGAACATTTACCAGACTTCCACAGCTGTGGGAACAGGGAAAAGTTCATTATAAAAAGCCAGTTCAAACTCACAGCTAAAACAATGACACAGCTTCTAGGAAACCCTTCTGTCCATTTTACAAGTTTCCCTAAGGGGATGACTCTGTCTGTGAGTGCAGGGGGAGAAAGAAACAAAAAAAAGGTTGGTTTGTTTTTTTTTTAAGAAAACTTAGTGAAATAGTCAAACCACTGAAAATAGTCAACGTTTCAAGTCTTCTAATAAGTAGGATTCACTATTCGAGGTTTTGCTACTTCTGACATAAGGTGAACAGTGGGAGTTGGTCAAGTTGTCAGATTGCCAATTCAGCACTTAGGGAGCAGATGGGAACTTCTTCTTGTATTCTGTTTCACAGAATCATGTACTGAATCTCAGCTTGGTGAATATACTCAATCTCATCATCTTCAATTCTTATGTCAACTACCTAAATAGGAAGTACAGCACGGTTTTATGCAGTATACCATTCATAGTTTCAACCCAAATAATTGAATAGTTGAGTAGAAAAATAGTTGATCCTCCAGGCATCAACGCCTGGGGCATTGAAACCTTATTTGTCCTGTATATGTCACAGGCAGGATCTGAATCCAGGTCTTCCTCATTCTATGTCTGGTCCTCTATCCATTATACCAAATATGTATGTATGTATGTATGTATGTATGTGTGCACACATATATACATATACACATGTGTTTATGTATATATACATACATACACACATATATAAACCTAGGGTTTAGATTTTCATATTATATAACATACACACACATATAAATACATATATATATATGGAAAACTAAGAGAGGCAACTTGATGTAGTATGTATGTATGTACAGGTATATAATATACATATATTATATACATATATAGGCTTTCTGACATGCATATATATTATATGCTAAATTATCTCTCTATATATACATATATATGCTTTCTGACTGTACACATACACAGAGAATAGTCAAATCTCATTATGAAAGATAACCAAACTTCAAGGGAATGCCTAAGTTCTTTAACGATTTTAAAACTAATTAAGGTTTTTAAACTCTTATTGTAATGGAATGATGGCATATCAAGTATTGATAGAAAAGCACTGGCACTTGAGTTCAAGACCCATGTACAAATCAAACTAAGTGGGGTAATGGATAGGGCTCCAGGCCTAGAGTCAGAAAGACTCATCAGATACTTACTGGCTGTGTGACCCTGGGTAAGTCACTTAACCCTGTTTGCCTCAGTTTCCTCATCTATGAAATGATCTGGAGAAGGAAATAGCAAACCACTCCAGTATTTTGCCAAGAAAACCCTGAAAGGGACCATAAAGAGTCAGACATGACTGAAGTGATTCATTAAAACATTATAAGGATAGTATGCCCCCTTTGAATATTTTAAGGTCAGCTTATAACTATTTTAAATCAGATTCTAGGCTACTGTAGTGTTTTAGCTTGCTAAATGGGTGACCCTCTGTAACTCCCTGTGGCTCTAAGGGCATCCAACAACTTGACTAACTCCTCAGCTAATATAGTACACCTCCAATTCTTATACTCACTGAAGAAGAACAAGGTGCTTGCTGTCTTTGCAAATTTACTCACCAGAGAAGGAAAACGCACTCTCAGCTCTTAAAGTAGAAATACTTCCAGAGTGGGCACAGAGAATCCCACTAACATTTGGCCTACTCAATGATTACCCTCTTCCCCAAACCCTCAAGGAACTCAATATACTAGTTGAAGGCAGAAAGACCTCCATTCAAATCATGCCTCGGACACTTGTTGGCTCTGGGTTCCTGTCACATCACATAACCTCTCTGTTGACTCAGTTTCCTCATGTGCAAAATGAGAGGGTTGGATTAGATGACCCCTGTTGTCCCTTCCAAGTCTCAATCTGGGATTCTGAATGTCGGACATTATAAGCATGGCTGTTCCCTCTGTCTACAAAAAGGGGGAACTGGGCCATTCTCGTGTCTCTTCTTTAGGAACCAAGCTTGGTAATTATAATTTCACTGCATTCAGTTTTGATATTTTTGCTGTAATTGATCTTTCCATTTAGATTATTGTAGGCATTTTTCCCTTTTTAAAAGTAAGCAATGTTTCTAAAGCCCAATGGCCTTTTTCTAACAGAAATTTCTATACTAACATATGGAAAAGATTATAGACCAAAAGAGTAAAGAGTACCAAATTATGTTCAGGAGATTATCCTGGTTACAATTACATGCACTCATGAAATAAAGGGTCTAAATTTCTGCTTGTAGAGACAGAGAAATAATCATCATTTTAAAAGCCCTTGGTATTTGGCAAAAAAACCAGCATACTCATGCCCATAACTACAAAAATCCCAAGCTAAAACCCCTGTCGCAAAGGATTTATTCACAAAGATAATGTAAATGCCAGTTCCTAGTAAATTAATGGATTTCTTAGAATTGAGTAATATTGTAAATAAGATATGAAATCCTGGGGCAGGGAGGGGGAATCACAAGGAACAAAGTAGTGTGTGTGCATTTTACTTTATTTTCCTGGACTGTCTTCCAAAGGATATGAAAAATTTGTTTCTTGGGACTAGCTAAATTAGAAATGTTCCCTTTTTCCTATAAACCCATCCTATTTGGAGCACACAGCACAGAGCAGACATTTGCATAGATGCTTCGATGCACTGAACTGCCCCAGTCTCCCGCCAACATTCCAGCTTTACACGCTATGCCAGAACAAGGCTTTCAGGGGTAAAATGGAAGCATAAAGTCTAGAATAATAAATCCAGCAGACTAGGCATGAAACAGGCAGACAGAGCTAAAGCATCTCCTCTGTAGTTTGGAAATTAATGGAATGGAGTATACAAATATCTCTCTGTGATCTGAAATTGATGCTTTAGAGGTAAAGGAAAAAGGAATGAGCTTTTCCAAACTCAGTTTTCTGATCTGTAAAATGAATAAAATATTCATCCTTCTTCATCTAATTATTAAAAAGACTTTCTAACATGAAAGCGGTTTACAAATATAAATAACTATTATTTTTATTTTGATATCGCTTGTAGGCTTCAGAACCTTAAAATGTAGGAAAATATTTGCTTTATATCCTGTTTGCTTGCAGATTCTGCTCAGGTAACAGTGGATAGAGTGCCAGGCCTGGAGTCTGAATTCAAATCCGGCCTGGGGGAGTCACTTAACCCTGTTTACCTCCGTTTCCTCAACTGTAAAGCAAGATGGAAAAGGAAAGGGCAAACCACTCAAATATCTTTGCCAAGAAGACCCCATATGGGATCAGATGCAATTGAAAAATGCTTGAACAACAACAGTTGTGGTATATTATACTATTAATAGTTTTAATACCACTTTTTTTTCCTCTGTCCTATGGAGCATCCCAACTTTACACTGCTTCATATTCTCTTGCTCAGTTTATATGACCCTGTCTAATGTGTTTGACTGGTAGCATCTTTTGCTCTGTTCCTTAACTACGTGCCCCTAAAGCTTAAAGGAATAAGGAGTGTGTCCCAAAAGATGGTACCATTTGAACTATTAATTCTTAAACCTGCACTAAGACTTTTAGGACCTGTTTGTAAAGCTGGCATTTAGATAGCATTTGAAGGTTTGCAAAACATTGTACATGGTTGTTGTGGTTGTTTCAATCATATCTGACTCTTTGTGTCCCCATTTGGGGTTTCCTTGGCAAAGAGACTGGTATGGTATGCCATTTCCTTCTCCAGCTCATTTTACAGGTGAGGCAAACAAATTAAGCTACTTGCCCAGTATCACACAGCTAGAAATTGTCGAAGGGTGGATTTGAACTCAAGTCGTCCTGACTCCAGATCCAGTGCTCTATCCACTCTGCTACCTAACTGCCACATTATTCATGCTATCTTATTATATTCATGAAACAACCCTGGGAGGTAGGTACAATTTTTATGCTCATATTTTTGCAGTTGAAAAGAATGAGGCAAGCAAGTTCAGTGACTTATCCAGAGTCACACAGCTAGTGAACATCTGAAGTAGCATTTGAACTCAGGTCTTCTTGACTCTAGGTCCATCCCTCTATCCACTGAACCACATACTAACCTCCTTCTAGGATTGGAGAACATCTTAGGACAAGATGGGTAGTGGTTTAAAAAAAAAAAACAGACCCTGAGTTGTCTGGAACAACAGGAGGTAGAAATGGAAAGAAACCTAGGTTTCAAATCAGAAAATCTGGGCTCAATCCTTTGACTTTTTTGAATCTCAGAGTTCCCATATGTAAAATAAGAAAGCTGGAGGAGATGATTTCCAAGATTCAATCCCTTCCTTTGAAATGACATAAAAAACCGGAATCCAGCAGAGAAACTGTCCAGTTTGCATTGCAGCCATTTGCCTTAAGATAAGGTTTACAACAATGCAATGCACGTAAAAGCGGGGGCCCTTCTATATGAGGTTTGTACATTTCTATCCCCTGTGGGGGAAAAAAGCAGAAGCTCTTTTCATTTAATAGGAAACCAAAGTGAAATAAAGTATGAATTCCTTTCTTTATACTCCCAGACTTTCTTCCAGAAGTGACCATCCTATTTCCACCACACAGACTTTGGATGATCTATGAAGTATTGCATTCCTTTTTGTTTTGTGACTCTGGGATGCAAAGGAAACATGAGAAAAAGGCACTCACTCGAGTCACTGGATCTGAATGCAAATATGACTTCTGATATTTATTATATCTGTGACCTTGAGCTACTTCCTTAACCCACTTGGCATAAGTATGTACAACACATGTATTAGATTGTTACTCAAGAATTTGTTTTTCAACAACAGTGACAAATATAGTTTGTATTTATTTAAGTATTTGAACATGTTGTTTACCCTCAATAGATTGTTTTTTCTTTTTTTAATTTTTAATTAATCTTATTTTTATGAAATAAAAAAGCATTTCCTTAACATAGTACAATAAGAAAGATTGCACATGAAACTGCAAATACATTATGTACAACTTGCTATTTCTTTTAAATATACAATAAAGTTATCACTCAAATTTCTTTTTTTTTCTTCCCTCCCCATCAGATAGCTATCATTAAGGTAAACATTTATTGAATATTCATTCATAAAGTATATTTTTATTCATTAAACTAAAGATATTTTAAAGTGAACATGTATTAATTGCTCAGTTATAAAGTAATTATTTTTATTCATCAACTAAAGAAGCTAGGAGAAATTAAAGAAACTTTTAAGGTAAACATTCATTTTTAAATTCATTTTATTTTTAATTTATGGAATAAAATAAGCATTTCCATAGCATAGTATAATTTTTTAAAAAGGCTGCATTGAAACTACAAATCTATTATACAACTTGTTATTCCTTTTAAATATATAATAAAGTTATCATATAAATATATTCTTTCTTTCTTCTCCACACTAGAAATTAGATACAAACAGGCGTGTATGTGTGTGTGTGTGTGTATGTGTGTGTATAAAAGCATTCCATATAATTAGATACCATTAGATACAAATAGATGTGTGTGTGTGTGTATACAGTTATTCTATATATGCTTCTATTTTTCAGTTCTTTCTCTGGATGCTGATAGCATCTTTCTTCATATGTCCTTTGTTGTTAATTCAGGTATTTATAATAGTTAGAATGACCTAATTCTCTCATATGGCTGAACAAGTTGTGATGTATGTTTATGATGGAATACTACTATGCTATAAAGTGCACATTTATTGAATGCTCAGTCATAAAGGATATTATTTTTATTCATCAAGCTAAAAAAACCTAATATTTGACTAAACTTACACTTTTTAAGATTAACAACTGAATATTACCTTAAAAAGCTCACTTAAAAATGAGACTAAAAATATCATTTGTCAGGAAAACAAACTAAAATGGGCCCAAGTAAGGCCCATACACCATATTGCAGCACTTCTTAAACTGTGGGTCATTACCCCTTATGGGATCAAGAAAAATTTGGCAACAGTAAAAGATTTCTGAATGCACAATGACCAAAAATTAATTAAAAATCAAACACATAGTGAATCTAAGGTGTTTCTGGCAGCACTTGCCCAAGTTGTATCTCATAATTTCACTGCAGCTTTGGTTCTGAAGACAAAGCATGTGCACTTTGCACTGTGCATGCCCTCAGGCCATGCAGCTAATGCTGAAGAAACTAGAAAGGGGTCATAAGTGGAAAGTTTAAGAAGCCCTGCCTTAGCGCATACCTACAATCTATCCACATATAAAATGAAGGACCTCTCAGGTCTTTTCCAGCTCCATATCTCTGAAAACAAAGTAGATTTACTTTAATTTTTAAAAAAATTTACCTTACAGTTTTCACAATCATCTTACAAGGACCATTCCCAAATATAGCCTTAACCTCTCACTTGCACTGAAGCTATATACTCCCCATTGTCTATAGGAAGGGATTCTTAAATTTTTTCCACTCAGGTGTTGCTTAGCCTGAGGGCATGCACAGTGCAAAGTGCACATACCTAGTGTTCAGAACCAAAGCTGCAGTGAAGTTTTGAAATGCAACATGTGCAGATGCTACCAGAAACACTTTGGATTCATTCATTTTAATTCATTTTTGGTTATCTCCAGTTCAGAAACCTTTTTTCTCACTCCCCCATGTGAAGTTGCAAACCACAGTTTAAGACGATCTGGTCTAAAGGATATCTCCATTTTGATATTCTACTTTTATTTCAAATTCCATATATCCAAAAGCAAATTCATCATTGTATTTTCCAAAAAAAAAAGCTTCCTTTCCTAATTACATTTATATTGGTGACTGCTATTTCTGACCACCCTAAAGTTATTGACTCTGACCACTGTATGTATCATCTCGTCCATCTAATCTGTTAACAAGTCCTGTTATTTCTTTCTTTGAAAGAGGTGCTGTGCCTCTCCCCTCCTTTATTACATTATAAAATACTACTTCAAGAAAGCACCCTGCAATATCAAAAACTGCAAAGGAAAATAAGGATAGGGGAATTTGACATAGAGGAGATTAATGTAAAGCCTTATCCTTGGGTTCCAAAATTCAACTCCCTAACTACCAAATGGGGGTGGTGTGGTGAGATCATAGTCTGTCTAAAAAAGATTAGGGTTTTAACAGTCGCAGGCTCGATGAGAATCAATGGTAAAATATAATGACCAAAAAAATCAAATGACTTCTAAAGCTGATTTATGGAAGTAAGAGTATCCAGGAAAAAGGAAGGAAATTGTCCCACTGTATTTTGTCTTAGACCACGCTTGAGGAATTGTACTACTGGGAGCATTGTGCAGAAGTTGCATAAAAGTATGTAAGTAAAATTTTCCTAACAATGAATGTTGTCTAAATTTGAACTAAACCTTCAAGTGTTACTATAGGTCGGCTATAATTATCATGGTTCCGTTTGGTTGAAGTCCCTCTTTTCCTCTGGGGTGGCACTTACTGAGTGCCTCCTAATGATTAATCAATGAATGGCGTCCTCAAGGTAACAGAATAGTCAGAAGAGTTTGCTGGGTGTGTGGTCCTATCAAATCATCAGGAGATGAGAAGCTTCATCTCATTTTTGGATTCACATAACTAGCTGGGTAACCATGGGAAGATCACTTGCCCTCTCTAAAGTCTGGTTTTCTCCTGTGTAAAATGGGGATAATTACTCTTGCATGACTTACCCCATATGGCATCTCCCTGCTTCCGGGTCCAGCCCCCTACCTAGATCACACTCATACTCATTCATACTCGTTTTAAATTTAGAAAACTTTAAACCTCAAGGCAAGGTGATATTATGAGTAATAAATCTTTATGCAATTTAGGTGCTCAGCAGTGACCAGTATTCCTGAAGATACAAATGAATTATAAGATATAATCTCTGGACTCAGTGAGCTTACAAACCATTTGGGAAGAGAAAACCAATACCCATAAAATAACCTAAATTTCATACTGTTGAGGTCAGAGTTGGGAGAGCTGGTTCAGGTGTGAAAGAATTCACTAACACCTTATCTTTTAGGCAATAGGAGCTTCTTATTTTACTTGAAAAAGCCTCGCAGGCCTCTTTAGCAAGAAAGTTAAGTGACACTGCTATTTGGGGAAGCTGTATTTATATAAAGGTTTCAGTATAATGATGCCTTTTTAGAAGTTTTTATGGAGGTTAAAGATTAAAGTCAGGGCAGGATGACAAAAGATGGGGGAAACAAAGGTAATTCTTTATGGTTTAAGGATTTAAGGACAGGGCAGGAGGATACAGTTTAAAAATTAAAGGACCTAGAGAACCTACAGGATAAAGGATACAGAAGCAATTCTTTTAGTGCAGGTTCAAGATAAGGGGGAAAGGACTTTAGGGCATCTTCAGGTTACAGAATAAACTATGGGCTTCACAAAGCACTGGAAAAACAACCTTTAATATTTAATGTTATTTTTAACCCTTAGTATTTTTTAACGCTGTTTGTATTCACATCATTACTACCAACTGTAGCCCTCCCTCACCCAAATTAAAGGCAGGTGCAAGTCCTATCATCATTTCTCTGATGTCACATATTATTTGCTACAATGGTGTACTTGACTATTCCACCAATCATGTCTCTAACAGCTCTTTTCACAAGAGTCATGGCCAAAAAAAGATGTTACACCACAGCAAGTGCTGAGCACAGCAAACTGTCTTTCAGCTGACAGTTTTGAGCTCCCAAGCCTTGATCTCACTTCCCAACTTTCCTAACTCTCTCACCCTCTTGAAGGGTACTGTACCTTCTCTTATCCCTGTTTCTATTTCTGTCTGCAGACTTTTCTGAATTGGACCCAGGCTTAATTTACTACCTCTTGCTTCTTCTTTCTCCTTTGACATGGTGGTTTCCTTTCTCCAACCTTTTTGTTTGATTCTCATTCATGTTGAAAACCACTATAATTCTGTGCCCAATTATCTCTCCATGGAAAAAAAGCAGTGCTCCTAATTGCCTGTAGCCCAGCTTCAAATTTTTGTCTGGACAACCCCAGGTCAGGAAGGTCTAGGAACTTTCAGACTTTCTAAGTGAAAGAATATACAGCTCCCTTCTGCCTTTGTCCCAAGACAGTTTCAGCAGCAATTGGTGAAGTCAAATTTTTGTTGTTGTGCTGTGTTCATTCTTTGTATTCGAAGAGGACAATGACATCAGGGAAATGATGATATGACTTGCAGTTGACTTTGGTTTGAGTGAGGGAGGCTGTGCAAGGTCACCAGCCTCACTTTCTCCTCCAGAGTTATCTAGGTCCAGTGACCAGATATTCATCAAGATGACTAGAGACAGCCCAAGATGCAATGAGAGACCCTGGCCCTTTTAAGTTAAGGCCTTTTCAGGTTCTCACTTTAAGTGAGGTAGCACTCATTCAGTAAATAGGCCTTTTTGAGAAGTGAGTCAAGGGATGACCCCTTTAATTAAAAAACAAAAAATCAAACTGGGAGGAAAGACCCTCAGGGTTGCTGATCCAAAGAGAATATACCTTTAGGAGATTTGCTCTTATTTTGTCTATGCTCTGGTCTATCTTCTGTGTTATCCAGGCTTGCCCCAACCCCAGAGCCATTAACACAGAAGCTTGGTGGGGCAGATATCTTCTGTTTGTGCCAAGGGCTAAGAAATAGTCGGTGCTCATTGCCAGAGGGTCAAGTAGAGGCATTTAGGTGGTACCAGGCCTGGAGTCAGGAAGACCTAAGTTCAAATCTAGTCCCCGACACTTACTAGCAGTGTGACCCTGGGCAAGTCACTTAACCACCATTTGTCTCAGCTTCTACATTTATAAAATGGAAATAATTATAAAACATTGAGAACAGTGCCTGGCACATAGTAAGTGCTGTAGAAATGTTAGCTATTATTAAGTAGAGGTCACAGAGTTAAGGTGTGAAAAATATACCTTGTGGATATCAGAGCTGGAAAAGGTTCATACCAGAAACATCATAATCATTGTGGGGCAAAGTGATGACCAAGCACAAACCAGGGGGAGTAAGGTGATGCCCTTGCAGATAGTAAGGAGTTAGTCAATCTAAATAACGACACCTATTACCTTTCCCCTTTAACCCTAGCAGGATTTTGCCAGTCAGTCCCTTGCTTCCCATTTCTCTACCTAGAATTCTTTTTTTTTTTAAAGGTAAAAATGAAAAAGCCAATTTTTGTCCCCTTGCCTTTGGGTGACTTAATCTCAGAATTCTTATATTCCATTTCAGGGCTATTTAAATCAATCATATGGGGTGTCCCAAAAGTCTTCATGCAGTTTTAAACTTCTTAAAGCTCATTAAAACTGAATGAAGACTTGGGGGCCCCTTGTATAAATTTGATAGTCATAAACTCCAATTTCTTATTTAATAATTGAAGAGGGAGAAAACAAAGTTCTTAGAGAGATGGTATATATTTTTTCCTCGGTGCATGGAAGCTAGAGTCTTAAGCACTGTGATTACTCACTTATGGGGTTTCTTTTAAGTTTTTAGTGTAATAGGGGTCTGAGGTATACCCAGAGTGCCTCTAATAGCATCTCTCCACATAGAGATCATCACTTCCTCAGTGCCTCATACACTTGATAGATAGTGACCTTAGGCAAGTCATTTAACTTCTGTCTGCCTCAGTTTCCTCAATTCTAAAATGGAATAGTAATAACACCTATTTCCCCAGGTAGTTGAAGGATCAAATGAGATAATATTTGTTAAGCTGTTAGCATAGCACCTGAAATAAAAGTGGATATTTAAAAGTGTTCATTCCCTTCTCCTTTCCTCATTTTACAGATAAGGAAACTGGATTTATTTATTTTAAATGACTTGCCTAAGGTCACAAAGATAGCAAATCTCAGAGGTAGGACTTGAACCCAGATCCTCTGACCGTAGAAACAGGATTTTTACCATACAGCCTCCTTCCAAAGAATCAGAGAGAGCCTGTATAACTTGTTAGTGATGTATTATTAATGGTTACTTGAGTCTGAGAATTATTCTGTTTTGTTTTATTTTTTATGAACAAGTGAGAAAGAAAAAGGAATGAGCTAAAAACCCACACTTGGTGTGCTAAAAGCAGCTACTTTTTGCTTGAGGACATCTTTTTAACCCAGCTGCAGAGGCCAAAGACAGGCCTGGAAATAAATGGAGTAAATTGAGTATCTTACCTTTAGTAAATCTAACCTTCCCTATTTGGAGATAGAGGGCTCTGATCGTAGACAAGGTAACCTTAGCAAGGCTAAGACCATTATTTGCCATTGATTGGAGATAAAAGTGTCCCTTCAATCATTTACATCCTCTGAATAGTGGCTAAATCTGAAAAAGGAAAAAAAAAAAGACTGAATCTACAATTGAAAAGTACCTTTTTCAAATCCATATAAATTGATGGCTTCTCCTACAATAGCCAGAACTGAATAATTTATTCCTAATCCCTGAGATCCTCCCTCCATTAGCCACCAACACATATCTATGACCTCCGTAGAAAGCAGTTAAAAAGTAGAAGACAACAATTCCCTCTACAGACTGGATGTCCCTCATCAAGTCCCCATAGCCGAAAACTCAAATGCAGAGCTCTAACAATAGAGGATAGAGAGAAGATTTAAAATAAATTTGAGATTCTTTTCTTTAATAACCAATTTTTCCTAAGTTTCAGTCTTCATAAACTGGGAAGTCACAAGAATGAGAAATGAGGTAACCAAAGATCTCAGAGAAAAAAGTGGGAGAGATGAAGAGAGTATTTGAAAGATGCAGCGTGTGACAGATTACAGTACACTCTCTCAGGAATTGGTTATCCCTAATGACATCCCACTTAAGCCCATACCCGAATACTGACTTCCTAAGATTTCCACATCCTGAAAATATTCTCCCTGAACATTAGTGACTAATAATATAACTTATTCAATGCTTTTGTTGTAGTAAGCATCAGTAACAGCAGCCTTGGTAACAGCATTACATACATTATTTGGCTTCTAAAATTGAGAAAGCAAGCTATACTTAATCCTAGTATCAATATGTCTGGAGGTACAGTACCTTGAAATGAAATTCCCAAAAAATCAAGGGGAAATGACACTGAGGGTGTCATTTAGTAAATAATGTCATAATTATGACATCATTGTCTCCAATCAGCAAGTTCAAGTTAGTTCTCTGATTTCACTCCTAAAGAATAGTAACAAACAGGAAATTCTTAACTCAGAACCTCCTGAAATGAAGGAAAACAAACAGAATAGCATTAACCACTATAAAACTACTCTCCTCCCTTTAGGAATATAGTATCCTTTGCTGCTTTTCTTGCCAAATTATGTACTTGTATTTTTTTTCCCAAGTTTCTTGTTGCTGCTGATCCCACGATAAAATATTTCAGAACATCAGGTCTCTGGACAGATGTTTCATGTGACAACCAATATCAAGTTTGAAAGACACACATGCTACAAATAATAGACTGTGCTTTATACAAAAGGAACTGAGAGAATGTTTGCTTTTTTTTCTTTTGGTCTCTGTAACAATTTTCCTCTGAAATATATGTTTAGTAAAACAGATGGAATTTAAATAAACAAATTGTTAAGCCAAACATTGTCGAGTGACTTTGCTGGAAACTCCTTTCCTGTAAATATAAGGTCAATTTGAGAAAGCAACATGTGTATGTGAATGTATATATACAGCATATTATGGTTATACAATTGTTTTCCAAACCCAAGAATATTAATCCCTAAGAGTAAGTTTTTGAGCTCAGACCAATGAGTCCATCAGAAATATTCTGAATCACATATTTCTAAATAATAACTCATGATTTTTTTTGTACTATATAGTTTCAAAGAACTTCATACATTCTGTCTCATTTGTTGCCCACAATGACCCTCTGAGATAGAAAGAGTAGGAATTACTATCTTTGTTTTATAGATGAGAAAGCTAAGGATCAAGAGAGTGGGATTACACACACACACACACACACACACACACACGGAATGAGTTATTTTTGTTCCTGTATTTCCCCTGACCCTCCAAAATAGCACAGTGCCTCCATGATCATAGAAGTTTTATTAAACTGATAACCAAGGTCACATAGACAAGTAAGAAAGTCTCAACTTAGGCCAAGTCTTCTGGTTTTGAGTCTGGTATTTCTTCTACTATCCAATATTACCTCTATTATGCTATGTATTGAAAAGATCTATCAACCATCTCCTTTTAATGAAACTCATTCATCAACCTGAAGTATTTCATTTTGATAATCTTCTCCAGACCCACCAAGAAAGTTGCTAAGCACTGAAGCATAAAATAATTTGTCAGATACGTTGTTTATGGATATATATGGTAATTTCATGTTAATTATTTACAGCAGCAATAATGTGTTTATATGATGATTTCCCAGTAGCATGCATTCTTGTTCTATGAATTCAGCATGCATACAAAATTTTTAGCAGAAGATTGAAGTGACTGAATGTACAAACCACAGAAATATGTCATTTGGAATTTCCATTCAGCCGGGGCTTCCTGAGAGCAAAAAATAAGCACTTGAGTGAGGATTGTGTGTGTGTGTGCGTGTGTGTGCGTGTGTGTGTGTGTGCGTGTGTGTGTGTGTGTATGTGTGTGTGTGTGTACGTCATCGAGTTTTTTCAATCTTCACTTCACCAGAGGTTACAGATGTTTATAGCTCTGAGAAATGAAAGGCTCAAGGCCAAACAATAATGGAGTTACATCTCCCTCTGTGGCTTCATCCCCCCAGATTATGGTCTGGGATCTACTCATGGCCAATAGTTCATCTAAGCCAAAGTGAAGTATCCCATTTCTCCCAGGATGTTTGCAGTGAGTCACTCTTTAAGGGATCATAGCACACACCTGTGACTGAATTAGTCAAACATTTCCTTAAATCCTAAAGGCATGAAGACTGGAATTATTTTCCTCCACTTCCTACTCTGCAATGTTCTTCCTATATCTTTCCTGTTCTACGTCCCTTATCCAAAGGAGTTCTATATATACTCCCATAGTTCAATCGCTCTCTATACTCCCATAGTTCAATAGTTCTCGTCAAATGAGTAAATGAACAGAACTTTAAAAATGGTTTCTAAATATCACTACTATGCCTAATAATGATAATATGCGATATAATATAATATGACACAATGATATAACATAACATAACATGATATGACATGATATAAGCTGATATAATATGACAATATATTACGACAACATGACATGATATATATGATATGATATGATTTATATAATATTGGCAGAATAGTGACAGAACCATCTTTCTGATCTCTATTGGAAAAAAGTTAAGAATAAGGTTAATAACAAAACCAATGATAATCTAATATTTCCATATTGCTTTAAGGTTTGCAAAGCATTGTATGTACATTATCTAATTTAAGCCTCACACCAACCCTATAAGGTAGGTACTTTAGATAATATAATCACCACCTTGGAGACAAGACCTAGGTACTCGGAAGTCAAGCTGCTGATAGGTACTAGCCTGGTGACAAGTCATTTATCCTTTCAATGCCCCAGGACTCTTGGACTATAAGTGATGAGAGCTAATATTTATATAGCATTTACTATGTACCAGGCACTGTCCTAGGCACTTTACAAATATCTCATTGGATCCTCACAACAACTCTGGGAGGTAGGGGCTGTTGTTATCTTCATTTTACAGATGAGGAAACTGAGGCAAACAAAGATTCAATGACTTGCCCAGAGTCACCCAGTTATTCCTGACATTAAACTGGGCTCTCTATGCACGGCACTGTCTAACTGCTTAGAAATGCGTCGCTGACAGGAACAGATAGGCTTTCCACACAGGGAACCAGAGAATTTTCTTAATGGATGAGGGAATAAAATCTCAAAGTAACTTGCCCATGATCAAACCTAATAAATCCTACAGTTGAGATTTTAACCCATGCCTTTCCCAATTCCAAGTCCAGGAACTATGAAAGATCTCATCAATCATCTAAATTATCTAATCCTAATTTGTCATTTTACTGATTAGAAACTTAAATCTATATTTCCGCACTGATAAAATATTATTTGGTAATTTTTTCAAAAAATGAGAATTTTATTTTTTTAAAGCAAAATTGCTTCCACCCACCCAATCCCCAAAGCAATACCTAGTGCAATCTTTTAATGCCATTAGCTGCTAAGTAAGTACTGATTTGAGTTGGTAGGAGTATTCTTATACTACCTTATACTCACAGGTCCTATCCAAAACATGCAAAAAGATGAGCACAGAGCTAAGCAAGGTAAAAACATAGTGACTGATTGATTTTCATAGATCACTTTTTTCATTGCAGATATTATAGTTAATCCACTCTGCTAGCAACACAAGCATGCCTCATATTATTGTACTTCACTCTATTGCACTTTGCAGATATTGTGGATTTCTTTTTTTCAAATTGAAGGCTTGTAGCAACCTTGCATACAGCAAGTCTATCAGTGCCATTTTTCCAACAACTTGTGCTCATGTTGTGACTATGTGTCTCTGAGTCAAACTTTTTCATTTTTATTACATCTGTTATGATGATCCTTTTTCTTCCAAGCTTAATTATGTGACTTTGGACAGCCTCATAGGACATTTTACAATTTTGCGTCTCAGGGAAGGGGTAAAGGAGACTGAAAGGAAGGGATAGAATTTAGGACTCAAAATTGTTTTAATGTTATAATATGTCATTGGGAAAAAAATAAAATGGTATTAAAAATAATTTTTTAAAGTAGCACTTGGAACTGAACACCTCAGTTTAGATAAAGTCTAGATTATATATATGGTGGGACTTGTGGTTATTCCATCATTTCAGCCATGTCAGACACTTCGTGACTTCATTTGGGGATTTCCTGGCAAAGATACTAGAGTGGTTTGCATTTCCTTCTCCAGCTCATTTTTACAAATGAGGAAACAGAGGCAAACAGGCTTAAGTGACTTGCCCAGGGCCTGGTAAATGTCTGAGGCTAGATTTAAACTCAGAAAGTTTAGTCTTCTTGACTCCAGACCTGGTACTCTATGCATTGGACCACTCAGCTACCCTACTTCAAATGTATTTCCATTTGTCAATATTATTTTTTAAAAGTGGCACCTGGAACTGAACACCTAGTCCAGCTAAGGTCTGGACTATGTAGTGGGACTACCACCTTCTTTATTCTAGACATGTTTGAACTCATGCTTTCTAATACTGCATTTGCATCTTTGACATTGTTGGTTCATATGTCATTCTCGTGGTTCATATTCAGTCCTCTCAAAGTCCTAGTCTCTTTCTAATGAACCACTGTCAAAGCAGGTCTCCTTTGTTCAATACTTATGTAGCTGATTAAAAAAAAACCCAAACAATTTGCATGATTTTAGATTTATCCCCATTAAACTTAATCTTACTGCTTTCCATCTATCACTCTAGTCTCTTGACATGCCTCTGAAACTTGATTTTGTTGTACAAGGTATTAACCATTCCTCCCAACCATTCCTCCCAATGCCCTCTGCAAATTTGATAATCTTATCTTATATTTTCATCAAAGGCACTGATAAAAATATTAAATGTGACAGAGCTAATTACACAACCATACTATTTACCATTGATTCATCAAAACTTTTTTGCAGTTCAGCAAGTTTGAATCCACCTTTATTCATATCCCATTAATTTTCAATTTAATTTGAATTCATGTAGGTCACATAAGCCAAGAATACTGGAGAAACAAAGAAACAAGAAGGTATAAATACACAATGAATTTTCTTTATTCCACAGAATCACTATAACTACATTTTAACCTGCTTTTCACTATTCATTATTTTTCAAATATATTAACTCTAATAAGATAGTCGCTCAATCTTCTTATTTCTTTTCTTGTTCCATTTCAAAACTTTTTTTTCTAATGTGAGTTTTTCTGGATGTTATTGCTATTATTTCAAGTAACCCAGAAAAGGGCAGCATAGAGATTTATGGTGCACTAAAGTAGCCTACAACATATTTCTATCAATGATCTATTGCAATGAGTGAAACCTGGGATATCAGTAAGAAGACATGTGATTGTTGATAGCTCAGGGATATTCTGTTTAGCCTTTTGATTGATGACTAGGATTAAGTCATTAGTAGCAAGCTTATCATATCTGAAGGTAATACAAATCTGAAAGAGATAGTTAACATGGTTAATGGCTGTACTGGGATCCAAAGACAATCTCAGCTAGTGGAATGAATCTGGTAAGAGAAAATGTAATAAGGATAAATTTAAAATCCTATTTTGGGTTCAAAAAATGAACTATACAAACACAGGATGCAGGAAGCATAATTAGACAACACTTTGTGGGAGAAATATCTGGGCCTTTAGTGGATTATAAGCTCAATATGAGCCAACAGCATGATATCAAACAATTACCATTTAATAATCATGGTCTATTAATTTATTAATTGATTTGTTGATTAATTAATTAATTTTATTAATATATTATTTATCATCTTCTATATGCCAGGCATATAGACAAAAGCAAAACAGACCATGTCTTTAAGAAACATATTTTAGAAATATATGCAAAATAAATACAGGGAAATTCAGGGAGAGAACTGAGAGGGGAATCAGAAGAGGCATCATGTAGCATCCTATCATGTAGCAATTGAGATGAGTTTTGAAGGAAACTAGGAATTCTAAGAGGTAGGGATAAGGTACAGAAAGCAACCTGTGTAAAGTCAAAGAGATGGGAGATGACATGTCATGGGAGAAGAACAGGTGGTAAAAAAGTTCATTTGACCCTTGTTGTTGTTGTTCAACCTTGTCCAGCTCTTGGTGACCTCATTTGGGATTTTCTTGGGGATACTGGAGTGGTTTGCCATTTCCTTCTCCAGCTCATTTTACAGATAAGGAAACTGAGGCAAGCAGGATTAAGTGACTGCCCAAGGTCACACAGCTAGTAAGCGTCTGAGGCCAGATTTGAATTCATGAAGATGAATCTTCCTGACTCTACGCCCACTGAACCTCCTAGCTGATCATTAAGATGCATTAATAGAAGCCCAGAGTCCAAAAACAAAGAGATGAGCATTCTTTTGTACTCTGTCTTCATCATATAGAATCTGAAATGCTGTGTTCAGTTGTGGGTGCCATATTTTACGAAAGTCACTTACAAACTGGAATATATGCAGAGCAAAGTGATTAGACTAGGGGAGTACCAGACATCATAACATATAAAGATCAGTCAAATGTAATGGGGATATATATAACCTGGGGAAGAGAAGATTTAGTGGGGCATTATAGTGGTCAAAACGCATGTGAAGAGCTATCAAAGGAATTAGTCTTGTTTTGTTTTTCCCTAGAGGATGGAACTAAGAGTAATGGATGGAAAAGAGGCAATCAGGATGATGTTGCCTCGATTTGTTTTTCCCTTTGGGTATGATCTTATGTGGCACAGTAAAGTCCCAGGCCTGGAGCCCGGAAGACCTGAGCTCAAATCTAGCCTCAAACACTTACTAACTGTATGACCCTGGGCAAGTCACTTAACCCTGTTTGCCTCAATTTCTCATATATAAAGTGAACTAGAGAAGGAAATGGAAAACCATTTCAGTATCTTTGCCAAATGGGGTCACAAAGAGTCAGACACAACTGAACAACTCCTTTCTAACACCAAGATGAATGATGTGATTTTGATTCTGAGACCGATACTATGCCAAACCTATTTCAGTGAAAAGTAGAGAAAATGTAGCAGCATCAATTTTATCATAATACGCACTAATCAGGTTTTCCTAACCAATATGAAATAGGATACCATAATATCTGAAAAATCAAAATTATGTGTCACTTAAGGGTCACTGGAAAATGCCAAGAGACTGCAGCATATCAAAAACAATGAAGTATACTCAAATCAGAAATGAAGATGTAGTTAAGAATGTTTATGACCAAAACATGTATGTTAGTCATAGAGCAAGAAAAAGTGATAGCAAATTAACAACCAATATCCTGCACTGGTACTCAGATCATCTCAAGAAATACAGAGGAAGTCCCTTCCCATTCCCCCAGTACATTGACAGATCTCATGTGACTGATGGAGGATAAAAAAGTGTGGACTGCTTGCAATCTGCACCATCAGAAAACTGCCCATATTGATGAAACCACAGATCCAGAAAAGTATTGTAGTATGACATAGAATCAATCAACTAATAAGCATTTGTAATGCATTGTTGTGTGCCAGGCACTATGCTAGGTGATGGGGACAAAATGAAATAGTGCCTGCCCTCAGGAAGCTCATGTTCTGTTGGAGAGATAACTTATAGATGAGTAAGTATAAACAAAATATGCACAAAGTAAATTCAATACAAAATGAACGTCTACAACTAAAAGGGAAGCAAAGGTACTAGCTATTGCAGAGATCAGGTAATGAATAGGAGATTTCTGAACAGGCCTGAGTGATAGCTTCAGTGTTACCACAAAGCCATTGTGTGATCTCGGTAAGTAATTTATCCTCTGAATTTTAATTTCCTCACCTATAAAATAACAGCTGTAAGGCCTATCTCCACAGAATAGTAATGATGATGAAACTTAAAAGTTCTTTTTAAAGTGTCCTAAAAAACGATAGAATTTATTGTTCATTTTCTTCCAAATTAGGTAAGTTTCATAAAAGCAGTTTCAGGGTCTTCTTCTCTGTAACTTCCATTAGGCCTACCATTCAATGAATACTTGCTGATGGATTGATTGATTATAAGACTCAGAACTTAACCATAAGTAAAATGAAAACAAACATTAGCCTGGAGGGTTTATTAGTGTTCAGGAAGAAAATACAGGCAGGTGCAGACAGCATTTGGCTGCTATTAAAAGTGCTCCCAACCATGTGGAAATCCTACTCAGATGGTGGCTATCCATTGAAAGTTTCAGATAAGGACCCCTGCCTATCCTCAGGAGCAATCAGCCTGGTTGCTTATTTGTACTGACACTGGGTAGAGGATGACAAACTTCAGGGATTTGTTATATCCATGCTCGGTAGTTAGAGACAGTCCAGATCAGCAAGTGGTAAAGAAAGACAATGTGATGAAAAAGTAACTAGAGCATAATAGATGGAGTCATAATCAGAAAGGATTTCAGAGGTTATATGGTCCAACTCACACCACAACAGAAGTGCATTATGCAAAATTCCAGTAAAGACCTATCTTCAAACCCCCCTACTAACTAGTTATGTAAAACCAGATGAATTCAAATTCACAAGCATTTATTTATTGCTGCATGACAGACATTGTGCCAAATGCGAGGAGTGGAAAATACCATCAGAAAGAAAATCTTTACCATCAAGGAGATTATATTCTAATGGGGAAGGTAAGCGTAAAAGGAATCTGAAAATCAGTTGAGCAGGAGGGAGATGAGAGACAAGAGTACAGCCTGGAGAAGAATGAAGACATGGTTTACCTGGGCAACCTCCTTAAAATGGAGGGATTAGTCAATGAGAGAGAGAAGGCATGGTGGTAGAGGATACTTCCAATGTAAAAAGTCAAGAGTTGAAGTGAATTTACAGAATAAAGAAGTTTGTGAGACATAGGGGGAAAAGTTCAGAGAGTCAGAGAATCCTGAAAGGAATGAAATCCTGGCTAACCTGTGCAGCTTTCTTAAAATGGAGGTTCTGGAAGGAACAAGACAATCAGAGGGTGACTTTGGACATGTCAAAAAGTAGAAAGGGCTAGCTTGGGATGTGGGGACTGTCCATCCTTGATGGTGAGTTACTTTTCTCCTTAAATTTAGTTTCCACATGTAGAAAATGAAAGTGCTGATCAAGATGACACCCTGGACTTCTTCAGATTCTAAGGTCCTGTGAAGCTTTATTATTTTGTTTGTACTTCCTCCCCACTTCTAACTGTTAGAGTCCCAGATTTCTTTCAGGGTGCAGCTTAAATGAAACCATTCCTGTACCCCCTCAGTCATCGTTATCATTACACCCAGAGAACAATAGTCAGTAATTATTTTACTGGGAGCAAAAACAACTAAACAAAAGAAGATAGTCCAAGGTGGGGAGAAGGGGTACAGTAGACTATCCATCTGTGGGAGCAATTCCCCCCAAGAGTCTGACACACTACCGAGACTGAAGCAGAAGACAGAGCACAGACAAGAAATACTACAGTAACCTTGAGAGTCATTGGACTGACAAAGGATGAAGAAGAAAGGCACAGGGACAGAAGACAGCTCAAAGAAAACATGCTCCTTTGGATGTCAATTTTTGTTGGTGGTCAGCCATGTCTGACTCTACATGACCCCATTGACTTTTGTCCATGGTAAAGACAGTGGTGTGGTATGCTATTTTCTTCTCCAGTGTGTCCCCATTTTACAGATGAGGAACTGAGGCAAATAAGTGGTCACACAGGTAGTAAACGTCTGAGGCTGGATTTTAGTTCACATCTTCCTGGATGTCCCAGGAAGTCCCCTATCCATAGCACCACCTAGCTGCCCCTTGGATGTCAATACTCTAGACAAAACTCCTACTTATCCCACACTAATTGCAGAACTGTTTGTCTAGTTCAGGGGTGGGGAATCTGCGGCCACAAGTGGCCCTTTAAGTCTTCAAGTGTGGCCCTTTGACTGAATCCAAACATCACAGAACAAGGATTTTTGCTGTGAAGTTTGGATTCAGTCAAAAGGCTGTATCCAAGGACCAAGAAGGCTACGTGCAGCTTTGAGGCTGCAGATTCCCCACCCTAGTCTAGTGCATTTTATCTCAGAAAGAAGGTTCTGAGGGCAAACAGTCCATCCAGTAATGAAGGTTGTGAAACTGGCTAGATTTTTCTTGCTTTGTGTATCTCAGAAACTGAGGTATGGACTTGGTGTGAGGAAAATACCAACATAATGCAATGAACACTTTAAGACTTCTGACTCTGACACTTACTACCTATGTAACTGGACAAATCAGTAGCCTTGGGCCTCAGTTTCCTCCTCTGTAAAATAAGAGGATTGGGCTAAACAGCCCCTGAGTTCTCTTCAGACTGTAGATCTGACCATGCTACTCCCCTCTTCCCATCGATGACATGGAATAAAATACAAACTTCCATACTGAGCATTCAAGGCCTTCTACAATCTGGCTCCAGCCTTTTTTTCTAGTTCTCTGTTAACTCACACTATTCCTTTATATGCACATACTAAGCTACCTCCCAATCTCCTCATAAACTCTCCAAATCTTAATGCATTTATGCAGGTCAACCCCCATGCCTAAGATATATCTCTCTCCATCTTCACTTATTGAAGTTCTTCCTTCAAGGTTCACTTAGGTGCTAACTCCACCACAAAGTCTTTCCTGATTTCCCCAAATAAAAGAGATTACTCCCTCCTTAAACTTTTTTATAGTACCTTATTGCCTTAGAGGACCTCTGTCTTTAATCACTTCCTACTTCGTAGTTTATTCATTTGTGAATTTGATCTGCAGAAGGAGCAATATTTCTTAGGGTCCTGCTCTGTACCCTTGTCTAGCTTTATCCCCATATAAGCATAGTTTTTCCCCTAAAAAGTATTGAAACCTTCCTCAAGACTTACAATTATCCCTTCTACATCAACAGGGTTAGGGGTGCAACACCCCACCCCAGACCCATCTGGAAAATCAAGTAAAATTTTTTAGCCCTCCTTTCATACCAAAGAAGTCTGAGTTCTTTTCTTTTTTTATGGGATGTTTACATTACCTTATTGTAAAATCTGGGTTGATATTATACAATACTATACATATATTTTACGCATTTCTGAGTTTCTATACTTTTTCTGTGTTACTTGCTGGCCTTTGCATGTCATATGTGGCTCTCACAAAACTTCCCATTTAATTTCCTATGCTAACCTATCATATATTAAACCTCAATGAGAAAAATCACCATGTGGAAGGAGTAGTCATATTTGGTTGGGTGGAATTGGCCTTGATCTTTCAAATGAGGTGCAATTTCTTCCCCTGAACTTCTGACCAGTGGCTCATAATGGCCAACACAGGGACAGAAAAGCCACGCCTAACTGATCAAATCTGTATTCTTGCTGAATATCCTTTCCAGGCTACAGCTAAGCAAACATTCTCTTGTAAGATGCTGGATAGTCTAAGAGCTGTTCATTTCATTCCATTCACAAATGTGAACTTTGAGAGCAGCCTGAGTCAGGCTGGCCTACACCATGGTTCAGTTGAGTCATGCCAGTCGGAGTCTGACTCTTCGTGACCCCATTTGGGGTTTTCCTGGCAAAGATACTGGAGTGATTTGCCATTTCCGTCTCCAGCTCCTTTTACAGATGAGGAAACTGAGGCAAACAGGTTAAGAAGTGACTTGCCCAGGTTCATACAGCTAATAAGTGTCCGAGGCAGGATGTGAAATCAAGAAGATGAGTTTTCCTGACTCTGACAGGCACTCTGTCTACTGCACGACCTAGCTCCCCTTAAGTGAAAAAGTAAGCATTTATTAAGTACCTACTATGTGCCAGGTGCTTTAAAATATCTCATTTGATCTTCATAACAACCTCAGTGGTAGGTGCTATTCCTGATTCCAGACCCAACACTATCCATTGCATCATTATCTTCAATAGTAACAGAGATCAAGAAAGTGGTGTGCATTTTGAGTCAGAGGAATATTCACTGAAGACGCTATGATTCTGTGCTCCTACATAATCTACAATCCTGCTCCTACCAATTGGCTTTGGATCTGTGTTTAAGAGGACTGAAATATCACACTCTAGGTGGCTCGGTGGATAGAGTGCTAGACCTAGAGTCAGGAAGACTCATCTTCCTGAGCTCAGATCTGGTCTCAGATACATACTAGCTGGATGACCCTGGACAAGTCACTTAACCCTGCTTGCCTCAGTTTCTCATCTGTAAAATGAGCCAGAAAAGGAAATAGCAAACTACTGCATTATCTTTGCCAAGAAAACCCTAAATGGGGTCTGGAAGAGTCAGACATGACTGAAAAACAATTCAGCAACAACAGTCACATTACACCAGCTCAATGCAGATATAGACCAGAGAGGGAGGTAGCATAGTCAAAAAAAAAAAGCTAGTTTCATGAGATTTTGATCAAAGATTAATTTTCTTTTGTAGAATATTAGAGGGCCATTTAAAAAGTAGCTGCCTGGTTTCTTTTTAAAGTCATTTGGAGTAACATAATTGTTAAAAAAAAAAACAAAACCAAAACACCTGCCTTACCACAGCTACAATACTGCTATCAGTCATCTTTTCACCTGGTAGCATATTATTTTCAGTTCATGTTGTTTTTTCCTCACATGGCAACTGGCAATTGCATTGTACACAGGCAAAAATCCATGAAATGGCAGGTGGGTTATTTCAGCTGGATTTTCAACTTCCCCAAACTTCTCTCTTATATTTGCCTCCTACCTCTTCAATCATGTCTAGGTTCTAACAAAAAAAAATTAATAAACAAAACACACACACACAAAGAAAAAACCAACAGAAGCAAAATCAAAATGCTGGAAATAATTTTAATGAATGATAAGTCACATTTGTGTAAAACTTTATGTTATTTCTGTTGAAAGATGGGACTAGCAGTATCTTTTTGGGATTACACTGTCCCCGTGGCTGCCGTGCATAGAGAACAGGACCTGTTCTCTACGAGTTATGTAGGCAAGGGGTGCAGATGTGACCCATCTGGATGTTTCAAGAGAATTGACATATAGATCATGGAATTAAGATTTATCATGGGATTTTACCATTTGCAAAATTCTTGAGGGGAGGATGCATGCACAGCACGCCTGTTTTAAGTATAATTTCAGTCAAGAAATTTAGAACCAAGACAATGCCATTCACCACGGTAGTGAATAAACAATGAATCCCCCAAAGTGGTTGCATTATTCAAATTCATACTGCAAACTTCTATTGGTCTGGAACCAGTTACTATATTTTACATAATTATAACTTCAAAAAGTCTGAATTCAAATACATGTGAACCCTGCAGAGGACTTATAATGTGTGCTAATTGGGACCTAGCTGTACTCCCTATGATATTCAAAATATCACCAACACTCATGTTTAGAACTGTCTGAGAAGAGATAGCTTAAAGATGAAAGGCTGGTAAATATTCCTGGCAGACAGACTATCAAGTAACCAAAAATTTTGGTCAGACATTTGGGTATTAGGTTTTGTATTATATACATAAACATCCAAATAATTAATATTAAATTAAATTAAATTAATTTATTTAATTAAATTAATTAAATATTTTAATATTTAATGAAATATTTAATTTAATTTAAATTAAATAATTAATCCACATTATTTTATTTTCATTCATGTATTTGCTTTCAAGAAAAGCCAGCTCTTCTTCCTTCAATTCAATTGAATTTATTTCAATAAATATGTATTAAGCGCCTACCATAGTGCTTTGTCTACAAAGATAAGAAAGGAAATGACCCTTGCCTCTGCGAGCTCACATGCTAATAGGAAGTTATAACATGTCTCAGGTATGAAGAACCACTTAAGCAAAGACAGAGATGGAATGACATTGGCAGAAAGCTAGTGGGCCACTTTTATGGGAACAAAATTTGTGAATCATAGTAAAAGTAAATAAGATTAGAAATAAAAGGTCATCATAAGAAAAGTCTGGGGGTAAAGGGGCCAGTTAGGATTAAAATGGTCCAAATGGGAAGTGCCTAAACTCAGCTAGAGTGAAGGGTATAATTGTGAGGGATATCAAGGAAGTCTGTGACATATGAGAGATAGGATTTTCTTCCCACACAAAAGGGGGAAAATGGGAAACCCTCTATGTTACTGTCATGCCATCTTAATCATGGAAACTACCACATGATCAATCCAATCTGGCCTCAGGGTTGGAAGTCTGCAGCATTGCACTCCTGTCTCCAGACACCATTAAGAATATCCTTTGTTAAATCGCCTTTGGAAATATAATTCTTGTGCATAGGTTTCCTTTTCTGCCCTCAGTGCCAACATAGGATTACCACATACTCATTTGAAGAGATGTGTGCTGCCAAGTGAAGCCATTCAGTTTCATAAGAGAAACTGATCAAGTCTCTTCATTTTCAAATCCCTTGAACTCATTCTAATAGATGAAGTGAGTGGTTCTAATTTAAGATAAGATGGAAAATAAATGTAAATGTCTTCAATATGCATGCCAATAGTACACTACACTTTGAGCCTCAAGAGTTTAAACTCTTTTGTATATGTTATCTCATAATTCAGAAAACAGACAGTCCACTGAGTAGCCTTAAAATCGTCATAATCAGACCCATCTTGAATCCCGCAGTTTCCTCATCTGTAAAATGAGCTGGAGAAAGACATGGCAAACCACACCAGCCAAGACACCTCAAAAGGTGTCATGAAAAGTCAGTCCGACAGAATTGAAATGAATGAACAATAAACCTCTCCCCATCTCTACCAGAAGCAGTTAGGTGGCACAGTGTGTAGAATGCTGTGCTTGGGGTCAGGAAATCCCAGGGTGGAATTCTGTTTCACACACTTACTAGTGGTGTGACTTTGGGTCAATCATTTGACCTCTCTCAGCCTCAGTTTCCTCATGATAAAAACAAGCATTATAATATCACCTATCCCTCACAGAGTTGTTGTGAGGATCAAATGACACAATGTATGTAGAGTGTTTTCAAAACATAAAAGTGCTATATAGCTATTATTACCCAATGCCCTGTCCCTTACAACAAGCTTTTGGGCAGGGGGAGCAGTTCCACAAAATTAACCAACACATCCACAGAGAATGACAGTATATGTGATGTTACATATGCATAGTTCCCCACCTTTACAAAGAACAGGTTCATTCCTCATCTCTTCTGTATAAAGCTAGCTTACCATTTATTTTTACTCTTAATCCATCGTGTCTAAGAGTGTTATCTGTTTCTGCTTGTAAATTCCAAGAGATCCAATGGAAATCCTTTGAAAGGAAGGATAGTTTTGTGTAGACTGAAAGATGGTGGTAATGCTATCCAATCGTTTTGTAAGTGCATGGCCTCTTCCCCCAACTAAAATATAAACGCTACAAGACAGTTGATTTTGTGCTATATATACGAGAGCTCAGCGTGCGCGCTTAGCACACTATTGGGAGCAAGGTGTGCCCTTGTGTTGGTTAAAATGAACTAAACTGAATTGAATTGAATTGAATAGGCCAAGGCTGGTAAGCAGCAAAGAAGGAAAGCACCTTCTAGGGAGAGAGGATCGATTATCTGCGAGAGGCGGATCCCAGCCCCAAAGTCTGTAGCCCGTCCTCCTCTCTCGCTCACCCCCTCCCCTCTTTCCTATTCCTCCGGAGCCTGGAGAGGACTGGAGGCTGCGGCGCGTGGGGTTCTCTCCCTGTCTTCTGCTGTCCTCACTCCACCTCGGCTGGAGGCCCCGCCAGCGCCCCAGTCCCGGGGCTCCGACTCCCCCTTCCCTGCCTGGGGAGGGGCTCCAGCTGCCGGACCTCCGGGGCCGTCCAGGCTGGCCAGCTCTGTGGTGCGGCGCCGGCTCGGGAGGAGCAGGAACGCTCCAGTGCCGCTGTCCCCGCGGCCACCGTGCAGAGCATCGCTATCTGGACGTGGAGAAGGAACAAGAAGGGACTGCGTGGGCTTCCCCGACCACCCGGTGCCCCAGCCCCGTCCTCCTCCGCTCCTCCAAGATGCGGGCATCCTGGTGCCCGGGATTGTCCTTCCTGCTCCCCTTGTTTGCAGGTGGTTTTGTTAACACGGCAGCCAGGTGAGTGTGTATCTACCCAGACTTGGCTTCGGCGTCCTGAATTGGCTTTCTTTATTCGATTCTTTGTTCCCCTCTCCTTCCCTACCATTTTTTTCTCTTTCGTGCGTCTTTGGAAGTGACCAGTCTGGGAGGGTTCTCGAGTGAATGTCCATTGTCATTTCTTCTCGGGGTCATGTGGTGTTTCTTTCTTCTTCAGACTCATTCCAATCATTCTCCAGTTCCCTCATTTTCAAAAGGATGCTCTTCACACGATGAATGTGACGGTCCTGGCGGTATTCAGGGAGACTGTCTACTGTCTGTGATTCGGAATACTAGTGTGTGTTTAAAAGGCATTGCTCAGTTGTTAGTATCTGGTTTGGCAGGGGAGGGACAGGAGAAACTGAAACACCACGCTAGTGACCTTTAGGGATGTACCTATATCTTTGATGCTCCTTTGATATCCCTGACCAAACACACTCACACACACACAGACACAGACACACACACACACACACACACACACACACACACACACACACACATTTCTGTTCAACATAATTGCCAGAATTAATATAAAGCCACTGCTCTGGGAACTCATAATTGGGTAGGTTGACTTAATGACCACAGGTGTTTCCAACCCTAGCAACTCAGGGGAGACCATAAATCTAGAAGCCATCAGTTCATGGTGTAAGTGAATAGTGGTCATCAGCATCTGGAAGCAGCAGAAAAGATTGCACAGAAAAGAGAAAAACTGTCTCAGTCTGACTAGTCTTAAAGATGCAGCCTATTCTGGCTAAGGAGTCAATTAAAGGGGGCTACACTCGGGCCTCCAGGTTAGGGGATCTCACTATTCCTCTGTGTATCTGGGCTCTCTATTTCTGAGAGACCAGTTGCCGTGTTCATAGCTATAATCAGTTGATTTGGGGCCCTCATGATATCCAAAACTCAACAGGTCACTGTTTCTGTAGCCCTAATGAAAAGTAGCATACTTATTTTCAACTCAAGTGTGCTAAGCAGCCTTCTAATTTCCTCAAACTATTCTCCCTCTGATCTGTCTTCTATACAGCTTCCAAATGATTGTCCTAAACCATAAATCTGACCATATCACACACACGTGCGCACATACACACACACACACACACACACACACACACACACACCAATCAGTAAACTCCAGTAACTTCATCTTACCATTAGAACAAATGTAAAGACCTCCATGCTTCAGTAATCTGGAGTGGGGGACAGGGAGGGAAACATGAGGTCCAGAATAAAAGTGTCAGTTGTGAGCCGTGAGAAGACGCAGAAATGTCACAGAGATAGAAATGATAATGATAGTAGCTTCCTAAAATATAGTTAAGTGAATCATTAGACTGCCATCGCTTTCACTATAATACACTTACCTTTGTCACTAGAGGCAAATGTAGTTAGTTCCATTGCTATCATTAATCCTTCATACGACCCAGACAGGTCACCTCATTTCTCTGGGCCTCAGTTTTTTCATCTGTAAAGTGAAGGGGAGACTAGTTGGTCTTTACAAGCTTTTCCAGGTCTGTCATTCAATGACTTATTTCTGTATTTCACATTTTCTCATGCAATACTCAAGTCAAAAATCCCATCCAAATAATCTTTTACCATTCTGCTTTTCAGGTTATATTATCTCTCTCTTTTAAGTGGTAAGAAAATCTGTATTATGTAGTTAAATATCTCTTTTCCAAAAACAAGGTAATGAAGTTAACCAAAATCTTTGTAACTCAAGGGAATGAAAAATGCCATTTTTGGTGGTGGTGGTGGCGGTGGTGTTCAGTCATTTTTCAGTAGTATTTGAGTCTTCATGACCCCATTTGGGATTTTCTTGCCAAAGATCACCTGCTTTGCCATTTCCTTCTCTAGCTCATTTAACAGATGGGGAAACTGAGGCAGACAGCATTGAGTGACTTGCCTATAGTCATACAGCTAGAGTAAGGGTCTGACGCTTGATCTGAACTTAGGAAAAGGAGTCTGACTCCAGGCTCAGCACTCTATTCTTTGTACTAGCTACCTGCCCCAAAGAATGCCATGCTATATATTAAATGAAACTGATAATTAAAAAGACAAACTGGGAAGAGATGGGAGGCAGGGAGATGGAGGATTTTACGAAGTTGCTCAGACATATTACCCTTACATAGATTTTGTTACCTTAAAATTAATAAACAAGGGTAACATTAAATAGCTTCCAATCATCTGGAATTATATTTTATTCAGTCAGACTACAATGTCAATAAATTGCTAGAGAATGAGTTGAGTGTTAAAGGAGATGTGAGACATATTTCCTGCCCTCATGGAAGGTTATTTTAAGGAGGATGAGATAATTACACAGATAAATATAATACAAGACAGACTATAATCAATCCAATAAAAGAGCTATAAGCTAAGATCAATAAGGATTCAGAGGAGTGATATAGCACATTTATTCAGAGGATTGGAGAAAACTCCATAAAGATGATTCCCTGAAGAATAGTAGAATTTCAGTAGACAGAGATGAGAAACAGGAAAAGAGAAAAGGCCCATCAGGCAAAAGGAAAAATGAGCAAAAGGTGCAAGAGCAGAAAAACACAGGACCTTTTCAGGAAACAACAGGAAGTCTAGTTTGACTGTGCAGCAATGTTTATTAAGAAATCAGGGTAGTCAAGTGGAAATAATAGGTTGGGGCTCCCACGTGGCAGGTTTGGAATACCAGGCTAGTAAACCAGAAAGAGTCACTAGTCATTTTTGAGCAGGAGAGGAACGTAATCAGAACTGTGTTTTCAGATTACCTCAGCAGTAATATGTATGAGAAGTTGGAAGAGAAGACCAGGGGTCAGGAAACTACATAGGGAGTTAATGTAACGGTCTAGATAAGAAATAAAAAGTATTGTGGCAAAACTCAAAAGATTTTCCAGTAGCGAAATGAACAATCCTTGAAAACTGATTAGATGTGGAAGAAAGGGGATATGAAGAAGGCCACAAAGATATAAAGATTTCAAGCCTGGGTAACTGCGAAAATAGACTGCCATTAACAGAAGTAGGGAAGTCAGGAATGCACAAAACTTTTTAATGTTGTTATTTATAAGTTGCAGACACCTACTAGAGGCAATGAGGTGGAGTGACTGGAGAGCCTACCCCCTACTAAAGGGTTCAAGTCCTGTCTCTGACACATACAAGTCGTGTGAGTCTGGCAGGACATTTAACCTCTCATTGCTCCTATCTCCCACTTAACTCAGTTAAGACCATAAAGTGCAAAGTATGTGCCAACCCTCGTTGGTAGAGGGAATTTCCTGCTGGGTAGTTCCTCATACCAATAAAATTGAAGATTGGATTCTTCACTCAAAAATTACCCTTCACCCTACAGGTAAGGTACACCAATAATGAATAGGAGATCAGCAGTCTTCTCTTTTTCTGTCCAGTAGTAGCATTGTACAATATGGCACTGGGATGTCATTAAGTAGAAGCATTCAATGTACTTAAAGATCATGCCTACCTAATATATTTTGTGTATTGCCTGGCATCTCCATCCACTAAGGTCTTCCTTTGGTACCTCAGTGATAGGATCAAGAACCCAAGTTCTTAAAGACTGTGTTAGTAGTGCAAGCCATGACAGATTCCAAAGAAGCACTGATTATGAGACTATATAGCTGTCATCCAAGAAACAGTCCAGCTACATTCAGAGGGCTCTATCAGATTGGCCACAGAAGGATGAAGTTTTTGGCTGTGGAAACTCTTGAAAACCATTTATTATACTGTAGAGTGGTTGAGGTCTTCATTGGCAGAGTGTACACTTATATCACCAACAATAAATAACAATAAACTACTAACATTTATATAGTGCCTACTATGTGCCAGGCACTGTTCTAAATGCTATAAATATCGTTTCATTTTATCCTCATATCAACCTCAAAATCACAGATCTCTGAAGTACTGATTGGCATGCCTCCTCCCCCCGCATGGCTCCTTCTGCCAAGCCTCAGATGGCACCTTCTCCATGATATTTCTTTGATTTCTCACAATTCCAAATGATGTTTCCTTCATCAGAACTTTCACAATCCTGTGTCTGGCTCTCATTTATACATTTATTGAGCTCTCTTTTGTTTGGTAGTTATTTGTACATCCCCATTTCACCTTTTATACTCTTAGTACCTTTAAGACAAAGACTATATCTTGCTTGGTTTTGTTTCTCTCCTATTACCTCACTGGGTGTACACTTTATAAATGTTTACCAAATGTCATTTTGTCAACCTGAATGTTCAAGTTAAAGGGAAAAATTATCTCAATTATCTTACCCAAATTGACCAGATAATTACTTTCTCTTCTGTCATTTACTGGGGATATAGATATCATCGTCCAAGTCTCTGATTTCTTCATTTTGATACATGGTACTTTATCCACAGCTCAAGAAGTCACAGATCACTAGCATTTGTAGACCAGCCTGGGATCTGCCATTATGGCCCTAAACTTGAATGTTGCTATGGATGGAAAAAGAACAACAAAGGACTCTGTGAAGGTAATTTTGCAGACACAATCCCCCTTGGTCATCCTGCAAGTCTATATAAGAAGCAGTAAGGGCCCTGAATTCAAATCATGGCAGATTCAAGAGATGTTCCAGTGGTACAATGAGCAACTCTTGATATTTGACTAGGTATAGAAGAAAAGGAATATGAAGGCAGTTAAAGGGGACACAGAGATTTTGAACCTGGCCAACTGATGACTTCTGATGTGGCATAATTGGTAAAGAAGGCTGACCAGCAGGATTCCCAGATGACTTCCTGATAATCCACAGGGGTTAGCCTTCTAATCTAGCTAGGACAGCGGAAAGAACACTGAGGCCAATGTCGGAAAGACCTAAGTTCAAATCCTGTCTCAGTTGTTTACTAAATATGTGACCCTGAGCAAGCTATTTATCCTCTCTTGGCCTCAGTTTCCTCATCTATAAATAAGAAGGTTGGAATCAATGGCTTCTGAGGTTCCTTCTGCCTATAACTTGAGGATAATATGTGAAATGTGCAAAAATATCAGGAAAAGTGCCCTGTGTGGTCTTCCTCTTTCAAATTTGGGAAAACACTTTTAACCTAGAAAGGTGACTCTTAGACATGGCCTTTCTCAGCCTTTCCTAACCCCTCTTAATTCCAGTGCCTTTACTCTGCTAATTATTTTCTGATTTATTTTGTACATAGCTTGTTTGTATATATTTGTTTGGTTAATTAGCTTGCACAATAGATAGCATCTTGGACCTAGAGTCAGGAGGATCTAAGTTCAAATTTGACCTCAAACATTAATAGCTGTGTGACCCTGAACAAGTCATTTATGCCTGTTTGCCTCAGTTTTTCCACCTATAAAATGAACTAGAAAAGGGAATGCCAAACCATTCCAATATCTTTGCCAAGGAAACCCCAAACAGGATCACAAAGAGTGAAAAAATGACTGAACAGCGATATTTCTTAATTTGTTACATTCTTAGATTGTGAACTCTTTGAGGGCAGAGACTATCTTTTGTCTCTTTCTATATCTGAAACACTTAGCACAGTAGGTGCTGAATAAATGGTGATTGATTGATTTCTGTTCCTTTATCTTAATAAGTATGTTGAGTTTTACCTGAAACGATGAAGCATAACTTTTTAATCCATGGTCCACAACGTCTCCTAACTGTGAACCTTCTCCAATATTTCTGTTCAAAGTTATTCCTGGAGCTCCATATCCAGTGGAATAGGCCCATATATTATAAATAATTCAGGCAGTGAATTTACATCATGAAAAAAAAAGCCAATATTTTATCCTCATACTTTAGTCATTAAATATTTTACATTATTAAATGTAATTGTTAAATTACTATTGGCATCATTAAATGATAATTTTTCAAGTTGATTTGAAGGAAAAGTGCATATTTTATATTATTTTTATAATTCTTTCTAGTAAAACATGAGCTTCTTATAAATTTACTCTAGAAAGTGTTTGTCACTATGGGTTGGGAATTCCCATCTAAAAGTTCCAGAGAAATTGTGGATAATAGAACAAGGCTCTATGGATATAACGTCTTTAGCGATCGATCACCCTGTTTTTTCCTACTGTGTCTTATTCTCCCCCACAAAAAAACCCTTCACGATAGTATCTTTTCTTAGTACATGTCCCTTCTATCACTCTTTTGAAGGTGGGAGGCTTGTAGTTTAACCCCACCATTTCACAGATGAGAAAACTTAGGCCCAGAAAGGCTGAGTTCCTTGCCCATAGTCATATAGCTGGTTAGTAGCAGTCATAATCCAGTGCTCCACGTTACCTCCCTGCCTAGCCCAAACTTAGCTAGATACAGAGTTCAGGTCAAAACCTGATAATTTGTGAACTAGATCAAGCAATGAAGAAAAATAGAAAAAGTACTGGTCATAGAAGCAGGTTAGACCTGGATTTATTCACTATCTGATCTTCAGATTTTAATTTCCCTGAGCCCCAGTTTCCTCAACTGTAAAATGGAAATAACGATAACTGCATGGCCTACTTCACAGAACGTTGCTAGAGAAGGGTTATATAAACCATAAAGCTATGTAAATATGAATTATTACTATTGATCTTTACTTTGATAGTAAATAAAATCTTCCACTATTCTTTTTGTGTGGTGAAATATTGGGGATATGAAGGATCATGAGATTAAAGTATTTCATATTTTAAAATTTGAAGATTTGAAATGAGAGATAAGTGGATAGATAAATGAGAGATAGACAGATAGATAGATGTAGGTAGATATAGATAGATGATTGTTAGAGATGATAGATATAGATAGATAATTTAATATAGAGAAAGAGATGAGAGATGTAGGCAGATATAGATAGATGGTTGATAGAGATAGACAGTTAAACACATTTATTAAGTGATTATTATGTTTTAGACATTGTACTAAGTGCTGGGAACACAAACATAAATAGTCCTACACTAAAGGAGATTACATTCTAATAGAGGAAGCTAGAAAATGGGGAGGAGTATGACAGAAATGGTCAGCAAGTATGGTGGAAGTCTCAATCTGGACAATATAAGGTGACTGGTATGGTCAGAGTCCATGGTGGTTGTTTCCAAAGGTACTCAAAGGTCCTACATAGAAACTATGTAAATGATGGACCAAGTAGAAAAAGATTGGCAGAGAGGTGAAACAAATGGTAACATTGTCACTAGAAAAAATGTAACCATAAGATTGATGTTGGCCCTCTATAATTACCATTTGACTTGACTTTAGAAGGGATTTACAAACTCTCTGTCTCAAGATAGAGACTTATGATGAAACCACTGTGAGATTTAATTGCAAAATGTAGGATTTTTTTTTGTCTTTCTAGTTACTAAAGTGAAAAACGTGTGTTTCAAATCAGATGGTGGGGTTTTTTTTAGGCAGAAGGGTAATGTAAGGCACATACTTTGGAATCTCTCAAAGTAGCAATAATAGTTTCTAAAATTATACAGCTTATAGAAGCTATTCGGACGTATCACCTAGGGCAATGTTTAAGTCAAGCTGATCCAGCAAGGGTTCTTAATCTTTTTTCTTTTATGTACCCCTTTGCTATCAGATGAAATCTAGGAGCTCCTTCTGAGAACAGTGTTTCATTTAGAATAAAATAAAATGCATAATGTATAAATGCACTAAATGCATAAAATTAAATGCATAAAAGGCATAAAATAAAATGCATAGAGTGACAAAGGAAACTAATTATATTAAATAAAGTTATCCAAATATTTTTAAAATGAGTTCACAGACCTCAGGTTAAGAACCCCTGCTATAAAGGGAAGCAGGACTTGACTTTTTTGCAAAAGCTCATTTGTAGCTAGAGGGGTACAGATGTGCTGTGTTAAATATATCTTGAATTTGTTCCTAATAATCTAATACTATAAACACAAAAGCAAAGACAATGAATAAGGTAAAAAATCAATATCAAGGTGAAGTTAGGGGTAAAAGATCAGTATTTGGTATCTTCATCAGAAGGGATCCTGAACCTCTCAACCCAGCTACTGGTTCTAATTTGCAAATGTATTTCATGGAATTCACCCTTTGAATCATCTTTGACTCAATTTTCATGTTTGCCCTTGACCATAAAGGAATATGTTACCCAAACCACCAAATAATAGGGTGAATACTTGATTACTGAATTGCTTATTTCCAAGGCGGCTTATAGTCTGCAAAGCAATTCCTAAACAAAACCTATCAAAGATAAGCCCTCAAGTTTCCCTCTTCTTGTTAACTCTCCCTCTGTCTTCTATTTGCCTCTAACTGTATTTCTGTCACTTTTTCAAACTCTTTGTTTTATTAAATCTTATTGTTAGTAAAAAAAAAAAGATATGGAAGAAAAAAAGCATTTATTAATACCTACTATGTGTCAGGCACTTTACAAATATTATTTCATTTGATTCTCACAACAATCTTGGCAGGGAGGTGCTATTATATAGTTGAGAAATCGTTGTTGTTCAGTTTTATCAGTGGGATACAACTCCATGACCCCATTTTAGGTTTTCTTAGCAGAGAAACTGTAGTGGTTTTCTATTTTCTTCTCCAATTCATTTTACAAATGAGGAAACTGAGGCTAACAGGATTAAGTGACTTGCCCAAGGTTGCACAATAGTAAGTATCTGTGTCCACCTTTGAACTCAGGTCTTCCTTACTCCAGACCTAGTGTTGGATTCACTGAGCCACCTAGCTGCCCTGACAGTTGAAGAAATGGAGGTTAATTGACTTGTATAGGGTCATACAAATATTAAGTATCTGAGGCCATATTTGAATTCATATTTTCCACCCCAGTCTCAGCACCCAATTCACATCCAAGCTACTTAGCTGCCTCACAAAAATTCAACTCATTGACATTCAATCTAAAGTGTTGGCTCTCTCAGATGTATTTGGAGATAATCTGACTGGGCAAAAAAAAATGAACTTCTAATTTTGGAATATCATCCAGCAAGTGGAAAAGATGTTTTACAAGCTAGATAAGAGATAGTCTTTGGAGGTCCTAAGAAATCACTCCACTCAACCAAAGGTATGCTTTAATCTCACATATATATGTATATAGAGACAGATAGATACATATATGTGTGTGTCTGCACATATATAACCAAATATATACTCAAATTGACTATTTTGTAAAGGTACAAAAATTTTCCATTTCCATGGTGTTTAAATCAACAATGGACCTGAACTTATGATGAGTTAGTATAAATTTTGAGCTCAAACCTTTTACTATCTTATGTATCATTCATCAATCTTACGCCCCTGTTTTGTGTTCTTTCTTTGCTTCCTTAATGAGTATGGGAGGATGGGATGAGGTTGGTAATAAAGAGAGAAAAGGAGAGGAAGGGAGGGAGGTAGAGAGAGGAAGGAAAAAAGAGAGGAGAAAAGGAGAGGGGAAGAAGGGGAAAGGGGAGGGAAAGACAGAGACAGAGAGAGTCGTTAAGACTAAAAAAAATCAGTATCCTACTACCTCCAGCCCCTCTGCACGCGCTCACGCGCGCGCACACACACACACACACACACACACACACATTCTGCTTTTATCTGAGCTGAGAGGTTATTTCCTAGGCCTTTCTCCATCCAAAAAAACATGAGGTATCAGATTCTGCTATTTTAATCTCCAAAAGTTAAACGGAAACAGGTAGTTCATATTATAGTCATTCGGCTTCCAGGAAAATGAAAGGAAAAAGCTGAAAATCAATTCAGCCAACATTTATTAAGTGATTACTAGGTATTAGGCAATAGTAGACAAAAATCAAAAACAATACAGTCTGCCCTCAAGGAGTGAACATTCTTCTTGGGGATACAAATAAGTAAATACAATGAACATATGATATAATATCAAAAGCACTAATAAATGGAGGGATTAAGAAAGACCTAGTATACCAGGTGGCTCACAAACTGTTCTTTCAACAAAGCTGGGGATTCTGCAGGTCAAAGGTGAGGATGAAGTGCATTATAGATATGGTGAAATAGTTATGCAGAAGCAGGCAGATGGGAAATAGGAGGTCCTGTTGTAACAGCAAGTAGGTCAGGTTAGGGTGGACATGTTTTAAAAGACATGGGAACCAGAATTGAAGCAAAGGCTGGGTGGAAGGGAGGTAACAGAGCATTTCAGTTAGAGAAAACAACATGAGCAAAGATCAGAACTATAGTAGGCAGATTTTTTACTTAAATGGAGTTAGAGATTTTTTTTTTTTGGAGGAGCCTATGGAAGATACATAGATTGGGTTCAAGTTTAGAGAACACCCAATCTGAGTTTAGATTTTTATGCTCTAGGCAATGGGGAATCTTTAGAAGTTTTCTTACAAGTAGTATTTATCCAATCAAGTGATTATCTTCTGCTATGATTTAAAAACTAATAAAATATCTTCATGATCATATGTGAGTTCTTTTAGTGGTCTAAGAAATTATGAAAGGAAAGTATTAATTATAAAAAGCATAAAAAATTATGAAAGAAAGCTTTCAGGAAAATATGACCAAGGAAATTCATGTAAGAAGTGCCAAACAATTTATTGAGCAGTTAGGTGAGAAGGTGGATGGAGGGCTGAGCTTGGAATCAGAAAGACTTGAGTTCAAATGTGGCTTCAGAAATTTACTATGTAACCCTGGGCAAGTCACTTCACCCTGTTTGCCTTAGTTTCCTCATCTGTAAAATGATCTGGAGAAGGAAACAGCAAACCACTCTAGTATCTTTGCCAAGAAAACCCCAAAAAGGGTCATGAAGAGTCAGACATCACAGAACTAAAAACAACTAAACAACAACAAAACAAGTTATCAAATACTAAAAGCATTTAATAAAAAAAGACCATCTGTTACTGTTCCATAGTTCTGTAAGAAGAAATTGTAAGGAGGACAGTGCTCAGTTGTTGGACTACTTATAATAAGGAAAAAATAAGGGAAAGTTGGACTGTTTCAGGTTTTTTTCAAGCAGAAAGGATTTAAGTTATGTTTATACTATAGCAGCAGCATTCTTAAGCAAAGCCAAAATAATAAACCAGCATTCATTTGTGGGGGACAGAATGATTTCTAGTAAGTCAATGAACATTCTTCACCTTCCTGACCCCCATCAAGTAGATAACAGATAGCAGACCTCAAAGATTGCATACTAACCCCATCATTGGCCCCAAGTATGTCTGTGTGTGATAAAACATGAATATGTTTAAGAAGTCAGAATTCCTTTGCAGTGTCTTCTCCTTGTTGTTGTATGTTCAAAATGTCTTGAATGTGTCTTTTTCCTTTTGTTCCACAGCCATTTGTGACCGTGGGTGCAAGTATGGTGAATGTGTAGGGCCGAATAAATGCAAATGTTTTCCTGGATTTACAGGGAAAACTTGCAGTCAAGGTCTGTATAATGTTCTACAGCTAAATTCCCTAAGGTCTCACAGAGTCTGGCTTCTTGGCTAACACTTTTTTTTTCCTACTAGATTATGTTGCCTTTTATAAATCTGGATCCACTGGAGTGGTTATCATTTAACTCATAAGAACTCTCTGTCATCCATTTTTATAGGATCATTGACTCAGAGATGGAAGGGATTTAGAGATCATCACATCCAATCCCATCAGTTTAGAGATAGTAATATGCTTTGCTAAGTGTTTTTCAAATATCTGTTTGCCCTTACCTAGAAGGTGAGGTAGGTAGGTGAGGTAGGTGATAGTATTATCCCCAATTTTACAGAGGAGCAAACTGAGGCAGATAAGTTAAGGGACTTAAGCACGGTCACACAGCTAGGAAGTGCTCAAGACCAGATTGGAATTCAGATCTTCCTGACTCCAGGTCCAGCACTCTATCCACGGCACTACCCAACTGCCTAAATGAGGACATTGAAGCCCAGAAAGGTTAATGGTGATTCATCCCCAATCACACACAAAGGAAAATCTGGATTTGAACCCAAGTTTCCTAATGTCAAATCTGGAGCTGCTGTTCTGACTTTCATGCTGAGTGAGACTTTTCAATGCAACTGACTACTTCTGACTATGGTACTGTTTGTGGAAAATGATAGAATTTTCCACCCAGTTGCCATAGTCAAAAATTATGGGACTGTACTATCATGTTTCCAAAAGTCTTATTAGAGTAGCATTTCTGATTAAAAAAACACAGGGCACATAGTTCAGCAAATGCCTGAAGAGTAATTGATCTCTGAGAAGCAATACCCACCTGAGAACCCACTTTGCTTAAGGATGAGAACAACACAATTCATAAAATAGAATGATCACAGAGCCCGAAAGGACTTGGAGGCCAAGCTCAATCCCCTCATTTTACAGAGGGACCAGAGGGAAGTTAATTAATTTGCCCAGGACCACACAGCTAGTCATTTCCAGAACCAGGATCTGAACATCAGTCTTTATGATTCCAAGTCCACAGTTCTATCCACTACTCCACACTGCCTCAGTTAAGAGGCAGCGTTGAAGTTCTAGTTAAGAGATGCACATTCGTTCCTTGCTGTTTTAACTGACCTGGTCTTTCTTGCCCCTTATTTGAGAGCATTCTATGTACTAGGCTGTCTTCCTTTCAGCTATCTCAGATGGTCTTGTAGCCTAAGATAAACAGTGTTCCTGCCAATAGCCTGGTCTCTCTTGGTTGAGATACGTTAGTCCCTAACGGGATGCTAGGAAACATATCTTCTTTTGGGGAGGACCCAGGCCGAGAATATTGTTCTCATAAATAATAGCACAGATAGATCCTTTACCAGTCACTGGGTATTTTTTTTCTCTGTACCAAGACTCCTTATCAAGGGATTTGAAATGAATGTTTCCTTTCTTGGTCTTTTTCAAGTTCTAGTAAAATATTAATGTTTGTGGGAGTTAGAAGCCTGGGAAGAGAAAGTGCCCCAATTTTCTCAGATAGACAGATCTATCTGTCTTTTTCTGAATAGTCTTTCTTACTTAAGTAACTCTGGCTCCAGTTCACAGATATACATTAACTGTGACAGGCTCCAGCATGCCAACTGATTTGTTTCCCACAAACTCCATCCAAGAGTCCTAGTCAGCTCTACACTGGAGCTGTGTGATGTGATGTCTGTCTTCCAGTTTCCCATTTATGTTGGTTTTCCACTCCCTCTTTTTATGCATAGGATTGATGAAGAAGAATGGATAGTTGAGAAGGAGGGAGGCTTCCATTAAAGTGAAAGCTAGCCATCCAGAAGAATGGAAAATTACTCTAAAGAGAGCTCCATATTTATATTATATTATACTGTACTATAGTATAGTTTATATTATCTTATGCTATATGGTGTTGTATTCTTATTATTATATTATCTCATTATAATTAGTCAACAAATATTTAATAAATGCCTCCTTATGTAGTAGGAGTTAGGGATAGAGAGAAAAGTAAAACAGCTCTTTCCCTTAAGAACTTTCCATTCAAACACAAGAGACAACTGATCTACTTAATTATATACCAAACAAATACATAAATATGAAGTTATTTTGGAGAAAGGCACTAGCAGCCAGGAGGCTCCAGAAGGGCCTTGAGGACAGAATAATACCTGAACTGAACTTTGAAGGAAAATAGGGTTACTAAGAGGTGGAGATGAGGACATCCATATCCCTTAAACTTGTTTTGAGTATTTGCTTTTTTAAAAAAATGAACTCTCTACCCAAATTGCCCCCAAAATCTATTTAGAAAGGTAGTCTGATTTGCAGTCAACTGTATTTTTGTAGTTCATAAAAATAATAAATTATATTTATATATTTATTATGTTTTGTTTATCTATTTTTAATGTGATATATTATTTATATAATATATTATTATGTATATATTATTTATTTTTATATTATTTAGAATACAGTATATATTTAATAACGTATTAATAATATGCTAATAATATATTTCTGTTACTGTACATTATATATCACTATCTACAAATACTTTTATATAGCACATATAATTTTTCCCTGTTATTCAATTTCCAAGAATCCAAGCCCCAAAATTAAGAAAAGGCTGAGAAACATCAATTCGAGTTCCAATAACCTGGATGACCTCAAGGTCATTTGCAGTTCTATAGCTACGATTCGATGTATCCCCCAAAATATGTAAGTCATATTACCAAAGTGCATTCTCTGTACTATTAACAAAGTACATGGGGTACCTCCCTTGCAAAGGAACAGATGGAGCAACTTTGGTTGGACTGTGAAGAAGTAGGTCATGTTCATATCTTCCTCCCATGGATTCCCTTGAGTCGCTGGTCGGCGAAATGTTTTTTATATGGAGGTTGCTTTGTTTTTCTCTCCTTGGTTTTTTTTGGAGGAGTTTTTTGGCTTCCGTAAGTTACATGGTCAGGTCACTCCATTTCCAAAGATAAAGGCATCCTCTTTTTTTTCTGAATGATTCCTGCAGATATGAATGAATGCGGACTGAAACCTCGACCCTGTAAGCACAGATGTATGAACACTCATGGAAGCTACAAGTGTTATTGTCTCAGTGGATACATGCTGCTGCCCGACGGCACCTGTTCCAGTAAGTAAGAAAAGAGTCCATCCTAGTCATTCTTCCTCAAACTAAGGAGCATGAGAATAATTTTGAAACCTGTACTCAATTTGATCAGTATCTACTCAGGGCACTGTGGTTTTAGGGGTTTTTTGTTTTTGTTTGTTTTTATCAAATATCAGTGATTACTTTGGTGAGTTAGGTAGGGTAGAATTGAGGTTACATCGGTTAATGCTATCAGAATGGGAATTATGTGGGTCCAAATTGATTAACCCAATATGTATTGATGATTATATTACTTTTACATGATTTATAAGACAGATCTGTACTATCTAGATTTATAGTTTATTACATGGTCCTGTATTAACCTGTGTTAACGATATAGATAGAAATTTACTGTTCTACACCCCCCCACTTACCTCAACCCCTAGCTTGTAAATGTACCTTGTCGCTTCTGTTTTCCAGAAAGCCACCGTTTTCCCTTTCACTTTGTTCTTTTACACCTGATGCTTGTGCAAAGTCCCAGGATGTTGTTGCCTGTCCATTGACTGTCCATTTGTGATTGATGATGTGTAAAAAGTCTGATGACTAGATTTTAGTGACTGATAGATATTTTCCTTAGCCAGTCATATGGATTTTCCCTTTTTGGAATTGACCAAAGAATTGTACCACCTCATTCTATTTTTAGCACTCTCTCAAAATGTATAAATATTCCCTCAAAACTAAGCAGAGGGGGCCATAATTGCAGAAACAAGTGAGTCTTGGATACAATTTCTTAGGAACAACCAGTTTCTCTAATAAATTGAAACTGCTCTGAGTGCCTCAGTTTCCCTTTATTGTGGATTGGAATTTTGGGGTCATGGGAGGCCGTTTGATCTTTTCCCCTGATTCTGGGGAGCTACTTAGCTGTTTTTTTTAATACAGGATTCCAAGTCAAACAAGTGGCATGTAGACTAGAATGCTATCATTGGTTAAAGGACCAAAGGTTGTGGGAAAGCATGTTTTAATAGTCCTCAGAAGATTTTTTTAAACACATACTTTTAGTGATGTGACAAGTGCCATCCAGGGGCAGAAAATTTCCTATCCCCTACGCATCTTACATCTCATCCCACTGACTATTGTAAAGAGTTGCCAGAAATGCTTTCAGATAAACATTCCTGAAAAGAAAAGCCTTTCTGTAACAAAGGAAATCCTGTGGGAGCTTAAGTGTCTGTACAGAAGAGAGGTCTTTCAGGTATTACATTTCATTAAAAAGAGAAGAGCCCTCACCTTGGGGTCACCAACACCACTCTCCACTCCTCTCACACATGCATTCTCATCACACGCATTCTCTTCCTTTGCCCCTCTCCTCCTTCCCACCCCCCTCTCCCTCAAGTACCTTTAACATGTACCATTTCTGTGCCTTAGGAAAAGGTGTCCCTGTTGAGACTATAAAGTCTTTGGCATATTCAGTCTTTCACTTGCCCAGTGCTATAATTCCTTTGACCAGCTAGGCAAGACAATCTCCCTTCTCCTCATACTCTCCATTGACTGACAGCATGATGAAACAATGCTATGGATCAGGCTAAAGCTATCAAAACCTGCCAATGGTAGATCTGGAATCTCTGAAGTCGTCTTATCCAACCTCTCATGTTATAGATAGGGAAGCTGAGGTTCAGGGAGGTTGACTTGCCAAAGATCACATTAATAGTAAAGCTTCAGAGGTGGATTTGAACCCATGTCCTCCTTACAGATTAAACAAACAACAGCAAAAGTTCTCTGTTAAGAACTGTATATGAATGGGAGAAGGGAGTAATTAGAAGTAAACACTTTCGGGGAGGGGCAAGGTGAAAAGAGAGAATAGAATAAATGGGGGACAGGATAGGATGGAGGGAAATAGTTTTACTATTATAGAAGTCTTTTGCATAACTACACATATATAACCTATATGAAATTGTTTGCCATCTCAGTGTGGATGAGTAGGGAGGGAGGAAGGAAGAGAAGCTGGAATTCAAAGTTTTAGGAACGAATGCTGAGAATTGTTTTTGCATGCAACTGGGAAATAAGAAATAGAGGTAAGGGGGTATAGAAATCTATCTTGCTCTATAAGAAAAAAGAGAAAATGGGGTTAAGGGAAGGGAGGAGTGTTAGAAGGGAGGGTAGATTGGGGGATGTGGTAATCAGAATGCACAGTGTCTTAGGTTGGAAAATTTGGAACTCAAAATCTTGTGGAAATGAATGTCAAAAACTAAAACTAGATAGAGAGATAGATAGATAGATAGAAAACTGTATATGTCAATTCACATTACTGAAATGTCCCTGAAAAACCACCCAATGCAAAAAAAAGAGGAAATTATTTCAGTCTTGATATCTAGAAATGTTGTACAGTTGTTATTTTTTTAATATTTTAGATGACAGACTCTGTTTATTATTTCCCATCTAGCTGATAAATAGTTGGTGTATACGAATTTGTTGTCTTCTTATTAAATTAACAGCTCCTTAAGGGCAGGAAGTGTCTTTTGCCTCTTTTTGTATCCCCAATCCTTAACATAGTGCCTGGTTGTGAGGGGGCAGAATTTTCTGCTCTAATTATGCCAACTGTAGGATGGCATACCCCTTGAGAAAATACTGAGATACCGAAGAAAGAGGGACCCATACCAGTTTGGTCATTAATAAGTTTTATTAGGGTTAATTAGGTTAGTTGTGCATTAATTAACTCCCAAGAGGTCAGTTGTCCTGGGCAGCAGTAGGACAAAGTAACATTGTGGATCCCCAAACTCTCCTTAGGCCTGGTCAGGTGATTTATAGAAGTAGAACAAAAAAGGCACAGTGTGGTCATGTGTAAAATTTCCTGCAAGGTAGTTGGAGATTCTTTTGCTCTTTACATTTACTCAAGGCAGCTTGCATTCTTGTGGAGTTACAGGACATGCCACAGTACACTGGTACATAATAGATATTTAGTAAGTATTGATTGATTGATTAATAAATGCCAAATTGAATTAAATAGAATTGCACAATAAGGAGAGACTTGGAAAAATATTATCTACATAAATTTGAGAAGAGAACTATTGAGCTCTTCCAATTAAATATTTACCCTTGTTTACTTTCAGATTCTAGGACATGTGCCATGACAAATTGCCAGTATGGCTGTGAAGACACCAAAGATGAGGTACGGTGTTTGTGTCCATCAGCTGGCCTACAACTGGGACCTAATGGAAGAGCCTGTATAGGTATATGAATATGAGTTCTCTCTTTTGATTTTTTTCCTATCCTGTGAACCAATTGTACAGCTAGGTGGCACATTGGATAGAGTGCCAAGTCTGGAGTCAAAAAGATTCATCTTCCTGAGTTCAGAGCTGGCCCCAGACACTGTGTAACCCTGGGCAAGTCACTTAACCCTGTTTGCCTCAGTTTCTTCATCTGTAAAATGAGCTGGAGAAGGAAATGGCAAACTACCAGTATCTTTGCCAAGAAAACCCCGAATTGGGTCACAGAGTTGGACATGACTGAAAAATAACTGAAGCTGAATTGATTTATCTGTTAAATATGAATTATGAGTACCAATAGTTTCCTTGGACAGGTCTGAAAAGGCCAGGAGGAACAATATAACCTGGAGAAAAAACATGCACACATACATGTGTATGTGTGTGTACATGTATATGTATATGCATGTATGTGTGTGCATGCGTGTGTATCTGTGTGCATATGTATGTGTGTATAAATGCATATACATATGTGTATGTATGTGTCTATACATATACATGAGGAGAGAAGGGAAAGAAGAAATCCATATTTAGTCCTAGAAGTAAAAAAGGATGTTTTTCTTGAAGCAAGATGGTATATCAGAAAGAGCACTGGAGGTAGAGGACCAGAGAACCTGGGTTCAAAGCCCTATACTTTACCCCTCTGTGACTTTCGGCAAGTCATTTAACCTCAGTTTCCCTACAATGTCCTTTTAACTTCAGATGTCAAACTAAAGACAAAAGATGTATTTCAGTGAATTGTCTCCAAATACTCTCACTCTTAGAAGAAGAAATATATATAATAAATATATTTATTGTCTGATCAAAGTTCTATCTTCTATCTGCAGATGTAAAATCCTCACTTTTTGCAGGAGATAGTATCTTGCATAGTGTTGAATTTGTGCTCAGAGAATCTAAATTTGAATTTCAGTTCTGCCTCTTATTACCTGTATAACCTTAGGAAAGTCATTCAGTCTCCCTGGGTCTCAGTTTTCTCCTCTGTAAAATAAAGGAATTGGACAAGATGGCTTCTGAGATCCCTCCCAGTCCTAGATTTATTATCTTATGTCTCATAAATCATGTTTATAAATACTGAGCTATCTTATATATGACAAAAGAAGCTTGTTATAAATAGATCTAGAGCCAGCAAGAACTTCTCAAAGGCTACTTAGTCTAAGCTAATTTTAAAGGAGGAAATGGAGGGTCAAGGAAGTTGAGTGACTTACCCAAGGAATACTTTTGGGAAGTAGAGAATTATTTTGTGGAGCAAATGAAATTGTGATTGTTGAGTTGTTTCAGTCATGTCTGATTCTTACGTGACCCCATTTGGGGTCTGAACAATGATCAAACAACAACAACAGAATGGGAAAGAGAATACTTGAGCGACCTACTACATAAGGTCCCAATAAAAATCAAATTATACAGTATAGGTCAAAATATTTTTTTAAACTTGAAAGTACCATAAAATATACAGAATTATTGAGTTACAGCTTCCTCATCTGTAAAATGAGATTAAGAATACCTGACTGACATGCTTCACAAGTTCACAATAAAGGTCAAATTATACAATATATGTGAAAGCATTTGTAAACTTGACAATACTATAAAATGTACAGGATTTTTATTAATGATAGTATTTGCTTATTTCTCTAAAAAAGACAGAGAGCCTTCCTTTTGAATGATCAAATGAGATATTTGTAAGGTATTTCTCACAGTGCCTGGCACACAGTAGTCACTTAATAAATGCTTATTCCATTCCTGCCTTCACAGTAAAAGAATACAATGGTAATTTTAGAAACAAGTTTCTAATTATCCTTCCCTGCTACAATATTCCTCCAACCATATAAGGAAACATCCAGAAAAATATACAGCTTATCTTTTTACCCGCTGAGTATCTGGAAGTATTAATACTTCTAGAACCTAGGATTTCATTGCTCTGGGAACTCTCTCTATGTATTAGATCATACAACAGTCTCAGAATCTTAGAGAATTGATTCAGACTTAGAAAGTTTCAATGATTTGAATGGAAGACTGCACTCCAATGGAATTAATTATGTCAACTCTATCGACCTTGGGTTTGTTTTTTCTTTTCCCTCTGGAAACATTACTTTCTTGGTCTAGATGTTGATGAATGCTCCTCTGATAAAGTTCTGTGCCCCTACAATCGGAGATGTGTGAACACATTTGGGAGTTTCTACTGCAAATGCCACATGGGTTTTGAACTGAAATACATCAATGGGCGATACGACTGTGTAGGTAAGATGATGATGGCTCCTTTTTTCCCTCCAAATTCATGGATCTTTCTTTCCTACCAGTTTCTCAGTGTCTACTTCTACTTAACTTCAAAGTTAAGACTCATTCAACATCAGATAAAGATGAAATTTAACAGCTTTCTGGGAACTGTGGCTCATTTGCAGGTCCTAAAGTAGATATGTAGCATTTGAACATGAAACAATGACTTCAATACTTCAAGAGCTATGATGGCAGAATTTTTAAGATCATAGAACTTTTGAACTGAAAGGGACCCTAAATATCATTTAGTCAAACCACTTCATTGACAGATGAGGAAACTAAGGTCCAAGGACATGAAATGGTACAGTGGAAATATCAGATTTAGCTGCAGAAGAACTGGGTTTAAATTGTAGCTTTGTGACACACTTCTGTGACACTGAACACATCATTTCACTTCTCTGGGCCTCAGTTTGCACATTTTCAAAATTAGGTGAGTAGATTAGGAGACTTCAAAGATACCTTTCAGCTGTAACCCTATGATCTGACGCCTTGCCCTTCTTGAATAAAAATGGTTCTGTGATCATCATACATAGCAACAAAAAAGGAAAGAAGGGAAATAACTAGACTTGTTTCATTTTGATGAAATAACTGAAGTAATGCTTCTCTAACTTAGGACTTAATAGACTCCTTTCCATCATAGTTTGCCAAATATTTCTTTTTTCAAGGCCTGCCTTGGGCAAAGTGGTGACTAGAAGAAAACTCCACCTTCCTCAGCCTCCCCTGTCTTTGCCTCATCCATCTTTATCTTTCTGGTACCTACCCATACCCAACACTCTTCACTATCAGAACATACTCTAAGGAGTTTATGTTAATCATCAATACATTAGTGTGAATTTAAACCATTTACTTACTTCTCTCCAGATAATCAATTGTATAATGAAAATTTAATCTCCCGATAAATGAATTATAGTTATTAGTGAGCAGGTGTGGGGTGTATTTTGGTGGAGACAAAATGGCCTTTCCCACTACCATTAAGATCTCATCAAGTACTTTTAAGTTCTTTATCCTGTTATACGGTTTAACAAACTGGCTGTGTTGTTTCAACACACACGGAACACAACACACGTGTTATTTTGTAACACGGAAAACTTAAGCAGGAGTGTGCATGTAAGAAAAAAAAATCAACTCATTGAGAAAAGTTCTATTTCAGGGTTCTTAACTTTGGGCCCCCAAATATTTTTTGAAAAGTATTTTAGTAGCTTTTTCAATATAATGAGTTTTCTTTATATTCTTATGTATTTTATTTTATTTATTTAAAAACATCATTCTAAGAAAGGGTCCATAGGCTTTGCCAGACTGCCAGAGGGGTCTGTGATACCCAAAAGCTTAGGAACCCTACTCTATGTGATGCTTAACACAAGCTACACATTCAGAGATCCACATTAGCACAAATAGACTTAAAGTCTACTTTAGCATATATATGCACAAAAGCTCTTCCTTTCCTTTTCTATTTTTTAGCAGAAATTCATCCTGCCTCAATTTCCTCAATTACAAAATATGATAACAACACCTACTTTGCAGGATTTTTGTGGGGGGAAAGGAGATAATATTTGTAAAGTGCTTAGTACAGTACCTGGCAGATAGTAGATACTAGATAACTGCTTATTCCCTTTTTCTGCTCTTAGCTTACACTATACATGGGATGATATGACAGTCCCTGACTTTTGAACAGTGCTTCATAATCTCACAGTTTTTCCGCAAATATTTTAAGTATTTTATTTTATATATGTTTGTATTATATGCGCTACATATACTATTTTATTTAATATTATGTGTTAAATAGTTTATTACATTTATTTATATTATTTTAAATATTTTAAATTTTAGAGGACAGTTCAGGAAGTCCAGTGCCTATTTAAAGACCTCTTATCAAAGGTGTGGACCAAATGACCTCCTAAAATGCCTTCTAACACTAAAATCCAATGATTCTATGTTAAACTCCTTGAATAATAGTACAGGAGGGCCCCCCAAATTGGAATGTTCCCTGGGTATTTTCAAAAGGAAACTAAACTTTCTGCTTTAAAAATTGATTAAGAAGATTGATATCTAAGTTCTCTTTTCAGGCAAACCCTTATGGGTTTTAAGATTAAAAATGAAATATAATTTTCTATGTGTGTGTATATTGTGTTTGTATACACATGTAGATATAAAACCAGATAAGGTTTAGTGGTCCATAGGTCTTTCTAAACCATCCATCCCTACCTAAAGCTTCTAGATAAGTCAGAACCAGTCTGGACCTATATTTTGGTGGTTCTGTTTCCTAGCATATTCTGATGTAATCTGAATTTGCATCTATGCGTTCTGATGAATAGTATTAGATAATGGCATAAACCTCTTGTGTGTTTCAAGCCTCTCTATTCAATAGCAGAAACTTTGTATATTTGTTTATTTGGGAGGAGGAAAGGGGAAAAAAATAAAACTCCCTTAGCATACTCCGCTAGATTTAAAAAGCAAACAAGCTTAAAATGTCAGGAGAATTATAAATTTTAGTTTCATAATGCTTCCAAAAATCAAAGGATGAAATTCTCTCTGATGGGAAATAACCTTAGACTGCCTAAATTTACCTTTGAAACTCCCAAAATATAGCAGCACTCTGGTTCATAATTCATGGTGACTTTTGTCTCATGTGTAAATTCTTAGTATTGGTGAGTCACTGTGTTGCTTGCAAGCTATTGAGAGCAGGAGGAATAGAGCTAGCACGCTGTTTTTTCATTGAATTTCCGCTGAAATGTTACTCTTTGTTTTTGTTTTGCTTTGATTTTTTTGTAGACATCAATGAATGTACTGCAAATACCCACAAGTGCAGCATTCATGCTGACTGCCTCAATACCCAAGGTGCTTTTAAGTGCAAATGTAGACAGGGATATAAGGGCAATGGCCTTCACTGCTCTGGTAAGTCAAATTTGATTGTATATTAACTAGCAGCTAATAGAAATGCAAAAACAGGACATTTTCTTCTATCTGTTGTTCTCCCATTTCTCTCTATGTATATTATACCATGATGTTATAGAATCATAGAACTAAAAGTGTCATTTAATTCCTCTGTGACTCAGTTTCCTTATCTGTAAAATGAGAAAGCTGGATAAAATGGCCTATAAGGTCCCTTCCAACTCTAAATTTATGCCCCATTGATCCTTTTCATGGTTTGCAGACTTCAATATCTGAAAATGATCTTAAAGATTTGGTAGCGTTGTTATTCAGTCTTGTCCAATTCTTCATGACTCCATTTGGGATTTTCTTGTCAAATATACTGGAGTGGTTGGCCATTTCCTTCTTTAGCTCATTTTACAGATAAGGAAACTGATCAGGGTCAACAGAGTTAAGTGACTTGCCCAAGTGTCTGAAGCCAGATTTGAACTTGGGAAGACTCATCTTCCTGACTCCAGGCCTGACACTCTATCCACTGTGCTTTCAAGATTAGCTTAGTTCAATCCCTTTATTTTACAGATGAGAAAACAGATGTGTCCAAGGTTCTATAGCCAGTTATGCATAGATCACAGAATTTGAGAGTTGAGAGGGACCTCAGCAGCCCTCTAGTCCAACCTATACAAAAAATAATCTCCATTATAAATCAATCAATCAATAAGCATTTCTTTAATAAGTTATTATTTATTATAACACCTACTGTTCCAGGCCCTGTGCTAAGTGCTGGGGATTACAAAGAAGCAAAAGACAATCCCTACCCTCAATGAGCTTACAATTAATCTAATGAGGAAGACAAGATGCACACCAATAACACGAAGCAAACTTTATACAGGATAGCTAGGGGGTACAGTGGATAGAGCACTGGACCTAGAGTCAAGAAGACTCCTCTTCCTGAGTTCAAATCCAGCCTTAGAAACTTACTGTGTGACTCTGGGCAAGTCACTTAACCCCATTTGCCTCAGTTTTTTCATCTGTAAAATGAACTGGAAATGGCAAACCACTCCAGTATCTTTGCCAACAAAAACCCAAAATGGTGTCATGAAGAGTCAGACACAAGTGAAACAACTGAACAACAACAAATTATATAGAGGATAAATAGGAAGTAATTAAGAGAAAGAAGGCACTAGAATTAAGAGGTGTTGGGGAAGGCTTCCTATAAAAGGTAAGGGACTTGAAGCCCTCTAAGAGAAGGGAGCCATCTCCTCTTGAGGTAGCTCATTCTAGTTTGTACGCTCTGTTTTTAAGAAATTTTTCTGACTTTCACCTCTTATTCCTGATTCTGACCTATGGGACCGAAGAGAACAATCCTAATCACTCTTCCATGTGACAGCCCTGGAAGACAGATGTCCTACATCCTCTGAGACTTATTTTCTCCAAGCCAAACCTGCTCAGTTCCTTTACCCAGTCTTCATGTGACATGAACTCAAGGTCCTTCACCCTCTTGGCTGGCCTCCTCTGGCTACTCCCCAGCTATGTATAATAATATAACTAAGACTAGTATCTTAATCTTGTAACTCCCTGGGAAATATACTTAGTACAATACTACACCACCTCCCCACCCCTTCATCATTTGACCTATACTAATACTCCATGGCACCAAATTTGAGTACCCTCAATAATAACTGTGTAGACATCTTAATATCTAGTCAGCCACTTGATGAAGACATAGAGACCTCTGACACTGGGAATTTTAAAACTACAAATACAAAACTATATGTATATTAAAACAAAGTATTGGTAAAAGCATTCTGGAAGTGCTTTCATAAGTTTTGGAGATCTTCAAATAGAAATTTTAAACATAGAGACTATTTTGTTTGTGTCTTGGTATCCAAAAGGCCTAGCACGGTCCTTTGAATTTAGTAGATGCTTTAATAAAATGCTTGCTTGATTGAATTGGTCAGAGACAAAAAAAGACACAATTAAGTCCTTTCCATTCCCTTTATTTGACTCCTTCAAAGTGAATTGCTTTATTGTTAACCAAACAGATGCATTATCCTCAGGTTCTCAACTGGGGTGTCATGTAGCTTAGAACTTTGCTAGGACCATAGAACTGAAAAATTCAGAACAGGAAGGAATCTTAAAGATCTTTCCATTCAAACCTCTCATTTTACTCAGTGACTTACTATTAAGTATTAAGTGATTACCATTAAGTAGCAAAGCCGAAACTAGAAGTCAGACCTCCTGAGGTCTAGTTTTATGTTCTTTCCACCTTATCTCCAGCTCACCAATGCTAGCATCCACTTTGCTTGGTTACCAATTCAGGAAAACTCATTTTGTTGATTTCATGCAACAATAAATTCATTTCTAGAGGGAAAAAAATAATTCTTTGATTTTGCGGCAAGTCACCAAAATTCACTACTACCAACTTTTCCATCTCACCTTCATACATTTAATTAATATCCATTCTTTCCACAAATGATTTCCTTTGTCTTTTCATAAACATCTGAGTAGTATAGACTCAGTTCTTATTGAATGGGTATGGCCTCAAACAAACTGAGACCTGAGAAAGAACTTAATTTAGAAAAGCCTAAATCACTCACTTCATCCTGGAGTCTCTCTGGTTGTCTTCACCTTTATCTTGCCACTGGACTTTGATAGCTCGGGAGGAAAGAGTGAGGCTGATGACTTTGTATAGATAGGTCTGACTCATTAATAGCCATTTCATTCACAAGTCAAGACTCATGATGTCATGATGTCATCAGTCCTCATCAAGAATGAAGGACAAACAGCAAGGTGATGTAGTAGTCAGAGCACAGAAAACGATCTTAGAAGGCCTGGGTTTGAATCCTGCTTCAGATGTTCCACAGCTGTGTGACCTGGGTTCAGATTTCTCATCTGTAAAATGGGAATTAAAATAGCACCTACTTCACAGGGTTGTTGGGAAGATCAAATGAGTTAGTATGCAAAAGTGCTTTGCAAACTGTGTAAAGGCTATCTATTACTATTGGTGCTACACTGACAGAACAAACCTATGCTTCAAGTCAAAGCCTTCAGTTCCTTGTTTTCATTCCCTGTGAATTAAAGTGCCATGATTCTGAAGAAAAGCAACGTCTTCCTAAGAAAGATCATACCCTCACTTCAAAGAATGATTGGCAAAATTCCATACTTAGGGGCATCAAAGTCATCCAAATGAAAAATGGGGAAGAATTAGATCCAGTTACTTTTCAGTGTTTTAAAATACTCTATGAACATGAGCATACCTAATGGAATGATGTCACTTATTTATATGACATCTTCTTTCCACAAAGTTTAAAGTGCTTGTTCCAAAGTTGATCTTTGCCTTTTAGATATAGGCATAATCCTGAGCCAGAAAGAAAATGGAGGTATAGACAATTTGCTATTTTCGTGACCAGTACTCCCACAATGACTTTAAATAATAACACATCAAAAGTTTACAGATTTAGAGCAAGAAGAGACTTCAGAGATCTAGTGTACCCTCCTCATTTTACAGATGAGGAAACTGAGTCCCACAGAGCTGAAGTGACTTTTCCAAAGTCAAGCAACTAGTAAGTACTGAGCTGAGATTTCAACCCAGATATTTCTTACTTGGTATTCTTTGTTCTAATGTATGTTTATTTAGACACTGTTATTAATTTAGACTAGAGATGCATCTTGAAGAAAACAAAAATTTTTTTAAATCAGCATGAAGATAATCTTCATTTTAGGAAACTTTTTTTTACAGAATGTAAGTGCAAGTTTTCTTTCAATAACCCGTCACCCTAGTTCAATTTTTAAAATATATGATATCTAAAAATTCCGTTTAATGTATTTATAATTGTAATTAATTTGTATATAAATTTATGTAATATATACTATGTAATTATTTGATGTGTTACATATAAAATATATACAAATATTATAGATAAATAATTCAAAGGCTTACAATGCTGTCTACCTAGTTTAATCTTATTTTATCCACACAATAATTGTTGAAATATGATAGATTTTAAAAATTCTATTGGGAACTTCTAATAATAACTCAACTACTAGTGCGCCATTCATTCAACAGATCCTAGATAGAATTGTATTTTTTCCTAGGCTCCCTGCATTCACTGATTACTCATTTAGTCAACAAATATTCCTTAGGCACATACTAGGTACAAATCTCAGGCATGCTGGCTCTCTTCTAGATGACTAGAAGAAACCTGCTAAAACAACCCATGCTAACCAACCTTTGCATTTTAGTAGAGGTCTTCTATAATTAATGCTTTACCATTCAAGGAGTAAAAATAATAGTGGTACTAGATATTTGGCAAGGCAGTTGGGGTTAAGTGACCTGCCCAAGGTTATATAGCTAACAAGCATCAGAGGCTGGATTTGAACTCAGATCCTTCTGACTCCAGGGCTGGTACTCAAACCACTCCACCATGTAGCTGTCCCTAGACTGTTGTTTTTTTTTTTTTTTTGAGAGGAAGATCATTTGCGCATCAAATTCTATCACATAAAAGCAGTTAGATGGTGTGTCCAAAGTCAGGAACACCTAAGCTTAAATTGAGGATTGACAACCTACAGCCTGGGTTGCCTAGTGCTTGTTTTTATATGACCTGTGAGCTGAGAATGGTGTTTACATCTTTAAACACAGTATTTTTGCACAAAAAATATTAAAATTTACATTTAAATAAATGATACTGTATTTAAGCACAGTATTTTGCAGAAAACATATTTATATAAATATTAAACACAATAATTATATAAATTTAAACACTATTTTATACAAAACCATACCTATTTATGTATAAATAAATGATATTATATTTAAAGATATAAAAATCATTCTTATCTTGTAGGCCATATAAAAACAAGTGGCAGCTGAATTTCCTGGGGACTTATGCCAAACCCTGGTTTAAATTTTGACTCAGACATTAATTGAACCCCAGACAAGTGACTTAAACTCCCTTTGCTCAGTTTCTCCACCTGTAAAATGAGTACAGTATCAGCACCTACTTCCCAGGTTCAAATGGGAATATAAATCTAAAGTACCTTGAAAATCTTAAAACTAGCAATTAACAATATGCTTGTGGTTATTATTGCCATGAGTAGTAATAGTTGGGCATTTATATATTACCTACTGTGTGTCAGATGCGCTTTACAAATATTATATCATTTGATCCTCCTAATAACCCTGGAGGTAGGTACTATTTTACATCCCCATTTTACAACTGAAGAAACTGAGACAAACAACATTTAAGTGATTTGCCCAGAGTTACGTAACTAGTAGGCAGTTAGGTGGCTCTGTGGATAGAGCAATAGACCTAGAGTCAGAAAGACAATTCAAATCCAGCCTCAGACACTTACTAGCTGTGTGACCCTGGGCAAGTCACTTAACCCTGTTTACTTCAGTTTGTTCATCTGTAAAATGAGCTGCAGAAAGAAATGGCAAACTGGTACAGTATCTCTGCCAACCCAAAGGGTCGCAAAGAATCAGACGTGAATGGAAAACCACTAAGCAATGCACAATGAGTAAGTGTCTGAGGCCAAATTTCAGCCAGGTCTTTCTGATTTCAAGCCCCATACTCTATCCACTGAGTCATCTAGCAGCCACAGTAATTCTTGTTGTTTCTCAATAATGCCAAAAGTGAAGTCAAACAGTAGGCAGGAGCTATTATCAGCCAGTCTACTACTTTACCTTCATACATATATGCCTATGCTTTAGCCTCTCTGTAGACCACCCTCCTCACCGTAGCTTTCTCTTTCAAATACAAAGGGAGTGAGCTCTCTGACACCAAAGGCTACGATGTTTTTATTTTTTTCCATTTCATTTCAGCAGGAAGACTTCAAAGCCTAAACTAAAAGCAGATGTTTAGATTTGCCAAGCTAGGTCTGAAACCCTCCACTCCCTATTTGTTAATGCCTTGACGTTCATGTTACTGATTATATAAAGGAAATTCATAGGGAATTGGATTTTCCTGTTAATTTTCTTGCTGTGTTCTGAGAAAAGAGTCACTGAAGTACATCAGCAGATGTATATAGAGAGGATCCTTTCTAATATAGTGTACCAGGGAAAGGAGAACCTTATATGTTACTAAGGCCTGGTCAATGAGGACCCAGTCTTGGAAGCATCAGCAAATGCGAGTCTTCGGTAAATCATCTTCTAGACAGTATGATGAGATGAAATGGAGGGGTGCGGGCTTTCTACTTCAGAGCCTACACAGGTATTCTACGAATGTTTCCTATCCACTTACTACCCAGTAAAGAAAAGGCCATTTGATTAGTTTTATGCCAGAAATGAGTGCACAGACAAAAGTACTAAGTATCCAAACCATTATTTCTTTCCTTTTCCTTGCTTCCTAGGGAAGCAAGAATTGCTGTGGGTCTGGGTTGCAGTAGGAGAAGGCTGATGCTTTGAAGCGCAGAGCTGGGCCCCTCTATTTCACTTCATGAGGCAGTTCCAGAAACGGGTTCCCTGAACCCCAGTATTTGCTTGTTTTCAAGACTGGGTTCTCATTGACTCAGTCCCCCAATACATATAATAAGCAGCTCATCCAATTCTTGATAAGCAAGCTCTCTGGTAGAGTCACTTGGACATTTTATTCTAATAGAAGAAAAACAGCATTTGTAATTATGACTTAAGGTACTGATACTGTTTGTTTTAGGCCCATTAATAACAGGCTTATAAAATTTGAATTGGAACCATTGCAGAGCTAGATGGCCCTAGAGATGAATGACTGCAAGTTCACTAACAAGGAAACGTTAGCTGGCTTTGGAAAGGGGGATTTTAAAGTAAAAACATTGTATTCAATGGGGTCTGACCTACATTTTCATAAGGATCTTTTTTATTCAGTTCTTTCTTTTTTATTACTTTAGTGGTAATCGGGATGGGAGAAGGAAGGAGAGAAAGAAATACTAAAACTTTGTGAAGGAAAAGATTGTTTGAAAAAATCCTGAATAATATTGTTGCCTGTAGTTCCTTTTAGGTCATTTCCTCCTATGGCATGTGGGGGGTGGGGGGTGGGGGTATGTGTGGGTGTGGGTGGGTGGGTGCGTGCATGCGTGTGTGTATGTGTGCACTATAATAATATAGTCTAGAGTGTGTGCATGTATGTATACATGCATGCATATTTTACATATATTTACATGTTTTGTATATGTATATATACATACTCTAGACTATATTCTTATAGTATGATTAAATACATGATAAGCTTAGAGACTTAGAACAGGAGGGGGCCCCAGAGATCTTCTACATCATAGAATCATAGAATTAGAGCAGAAGGGGACCTTAGGGGCCCTCAGAGTCCAACCATCTCATTGTATTAATGAGGATGCTAAGGCTCAGAGATGCTAAGGCTCCTGCTAGAGGCAGGATTTGTTCTCCGGTCTTGTTGACTTCTTTAAAGTTGGAAGAGATGATGGATGCCATCGAGTCTAGCTCCCTTCTTTTACAGATCAAGAAACTGAGGTCTAGAGAAGGAAAATGACTTGCCTAAGGTCTCACAGCTAAAGTTCAAGACAGTGCTAGAGCTACAAGACAGGTCTTATGACTAATTCCTAGTATAGGAGTCTTCTCACATCTTTGCTACACTTCCCACCCCCAAGTCTTTATTCTAACATAGGCTGGGATCTTTTTTTGAATAGGCAATCATTGGATTTAGAAAATGTATCTCCTGATTTTTTTCCCTATTTGTGTTTGGAAGTACCATGGAGTTTGACACTGACCTACAGGAATATGGAACCTTTCTGCACACATGCTCTCTCTCTCTCTCTCTCTGTCTCTCTCTCTCTCTCTCTCTCTCTCTCTCTCTCTCTCTCTCTCTCTCTCTCCATAGTTGAATTCTTCCATGGCCTTGCCTATGTCCTCCCACAAAGGGGTATGACCCAGTCCGTTTCTTCTTCCTGTCCCCAGTCTATCTGGAGATTTAACCAGTTAACACCTGTTAGAAAAGTTACCACACTTTTTAGCCTCTGAACAATATCATGTTCCTTAATTCCATTGGATCCACTGGACCTCAAAAATATAACAACGAATTTAGAAAAAAATCAAGCAGTAATACAAGAAAAAGAGAAATTTTATTTTTTTCTATCAATGCCCCTGACACAAACATACATGTACAAATTCAAACTAGACCACATAAGTACAATCCTAAATTCTCATTTTCTAGAACATTCCTCCTAGCCACATTAAAATTAGTGAACAAAGAACCCTCAGTAAACACAACAAATAAAAAACTCTATGTACTTTACCATTACAGTGAGTTAAAGAGAAACCAAAAGGGGGAAAGGCAACAGAAAAGTGAGGGACAGGCTCCTATATGTGAAACAGAGATACAGTATGATTTTCTGCCAAACCCAGAGGGGCAAAGAAGAGGCATATTTATTAATACTAAGATAAGGATATGTGAAATGTATGGCAGTAGCTTTTAATGCTGATATGGTGATTTATTCTGTAAATGGTTGACTACAAAGAAATCATAGAACTTTTACTTCAAAAATATAAAGCAGGTCTTTGGTTTAAGACACAAATGGCCAAATGACCATTCTTTTATTAAGTAACATGCTGGCATTATTAATAAAATGATGAAGTTACCCAGAAATTATATCTCATGGCCACAATTCCAAAGACATGTTACTAAGTAAAAGACGTTCCTCTAACAGGCTGGGACCACGGATGAAGATCTTATATTAATTATGAAAATTCCTCTGCTATTTTAGTTTTCATGTTAGTTTCATACGCAAAAAGCCCCAGAATTATATATATATGTATATATAAACATTATATATATATATGTGTGTGTGCATATATATATGTATATGTATGTTATACATATTAATTTTATAGATTAAAAAAGGACTAAACTTATAGAAGTCAATGCTAAAAACTGAAAACAAATAAATTAATAAATTTGAAAAAAAATGACCATACCATTTATATATACACAGTATAATGGCCCTTACTTCCATGTGATAGACATGTGTATATACATATACCTATACACTAATATTAGCCACATGGAACTGAGAGGCATTATAGTGTATATGTGTGTGTGTATTGGAATCAGAAAGACTCATCTTCATCTTCATGTGTTCAAATCTGACCTCAAACACTGACCAGCTGTGTTACCCTAGGCTTAACTTAATCCTGTTTGCCTCAGTTTCTTCATCTGTAAAATGATCTGGAAATCCATGTCCTCATGGCAAACAACTCTAATACCTTTGCCAAGAAAATCTCAAAATGCAGTCATGAAGAGTTGAACACAACTGAAATGACACAACAAAAATATGTATATACATATCATATGGAACTGAGAGCCATTATTGTGTGTCTATGTACATGTTTATATAGACTATATATGTATATATATATATATATAAATATTTCAGGAATTTATATACACATAAAAAGTTTAAGTATTCCTGTCCAAATTTTGGAAGGACAGAAAGACTTAAAATTGTCTCTTTTCCCCAAAGGAACAAGGGGAAACCTAGTTTCCTGCTAGAAAGTAGGGAAGACTATTTCTTATTAAAAAAAAAGTCTGCTTTCATGAGAAAATATTTCCATCTTGTGGATTTAAAAAACATGGTAAGTTTCACATCATAGATATCCTTTCTTGGTAAAGAACTTCATAATCCAGGTAAATTTGATTTAAGGACTAGATCTGGTCCACTGATAAGAGCTTCTCAACCCTTGATCTAATGGAAAATAAACATAAAGAGAAATATTACCTTTCTGTGAACCACGTTTTTTTTAAGGTTTTCAGAGGAGCTTGTATTTAAAAATAAACTTCTGAGGAAAAGAAAGGAGTATACCAGCAGCCAACTACAGCCCAAAGGCCAAATCCATGAGCAAAGAATTGTTTTTATATTTTTAAATACAGTAAAACTACTTTAAAATACAGAAAGCATTCTTTGCTGAAAGGGGCAAAGAATCATGAGCCTTTGCCAACCACTACTCTAGTGGATACACAGAAAAACTTTGTTCAAGTAGCAGCAGGGAGTCTTATCTGACAAAGACGTGTGAGTAAGAATTTCTTCACTGAGTGGGATGTTTGACTCAATGACATCTACCTTCTTTTCCTGGTCTGCAAATCAGTGGACAGTTAAATCATTGCAGTCAATACTACTCCAAAGTGATCTACCAAGTTCAAGAAATGTCTTTAAACAATTCTCAGTCTATGATATATGGAAGTGATTGTAGAAAACTAAAAACAAATAAAATAATTTTTAAAAAATAAAATTTAAAAAATGAAAAAAAATAATTCTCACCACCATTTCATATTACAGATGGATAGCCTTCCCCCTTCAAAGGTTTTTTCTGAAAAGTTTTCATTTGTAGTATATTATAAGCACTGTTTTAAAATGTTTTGTTGGTAGTGAGTGATTATAAATGTCATCAAGTTCGATTTTTAAAAATTATTCTTGTCGCTGGCTGTTTTAGTTATTCCTGAAAATTCTGTGAAGGAAATATTCCAGACACCTGAAGCCATGAAAGACACCATCAAGAAGTTGCTTGCTCATAAAAACAGTGTAAAAAAGAATGAAGAAATAAAAAATGTGATCCCAGAACCTGCTGTGACTCCAGCCACCAAGGTTCTGTTGCAGCCATTCCATTATGAAGACAGCATTCAGGTTGGTGAGGCCTATGATGGAAGGGTGAAAGAACATGAAGATACCAGAAGAGAAGATGGGACAGAGAAAGAAGGACAGATTGGCCTCAAGAATCAAATGGATCCTGAGCAAAGCCTTAGAGGAGATGTGTTCTGTGAGTATCACTTTTATTTTTATTTTTTATGAGGTCTTAGTTCTTATGGTACCCTTAAGAAAATACATGCAAATGAAGAGGGAATCAGTCATCACAAATGCAATGTAACAAGACCTCAGGCTCATAAGCAATAAGATCCTTTCTGAAGTTGAGCTATTTTAATCTCTTGTTAGTTATAAAAACAAAGTGGCTGCTATGGAATACCACCAAACAAAATATACATCTACTGTCCATCAACTGCTTCTTATCACTTCTTATTATAGGTAAAAAAATAACATCCTGACCAAGTGGTCATCATTTTGTCCATCATACTACCTTATACCCCTAAGTCAAGATGATTTGACTTCAAATCTCACTTCTGACACATATTGGCTGCTTGACCACAGACAATTTCTTAACTAATCAGTGTCCCCAGACAATGGTCATTCACCTACAGTGGTAGAAGGAGAAATATTAGTAGATATTTATATATCATCTTAAAGTTTTCAAAACATGCTATTTCTTTCCCAATAACCCTATTTATTTATTTTATATTTATTTTATTTATTATTATACTTATTTATATTTTATATTTATTTTATACCATAGGTATGTACATCTGTATATATACACATATACATATATGTAATATAATTTTAATAAGAAAACTGAGGTAGCAGTGATGTTGGAGTCAGAGAACCTGCATTCAAATCTGACTCATTTCCTACTTGGCAGCCAGATAGAACAGAGGATAGAGTCTGGAATCAGGAAAACCTGAATTCAAATTGATACATTTTAGCTGTATGACCCTGGACAAGTCATTTACTGCATGGGGCTACCCCCCAGCTATCTGGGTTCCCGGTTGGGCTACCCCCTGACCGTCCAGCTCCGGGCTACCCCCAGCCCTCACTTGGATACATACCTATCTGGGGTCTTCGAAAGTCTCTAGCCCCTACCGAATGGCAGCTACAGCAGGGGAATCCCCTCCTCCACGGAGGGTAAATGACTACACAGAGCACCCAAGGTGGCCAGTGCACTTCACTTTATTGCTTACATCACTCTCTCCACTCTTTCCCAGCATCCCCTTATATACCAAGCCAGAGCTCCTCCCATGTTCCTCCCTGAGGGCGGAGCCAGCTCCCCAAGGGCAGTCCTAGCACCCAAAGGTGGTCCAGAGCTTGGCCCCTAACAATTTACCATCTGTTTACCTCCTTATTTTTAAAACAGGAATGATAACAACATCTACCTCTCAGTGTTGTGGTAAGGATTGAATGAAACAATATTTAGAATTGATGAACTCTGAGTATAAATTGAAATATGATTTTCTCACTTTAACATGACTGTTATGGAAATGTTTTGCGTGATTTCACAAGCATAATTGATGTCATATTGCTTGCCTTCTCAGTGAATATGGGAAGGAGAGAATTTGAAACTCAAAATTTAAAAAGAAAAGAATGCTTGAAACAACTAATAAATTGAACTGCTTTTTAAAATGAAATATTTATAGAACAGATAAAAAATAAATCAAATAAAAATAGTTACATAGTAACTAGAAACTACATAAATGCTATTGTTATTACTAACTATCTTGTATCATTAGGTTATTTCATCTTTCTGAGGCCTCAGATTTCTCATCTATGAGATGAAGATATTGTATGAAGAGATGGAGAGGACCTTCAAGGTCCTTTCTAGCTCTCATGATCTGCATCCAGGTGACTTGCCTGGCCTGTGTATGCAGGTTTGATAATGACCTGTTGAGCAACTACATTCATTTTCTTGGTAATTTAAAAGTCAGGTATCAAGCAACATGGAGTAAAGAGAGTACTGGATATGGAATCAGGAAATAGGTTTAAATTCCACCTCACACAATTACTAGCCATTATGCCCTGAGCAAGTCTCAGCCTCTCAGAGGCTCAATTTCCTTATCTATAAAAAAAAAAATGCCCCTAATCATCTCACTACCTACCTTATCGGTTGTTGGGAGGAGAGTGCTTTGTAAAGCTAAAAAGTTTTAGTTGTTGATGTTTATTCATTTCAGTCCTTTCTCACTCTTGGTGACCCCAGTTGGGGTTTTCTTGCAAAGATACTGGAGTGATTTGCTATTTCCTTCTCCAGTTCATTTTACAGATGAGGAAACAAAAACAAATAGGGGTAAGTGATTTGCCCAAGGTCACACAGCTAGTGAGAATCTGAGGCAAGATTTGAATCAGGAAGATGAATCTTCCTAACTCCAGGCCCAGCACTCTAATATACTTGACCACCTAGATGCCGGAAAAAATATTACATAAATATTAAAGGAGATGGACTTCCATTTCTCAAAATAGGTAGGATGAGAAGCCAAACACGATGGACAAAGTGTAATAAATTTTGAGTGTCTTTCTTGGTTGTAAGTATATTTTAATTTCTTGAAGACAGAGCCTAGAACCTTCTTGGTATCCCCAGAGCCTTGCCTATAGCTTCCATGCAGTAAATATTGCTTTAGTTGATTGAATTATGTACAATACTTGATGTAAATGGATATCAGGGTAATACTCACTATACAAAATGGATTTAGTCCTATCTCTTGCCACTATCTACCTATTGCTAAGGAAGCCTGGGCTCTAGACCCATGGCTACTGCTAATCAGCTAAGTGACCTTGGAAAAGTCACTTCTACTCTGTGGGTATCCATTTCCTCTTCAGTAAAAATAACTAAGTGGCACAGTGAATAGGTGCTGGACCTGGAGTCAGAAAGACCTGAGTTCAAATTAAGCCTCAAACCCTCACTGGTTATCAACCTTGAGCAAGTCACTTAACCTCAGTTTACTCATCTGTTATTCAGTCATTTTAGTCGTGTCTGACTCTTTGTGACACCATCTTGGGGGTTTTCTTGGCAAAGAGTGGTTTGTCATTTCCTTCTACAGCTCATTTTAAAGATGAGGAAACAAGGTAAACAGGGTTGAGTGACTTGTCCAGGGTCATACAACTAGAAAATGTCTGAGGCTGAATTTGAATTCGCAAAAATGAGTCTTCCGGATCCAAGCTCAATAATCTATCTATCCACAGCCCCCCCTAGTTCCCACATCTTCATCTGTAAGCTGAGGATAATAGCACAAATACATATATATATATATATGTATGTGTGTGTATATATGTATGTGTGTATATATATATATATATATATATATATATATATATATATATATATATATATATATATATATATATATATATACATACACATAAAGTGCTTAGCACAGTGCCTGGCTTGTCATCAGCACTATTTAAATATTAGCTATTATTAAATATAAGGACTCAATGATTGCTAGGTCATCCCTCTCAGCTCCAGGTCCAGGGTCCAAAATTCCAGAGCAGGAAATATTGAGTCCCAGCATCATTATGGAAGGTCATGGAAATTTGTGGTATATACATGTGTCATGGATTACCCCAAACCAGAAAACTGAGGACTGAAAGTGTTTATTAGTATTATGAGGCTATTCCAAGTGACTTAAAGTCCCTTGAAAATGCAAATGAGGAGAATTTACTGAAATGTGTTAATTCTCATGTGCACATATTTATAGAGGTAAGCCAGTAAGTTCTAGACTCTTTAATTATACTTGATAGCAGGGCTTTGACCCACCCAGTCTCTAATTTGTTTTGCTTTAACTAATCATTTAGATTTACTGGGAGAGAGCTACATTAAGGAGTCAGGCTTTTAGCATGCCTGCTTTCATTAGATCCACTCTCAAAATGTTTTCATCTTCTTAAGCACCGACTCTGTTTTAGTTTAACATTTCAGTGGTATCCTATGAAATTTCATTAACATAGTTTTGAGCCATTTAAAAAAATACAGAATGTTCCAAGGGTTTTGAGTTACACAGAAGGGCACCTGCATACCAAATTGGAATCTTTCCATTTAGGAAATGAGAACTGTGAGTTTTATTTTATTGATATCTTTTCTATTTTGTTCTTAAGATATCTAATTTCTGATTTATGATATCACTCCTTATTTAAAAAGGAAATTTTCTTATTTAGTCTGATTGCAGGGAGCACAAAGCAATTATTCTATGAAACAGAGATTGCTCTAACCACAGGGACCATCGTTGTCCTAGACCAGTGAATCAATCTTATCACTAACCAAGGTTGGTGGGGAGAAAAGAGGAGCAATTTTATCCTCGATCCGCCTACACAAGGTTGTCCTCTAGGACTAGGGAGGTAGTGGGGTGGCCACCAGATCAAAAACATTCAAGCCATCCCCAGTATCAAGAATACTTAAGATCCTCAAAAGGATCTATGATCCTATCAATTGGGAGTTTCCTTGCAATGGTACAGATCATCATTCATCCACATCTGTCCTTATTATTCAACTTTTATCCATGATCTCTCAACAATTTGACACAGGGAGTCCATCCACTATGCTAGGGGCTACTGAGAGTACAAAATTTATGTATCACTGAGATAGTTTTATTTTATAAATATATAATATAAAATTAATAATAATAAATATATAATATAAAATATTATATTTTAAAATAAGGCATATCAATCTGTAGAACTAACTGAAATTTATTTACTTCTTTGACCTTCTGAGAAAAAAATGGTTTAACTTCTAGGTGAGCAAGGGATGTGGCTTACTACAAATAAATCAATATCCTATAAGGCATGGTGGTGATGGGGAAGGGAATAAGCATTTATTAAGAACTGACTGTGTGTTTTTTCTTAACCCACTGTTTTCCCCTAATGTCATGGGGCTAAGTTACTCAACCATGAGTTGCAAAAAAGTTTGCATTTACAAACTGTAAATTTGTGTATAATTTATGTAAAATGATTATAAGTTGCCTTAATGTTCTCACATGATAGTAGAATATCAAAATTTCTAAGTCGTCCTATGAGTTGAGATTATAATGCCCAACATGCCATTGTAAGGAAAAATAAAAGTACTACAAGGAAACTTAAAAAAAAAAAAAAGTGTGCCAGGCACTGTGCTAAGTGCTTTACAAATATTATCTCATTTGATCTCATAACAATCCTGGGAGACAGAGGCTACTATTATCTATATTTTACAGTTGAGGAAACTGAGGCAGACAGAAGTTAAGTGACTTGCCCAGGGTTACAGAACTAGAGTCTAAGACCATGTTTATACACAAGTCTTCCTTATTCCAAGTTCAGTGCTCTATCCACTGCATCACCTGGTTTCCATTCTATAGTATGTGAGTTGTTCAGTTGTTTTCAGTCCTGTCCAACTCTTCATGATCCCACTTGGGGTTCTCTTGGCCAAGATACTGGAGTTGTTCACCATTTCCTTCTCCAAATCATTTTACAGATGAAGAAACTGAAGCAAACAAGGCTAAGTGACTTACCCAGGGTCACACAGTCACTAAGTTATTGAGGCCACATTTGAATTCAGGAAGATAAGTGTACTCTATCTACTGTGCCACCTAACTACTCTGCAGTGTATGTAATAAAGCATAAATTTCTTCCCCAAAGACTCCAGAGGAAAGCTGTATATAGATTTTTTGCCTGTATCCTTTTGGTTTAGGAAGTGTTCATGGAATATCAGTATTGAAAACTGTAACACACTACTAATTAGTGGTAAATTAATTCCCTATCATGACCTGGGCACCAAGATCCCACAGGTCTCCTTTATTCCCTGCTCACTCTGGGACATTGGGAATCCCACCTAATTGCTAGAACATTGCCAAACGTGTTCTATAGGGGCAAGGAGACAGAATATTTATGTTTGTGTTTCTCCACCATTTTCTTCTTAATCCTAGCTTTTATTTTGAGTGTTACAGCGGAGCCATGCTCTTATGGGCCCTGAACGCTTTCAGTGCTAAAGATGAGTGGATCTAGGTTCTATAGCAGACTGGGCATAGAGGAGGATGCTTTCATTTTTTTCTTCCAGTTCCCCACCGAGGAGGTAGAGACCTATAACTGCCTTAGTTCCACTGGCCTTGGGCGCCACAAGACCGCGGCGAGTATTTATTGAATGATCCAGCAGTACCTCTGGAGAATGGTACAGTAAAAACAGTCATGCATATTAACATAGGGCTACAGATATAGCATCTGGAAGAAATTAAACTGAGTCTAAAAGAAATTAGGTTATGGAGAAATAAAAATTATGGGTAAAATGAAGAGAGGAAAAGGCATATAGCACAAATTATCTTGGCTTTTAGGTTAATAGATGGCTCATTTCTATGCCATTGATGGAGGAAGTACTGGAAAAGGACTAACTTTAGGTTTGTAGCTCATCTTGTTAATTTATTCTTGGACCTCAAATAGTCCTGACTTAGGGGAAAATGAAAATGAATTGCAATCATAAAGGAAAATAACAAATCTTCCTTTTTTTGTGCTCCCTTTTAAAGGAATGTTAATGTCTGAAATGGAGTTGAACAGGACAGTCTCAAAGATCCCTTCCAACGCTAAATTCTGTGATTGATTTGATGAACCAAGTCATATTCTTTCAATTGGTTTCCTTAATAAAAGCCCACAGGACTAGCCAAGATGAGCTTTTTAAAAATGCAGTTCCATTTAGAAAAATAAATATTTTAAAGGAACAAGATCCAGCTCTTGGAGAGGATAATTTAAGCACACAATTCTCATCTACAGAATGATTTTCAAGAATGGAATATTTAATGAAGCAGTTAGTATGTCAAGGATACAGATAATAGAAGAACCAGACGTGCACTAAAACACCATGACTTGAACGTACCTTTTGCTGGCACACTTGTTGAAATGACTGATGGCTGCATTTTTGTGGTTGTTCAATTGTTTAAGTTGTGACCAACTTTGTGACCCAACTTGGAGTTTTGTTGGCAGAGATACTGAAGTGGTTTGCCATTTCCTTCTTCAGTTCATTTTGTAGATGAGGAACTGAAGCAAATAGGATTAAGTGACTAGTGCAGGGTTACATAACCAGTTTGTATCTGAGACCAGATATAAACTTAGGATGTTTTCCTGACTCCAGGTCTGGCACTCTATCCACTATGCCATCTTGCTGCCACATACTACAGGTTCTATTCAAACAAGCAGCATCACTGGTTTTATAACAAAAATATTTTAAATGACTTTATTATTTCAAGCAATATTTTAATTTTTCAAGCACAAAACAATGTTTGAAATTTCCAACTTCAATATTTAATATAACAAATACTAATATGATGAATTTAGATTGTATTTTGGAGTTTTTTATTTATAGAAATTCTTTTTCTTCTAAATGTAACATTATTATACATATTTCTACTTTATTCATAGTATTTAAAAGTATGATTAAATGAGTTCAAATAAAAAATGAAGGTCAAATGAGATAATACTTGCAAAGTACTTAGCACAGCGCTTACCACATACTAGGTACCTAATAAATTTTTATTCCTTCCCCTTTCCCCTATACTCCCTTCCCCTGCCTTTTATTTCATTCAGTGAGCCAGCATTATAGGGATTTGCTTTCAGCTTCCTCCAATCAAATTCATAACATTGAATGTCAGTGAAATGTTTTTGAAGACTTGTACATTTGTTTACGGGCAGCAAGGGTGCAGTGGACAGAGCATTTAGGCTGGAGTCAGGAAGACCTGAGTTCAAATTAGGCTTTAGACACTTATTAGTTGTGTGCCTGGGCAGGTCACATAGCCTGTTTACCTCAGTTTCCTCACCTGTAAAATGAGCTGGAGAAGGAAATGACAAGTCATTCTAGTATCTTTGCCAAGAAAAACCCCAAATGACAAAGTCAAACTTGACTGAAAACAGCTGAACAACCGTTCCATTTATATAAAGTAAAGAATTCAGATGATATGTGTGTATGGAGAAAAAAAATGTTATTTTAGTCTTCCTACAACGAATTAAAATGGCATGAAAATTGGCCTTGAGTTCTTGAAGGCTATGTCAATAGAGAGTTACCTCTGACAGGTACTATCAAGCTGGAAATGTTTATGGATGGATCTCAACTTGAGAGCAGAAAAGGTCCATTTTTCTCTTTGTTTCTTTAAACAGTTGAGGAAATTGAGGCCCAGAAAGGTTGTGTCTCGTCCAAACAAAATCATATCACTCAAAAGCAGGATATCTGGGATTTAAACCCTGCTTCTCTGACTTTAAAGTCAGCATTCTTTAGACTAGCCTGCCTCTGTGTAATTGCATGCCTGTTGTTTGGGGATGAGCCTAAGTTCAACGAAATTCATCATTTGAGTAACCACATGGTAATAAAATTTATAGACAAGCAATTCCTAAAGACCATCTACTCAGTGACAGAGGGATTGAGGACTACCTCAGGAGAGGGAGGCAATGCCTTTTGTTGTTCAGTCATTTCTGACTCTTGGTGACCCCTTTTGGGGTTTTTCTGGGCAAAGATACTGAGGTGGTTTGCTTTTTTCTTCTCCAATTCATTTTATAGATGAGGAACTGAGGTAAACAGGGTTAAGTGACTTGCCCAGGATTTGAACTCAGAAAGTTGGGACTTCCTGACTCCAGGCCTTGAACTCTTTCTACTGAGGCACCCAGCTGCCTAAAGGAATACCTATGCTAAAGAAATCACAGGTCCTTGGTGTATGGAAACATGATTATATCATTGATTACTTTTTAGTAGTATTAGTAAGGTGAAAGCTATCAGCACAAGACAAAAGAAGTCCTTGGGAATCTATCAGAGCTAACTTAACATTCTTTTCATTCATTCAACAAATATTTATAGGGCTCCTACTGTATACAAGGGACTATGCTAAGCACTATACAAAAGTAGACTTTTTTCAGTTCAGAAATTCTGAAAGTGTTCCAATCCTTGTGTTTGTCAGTATGTCTTTATATTCTTATATGTAATCCTTAAATATCTGAGAGGCCTTTCTTAACCCCTATGTTTGTTTTTAAAATTATTCTAAATTTAATTATTAAAAAAGGACATTTCCGTATACATAGCATTTCTCATAACTGGTACGTAGGAGAACTTACAAATATAGAGGAAGAAATGGATGGAGTGGACATCAGATGGAACATCACTTCAGAACCCAAAAAGAGAATCTCGTATAAAATTGTGATTCTCTATTTCCTACTACTTGCTTAGTTTTTTTAAAAATATGTAATAAACTTATTATTTATAAAACTGTACTTCTTGATTACTTCCTTCTGAACTTCTTTCTGTTTTATTTATTTAAAAAAAATGTTTCACTGGCCCTCTTTTTAGTAAAGAACATAACTATTTCTATTCCCCCCTTTCCTCCAATTAAAAAATGGAAAGAAAAAATGACTGTGTAACTAATAAGCACAGTCAATCAAAACACGTGGCCATGTCCAGAATATACATCCCTTAATGCTCCTGGAATCCATCATCTCTGTTATCAGGAAGTAGGTAACATTCTTCCTCACAGAACCACTGAAACTGTGGTTGGTCATCGCTTTGTTGACAACTCCTATGTTTTCAGAGTTATTTGTTTACAATGATGTCCTTGTATAAATTTTTCTCTTGGTTCTGTTTACTTTATACTATATCAGTTCATATTACCCAGCCTTCTCTGAAATGGTCTCTTTTCTTATTCATTCATATTTAGCAATTTGTTCAGCCATTTCCCAGTTGATGGTCTATCCTTTATATTCTAGTTTTCTTTTCTTTTCTCTCTTTCCCCCTTTAAGTCCCTTTTCAGGATCAGATATTTACTTTTGGTTGTGATTATTTCCTCCCTGGCATTATTCTCCCCCCTTCACCTTCCTCTTCTTCCTATCTTCATCTGTTTCTCTGTTGAGTTTAATGTATTTCTATATGAAATTGTTAGTTCTATATCAAATTTCTATATCAAATTCTATATCAAACCTATAGCAAAAGATTTCTATATCAAAAATTGCACGTATGTGTTTAACTCTCCTTGTCAGACAAAAGTGATATTCATCTGATTCCCACTCCTCTTATTTTTCTTATGTCTGTAAAACCTTTCAGACATGACAATGATGAGAAATAGCAGCTTCCCCTCCCTTCTCAGTCCTTTCTATACTAATGTATTGGGGACAGCAAAGTGGTGCAGAGGATAGAGCACCAGACCTGGAGTCTAGATAAACCTGAGTTCCAATGCAGCTTCAGACACTTACTACCTAGAGAAGGAAATGGCAAACCACTCCCGTATCTTTGCCAAGAGCAACACAGATGGAGTCATGAAGAGTCAAACAATTAAGAAACAATAAAGGATTTCTCCTTTTGCCTCTCCCTCTCTGTCCCCTCTTCAAACACTCAGGACACAACCAATCCACCTCAGGTTCTCTGTTCTTTTTTAATCTCTGTGGTTTTTTTTTAATTTAGCTCTCTCAATATTTTTTTTGAAGACATTGTTTCAGAAGGGACAGCTGTTTCTTCTTCCCATTAAAATGTTAGCCTGACATCATCATACAACCCCTTCTAACTGATTGAATAAATTTACTTTTCTAGATTTCTTTTGGTTCTCGTATCTGTACTTTAAGGTACCTGTTTGTTTTTTATCAGAAATTCTTTAAAGCTCCTAAGTCCAGTTTTCCCCTCCAGGATTATACATTCAACTTTACAAGATAAGTTATTCTTGTTTCTATGCTTATTGTTTTGCCTTTTGGAATATTGTTCTCCAAGATCTCCTCTCATTTATAGTAGAAGCTATAATGTCATACGTGATCCTGACATGGTTCCACTTGAACTCCTTTCTGTTTGCTTATGATATTTTGCCTCTGACATGAAAACACTGGATTTTCACTGTGGCATTCTTGGACCTTCAGGACCGTCTATGGCATCTAAGCAAAGAGTGCTAGAGATGTTGGAGCCCTTTGGACTGGAGTGTGCCAGTCTGAACACCATCACTGCCACTCCCTGTTTCTTCCTTGGGGATGTCTGCCCTCTCAGGATCTTTCTTTGGCACAAAATCTCACAGGTTACGCGCCTCTGCAGAAGGGGATGGTAACAAACATTTAAGTACCTACTGTTACCAGGTACCATGCTAAGTACTTTAGAAATACCCATTTGACCCTCACAATAACCCTGGGAGGTAGGTACTATTATTGTTTCCATTTTATGGTTGAGGCACACAAAAGATGAGCAAGTTGCCCAAGGTAACACTCTTATAAAGGGTGGATTTGAACTCAGATCTTCCTGACTTTTCACCTGGCATTTAATCCACTGCATTATCAAACTGCATTTCTGGTTGTTAGTCTGGTGCTGACTTTACTGCTGGCCAATTTTCCTTTTGCCCATGGACTTCTTGCTAACTTTTTGCATAGTTCTGGGATAGAAGAAGTCATTTGCCATGGTTTCTCACTAAATGTCATTATTCACTCTGTGGCAAATCGTAGGTTTGTGCTTGGAAAGGTATGTGGGATCTAGACAGTGCTTCGTGTTCATACATCCAGCTAGACCAGAAGTCCCATAACATCTATCTTCAGCCTGTAATAGATAACTCGGAGAAATAAAAGTGATTCAATCAATGCAACAAATGTTAAAAATCTACTCCGTGCCAGGGGCATTGTGAGGGGCAGCTATGATATAGCCAAGTTGAACCACCTTCAGTCATTTAAGGTATAGTAAATTGACTTAAGGTACTCATCATTATAATTCATCTACAAAATGCCACCATCATGTAGTATAGTACAGAGAAAGAAGATAGGAGAAGGGATGGTAGGGTAAGATACTGAAAGAAGGGAGAGTGACAGGAAGAAGTACATAGTAATCACTATATAAATGTTTTGTTCATCTGTGTCCAACTGTTCAAGACCCATTTAGGGTTTTCTTGGCAAAGATATGGGAGTGGTTTGCCATTTTTTTCTCCAGTTCATTTACAAATGAGAAAGTTGAGGCAAATAGATATAGATGACTTGCTCAGGATTATACAGCTAGTAAGTATCTGAGGCCAGATTTGAACTCATGAAAATTAGTCTTCCTGACTTCAGACCTGGCACTCTAGCCACTGTAAACATTAGCTATTAATATTAATTAAAGTGGAACCTCTTAACTTTAACTTCATTCACTAATACTTAGCTAAGTATCAGGATTCTTAAAATTCTCTATTTGAATAAAAAGTATTTTGCAGCTACATTATAATTGTGCATAACTTTATAGGCATAACCATTTAAATTATTCTACTTTGACAGTTATTAAAATGCCATTTTCAGAGAAAACCTTATGTTAGTACTATGTGAAGCTGTATATTTAGGTTATAATTTTCGATGGCTTCATTTAACATATATTTTGCTCAAGAGGTTAAAATATTGTGATGATGTGGACAGAAGCTGAATTCAATGAAACATAAGCATTAATTCTCTATAAGGAAAACAACTACATCTTCCTAACCTCAGATTATTTGTAATGACAAGTATTTTTGTTAGTCTCTAAGGTTAATGAAGCGGTTCCATTTGATGTATTCCTGGTCCAGAGAAAAGTTGTGACCTCAAAATTAGAGCACAAAGGTAAGGAATCTTTCCTTGCCAAATCTGTGGTTTCTCATGTGGTATGGTTTTGTATCTTATTTTTATTAAACAGTCAATAAGATCATTGTTGATGACGCACAGTGGCGTTGTGCCAATTCAACTCCTTTCCAGCTGCCAACCCAGAGGATGCATCATTACCACAGCTATCTGTTTTAACTATTGCATACTTATTTGATGACCACTAGTGATTATATCAAGACTAATTTCTCTCTGTCATATTGCTCCTTAGAGAGGGAGGAAACAGGTTGGTTTAAATTAATATCTTTGGGAAAAGAAAGAGAAATATCTCGTCGAGATTGAATGCAAACTCCCTCCAGTGGCATTTCAGATTGATAACCTGGGCTGGAAACACACTGTTGGCACAATAAGGTCATTGTCTCCGGCTTCCCAAGGCCCTGTTTTAAGTATTCCCTCTCCTGACCGAAGCACACATAACGCAACTTCTCCTGCTATGTTTGTGGCTCCAGGCAGCAGTGAAGACATCCTGTCCTTCTCTGCAAGGCTCCACTTCAGTGTCCCTGGTGTTTTACCTCAGGCTCCTCTCAGACTTTCACATTTCTGTCCTACATTCTCAAAGCTTATGCTACTTTCCATTCCTTTCTGCTGCTATCTGTGTCTGCACTGGCTTTCCTTCACTCTCCTCTGCTTTAGAAATAACTTTCTTCTACTACCTAACCAACTGTCTTTCTGCCTCCTCCAGGTCATTCCTCAAAGCATGTTCTGAGAAGCCCTTCCTGAAGGAACAGAGGTCTCCTGAAGACCAGTAGTAGACTCACCACAGCTCCCTATCATCCCCTGCTTCCACCTCTCTTTCCTTTAAGTGTGTTATTTTTTCATTTCTCTTTGTTAACATTTCTCTCTGTTCCCTGATTAGTCAGATATGTGCCATAACTTAATGAGACAAAGCAAGAGTCAAAAACTGACAGGCTCTGGTCCCAGCTAGCCTTGCCAAATTATGGAGGTACTTCATGGCCACATCTGTAGAAAATAAATCCTACAAATACAAATCCACTTTTGTTTTTCCAGACTTATCCCTTTCTCATACTGTATTTCATTACTTACAGGGCTTTAATGAGGTGGAAATGAAGTTATTTCTTCATTTATAATAGCTAGCATTCCTATAACTCTTTGAAGTTTGTGTAATACTTTATATGGGTTAACTCATTTATCCTCCTAATGACTCTGTGAGGAGATGATATTATTCTCCCCATTTCACAGGTGGGGGAATTGAAGTTGATAGAGATTAAATGACTTGCATGGGCTCATACAGCTGGTAAGTATGTAAGGCAGGATTCCAACCCAGGTCTTCCCAACTCTGACTCATTCGAATGCATCGTTAGCATAATATTTGCTATTACTATTAGAATTATGAATTTCTCTTTAGACAACTAGCTATCTTCTAATTAGTTCAGTTGAATAGAATAGCATGGATATGATTCCCTATTATTGAAATTAATTTTAACAATAATCAAAATCTATAAGTAAACCACTTAATTTTTTGAACCTCTTTATAAAAATGGAATAACAATGATCATATTATTTACTTTGCATGATACGACAAAAGCACATTATTCATGTGAGTTGTTACTATTAGAGAATTAAGAAATAGCAAGATATAATAAAAAAAAATTAAGGTCAGAAGTCACCGAAACCTTTATTCACATTTTTGAGGATGTGAAATCTCTAATTTTGACCTTATTCAAAGTGCTTTCACCAAAAAAATATAATACTCAAGGTCACTTGAGGAAGTACAAAGTATAGTAAAGATCCAGACCCATTCCCTATGGAGCTCACCATCTGGTAAGCTTTGCCACCACAGCCATAACCCCTAACCCTACTTTGATGTCCCCAAAATAAGTCTCCTTTGTCACGATGGAATAGAGGAAGAGGACCTGTTTTTACACATCTACCACCACTAAAGGAAAAAACAACTCCAAATATATGCATTATTGATGGTTGATCAGTAGAACATATAAGTTTGTACCCAGAGCATTTAGTGTAAGCATTTAAATCTCAGAAATCAGGAAACACTGTCAATAAGAAGTTAATGCATTGTTTTGATTAATTTCCAGACTTACAAAACAAGGGATAAAATGTTAATAATGAATCACAGTGGCTTTGTGCCAGCTCAACTGTCCTTTCCGGGGTATTAAACTCAGAGAATGCATCACTACCATGCTGATCTACTTTAACTGTAGCATGTGTGTTCATCCTTTGTTGCTGAAGAAGACCATGCCATCAGAAAAATGACATGACTTGCACTTGACTTTGTTTTGAGTGAGGGAGGGATGCGCAGGTCATCAGCCTCACTTTTCCCCCAGAGCCATCTGAATCTAATGGCCAGATATTCATCAGGATGAGTGGAGATGACCCAGGATGAGGCAGTTGGGGTTAAGTGACTTGCCCAAGGTCACACAGCTAGTGAGTGTCAAGTGTCTGAGGTAACATTTAAATTCAGGTCCTCCTGACTCCTGCACTGGTGTTCTATCCACTACACCACCTAGCTACCCCTACCAAAGCATACTTACTTGCTGAATACTAATGATTATAAAATATCAGGGATAGTTTCTCTCTGTCACAATTCTCCTTACTCCTTCAGGGGAGGGAGGAAAGAAGTTGGTTTAAATACCTATCTTAGAAAAGGAAGAAAATTACTTCTCCAGATTTCATGTAAATTCCCTCTATTGTCATTTCAATAATGCAGATTAATAATATTAAACTTCAAAGTCTGTCATGCATTTATTTTTCCCCAGAGGGTACAGTTAAACATTGACTAGCACACCATCTTCATATTTAAAAGGCGACCCAACTGAAAAATTCAGATTCTATAGGTTTAGAAGAGAGAATTTCCTAGCATCTTTTAATCAATAACTTTAAAAATTCCAATTGAAAATAAAACTTTCACTGTTGGAAAAGGGAGAAAGGGGACATTGGAAGGGAAAGAGAACAGGAGAAATAAGCAGAAGACCTGAACCAGACATTTTTGAACCTTCAACTTCAAGCAATCCACATTGGTGACACTATATCCTCTCTTGTTAACATCTCTCTGCCCTCGCTAATTTAAGATTTAATAACTATTCTGAAATATGCCTATCTTCAACTTCCTTCTTTAGTCCTTCCCCCTCAAACAAAAAGAATTAAAAATCCAGATTCAGTCGCAAAAACTAGTTAACCAAGTTATGTCAGATTCTACAGTAACCTCCCTATCACACATCACTGTGAATTTTTTATTGTCAACACGAATAGACAGGTTGTACAATGAATAGAATGATAAAATGGAAAGACCCAAGATCAAATCTGGGCTCAGACACTTGCTAGCTGCATGACCCTGGGCAAGTTACTTAATGTGGATATGCCTGTTTGTTTCCTCATCTGAAAAGGGGAGGCGGGGGAATAAAAGGCTCTACCTCTCAGAGTTACTGTAAGGATAAAATGAGATAATTTTTATAAAGTGTTGTGCCAGCCTTAAAACTATATAAATGCTAGTTAGGTGGAGGAGGAGTATTACAACAGGGCTTTTTAGTCTAGTGTTCTTGAACTTGACTTTTTTTCTTAATATTTTGATAACTATATTTAAACATAATTGGCTTCCTTTTATAATCTTATATAATCTTATAATCTTTTATGTCTTATTTTCTTCAAAAACATTATTTTGAGAAGTAAGCCATAAGCTTCTTCAGAATGCCAAGGGATCCATGAGAAAAAAAAAAAGTTAAGAACCCCTGATCTAAAGAAGGTAATGTCAAGTGCCAACCCTAACTGAATGGTTAAACAAATTACATTTCCATTCAATGCCTAAAATTAAGAAAACATAAAATTTCATTATACAGTTCAAACATAGGTACCATGTTTGAACAAAAAAAGTAATATTACAATTTTAGAGGCTAAGTTGGTCATTTTAATTTTTCTGCATAATAGTAATATGACCTTTGTAATTGGAATATTATACAATAAAGAGAAGGGTATAATATCTTATTTGGTTACTAAATTAACTCTGAGACATTGGCAATCAAAAATTCATTAGTCTGTATTTTAATTGCCATCAACTGTAACCTATGCAATTTAAAAGACTGATGCGCACTAGCATACAAATATTACATTTTTCTCCTAACTTTCCTAATGGTTTTGAAATGAATTGCTTTTCTTAATAGATTTAAATACTTCAATTGACTGCAGCTTTGATCATGGGATTTGTGATTGGAAACAGGATACAGAAGATGATTTTGACTGGAATTCTGCTGACCGAGACAATGGTATTTAAATTATATACTGATTTTATACACTATGATGCTATGACAGAGGTAAAGATAATCTTTTATTCCACCATTAGATTATGATCACTCTATTCCTCTTCAATTTACTTTGTGTTCTTTATATATCCTTGTGTATGTATCGTATGTCCCAAAAAGAGGTCATTTTGTTCAACTCCCTTCTTTTAATGAAAAAATTGCCTTCCAAAGATATTGATTCTAGTTGAATACAAGCTCCTCTCTTAGAATGTAAGCCCCATGTTTTTATTTTTGTGCCTTGCCTGGTACAGTCCCTTGTACTTTGTTCACATCTGACTCTTTATGAGGTTTTCTTGGCAAAGATACTAGAGTGATTTGCCATTTTCTTCTACACATTGAAGCTCCCAGGTTGAGGTGTGGGGATGGGAGTGGTCTAGCTGCTGCAGGTCACCTCCTTGCCGGGCGCTGCACTAGAGCATGGGTAGACTCAGCCACCAGTGGACACCCGTCCACCACACAAGCAGTGGGTCTCCTCCCGGTGGCTCTGGTTCCCATGTCTGTATGAAGGCTTGCAGGGGTTTCCTGGTGTTGGCACTTGCCCGCTTCACCACCCTGGGGCTCAGGATCTCCCTGTGATTTGATGAGATGGGGCTTGCCACTGACTTGCCAGGATGCCTCTCATCCTGTACTGGTCCCTTTCAGTCACAGCAAGAGGGACCTTTCCCATTAATCCCCCCAGCCTTACAAGCTGAAAAACTGCTGCACCCCATTTTTCTGCTGTCTCCACTGTTCCATGCAGTATTTTCTGGGTTTCTCAAGGTCAGTAAGGAAGAGTGAGAGCCACTGACTGCTTCCTATGCTGTCTTGGCTCCCAGAAGTTCCTCCCAGTTGTGGTCATTGCATTTTAATTGTTCAGGTTCTGCTCACTTCACTTGGCATCAGTTCTTGTAGTCTTCTTTGGTTTCTCGGATACTATTCCTTTTATCACGCTAATGGAACAATAATTCCCTGTACTATTCATATATAATAACTTGTTTTGTGTATATATGTATAGGTATGTGTGTATATGTATATACATATAATAATTTGGGTATATATACACATACCCATCAATTGGGTATGATATATATGGGAATATATAGAGAGAGCTATAACATCACTTAATAGTGTGTGTATATATATAATACCCAACTGATAGGTACCTTTTTTGGTTCTTTAACACCATAAAAATTGCTGCTATAAATATTTTTGTGCATGTGAATCTTTTTCCTCTTTCTTGGATCTCTTTGGGTTATAGGTCTAGTAAAAGAATTATTAATGTTTATTAATATCAAAGCATTATTAATAATTTTTATTATTGCTTTCCTGAAGGTCTGGAATAATTCATAGCTCAACTCACACTGCATTAGTGTGTTTTTTCCATATCTCCTCCAACATTTCTAATTATCCCTTTCTTTTGTCAACATTGTCAATGATAGGCATGAGATTGAACTTTAGAGTGACTTTTTATTTCTCTAATTATTAGTGATTTGGAGAATTTTATATGGCTGATAGCTTGGATTTCTTCCTTTGAACACTACCTGTTCATATCCTTGACCATTTATCTAATGAGGGATGGTTCTAATTCTCATAAATTTGAGTCCATTCCTTATATATCTTGGATATAAGACCCTTGTCAGAAAGAAAAAAAATGCTACAAAGAATTTGTTGTTTATAAGAAACACATTTAAAAAGACAAATACAAAATAAAACTAAGGGAATGGAAAAAAATACATGTCAAGTGAAACCAAAAAAAATCAAGAGTTGTCATCATGCTATTAGACAAAGCAAAAATATTCAAAAAACCAAAAAAGAGATGAACAAGAAAACTATGTTATGCTGAAAGGAACTACAGACAACAAACCAATGTTGATAATGAACTTATAGGCTCCCAATGTCTTAGTATCCAAATGCATAAAGGAAACATTATCTGAGCTTCAAAAAACTCAAAAAAGCTTTGCTAAAGTCCATTCAATTCATTTCAGCAAACATTTATTAAATATCCTGCTAAGTACCAAGCACTATGTTGAGAGGAAAAAGATAGAAATAGAAAAGTACCTACTCTTGAGGAGTTTACGTTCTTTTTTTTACTTGAATTTAACATATAGTAAATAAAATTAGCATTTCCCAGATACAAAATAGAACATAAGAGATGATTATACATGAATACGAGTCTCTATATTGCTTTTCTGACTTTTAAATATATAATAAATTTAACACGTGACTTTCGAACTTATTCTGCTTGAAGAAAATTTGATTCAAATATAGTCAACTTCTTTGAACCAGTCTTCTAATCAGCATCATGAAAGAGTTGGTCCCTCTAGTTTTAAAATATCAAGGAATTATAACTCAAGTAATGAAACCAGTCTTCCTTAACAAGAAACCAAAATTCAGTTTGTTTTAAGATATTTTATTAATTGAAGAATTATCCCTAAGGTGAATTTCAAGGTTTGTTAACAGTGACTTTCTCTTCTCCCAAAGCTGTTGGGTATTACATGGTAGTCCCAGCCTTTGTGGGACAGAAGAAGGATATTGGCCGCTTGATTCTTCTCCTTACCAACCTTCAGCCCCAAAGCAGCTCCTGCTTAATGTTTGATTATCGACTTGCTGGAGAAAGAGTGGGAACACTTAGAGTGTTTGTGAAAGATATAAACAATACCCTTGCCTGGGAGGAGACCAGCAGTGAGGATGGAAGGTGGAGGACTGGAAAAATCCAGCTGTATCACAGAATGGAGATGACCAAGAGTGTGAGTGAAAGTAAAATAGCTACCTTTTTCTACCCACTAATGTCCTTATGTTCATATCACTGTCAGAGATTCAATGTTCATAACAGGAAATAGTCTATTGAACTTTACTTATAAATAATAATGGGTAATAACTACTATTCAATTAACTATTCAATTAATAATAATTGAATAGTATAGAGCCATGATTATAGATGTCACTACAGAAAAGTCTAGAGATCCATAAAACTTTGACCAAAAAAATCACAACCTTTCAGCAGGTAGATAGCAGAGTAGACAGCCTACTGGGCTTGGAGTCAGGAAGACCTGAGCTAGAATCCCTAGATATTTGCTAGGTACCAGGCAGTATGCTGAGAGAAAAAAGATGGAAATAAAACAGTGACAATAGCAATGATCTCCCAGGATCATTGTAGAGAATCAGATTAAGATAATATTTGTAAAACATATTGAAAACTTCAAAATTCTATATAAATATTATCTATTATTATTAATGCCCAAAGAGTTATTAAACTGCCTGTACCTTTTGACTCAGCAATACCACTACTAAGTCTGTTTCTCCAAGATGATTAGGGAAAAAGAACCTCTGTGTTCTAAAATATTTATAACAGCTCTCTTTGTGGTTGCAAAAAACTGGAAATTGCAGGGATGCCCATCAATTGACGAATGGCTGAACAGGTTGCGATACGTGGTTGTGATAGAATGCTACTGTGCTCTAAGAAATAATGAGCTTGATGATCTTAGAAGAGCATGGATAGACTTGCACAAGATAACAAGCAGAACCAAGAGAATTTTATATACAGTAACAGCCAGATTATTTTAAGAATGACTTTGAGCAGCTAAGTCATTTTAACTATTATAAATACCCAAATTAACTATAAAGAGTGTATGAAGGAAAATGCTATTCACATCCAGAGAAAGAAGTGATAAATAGAGAATGATTTTACATATATATGTATCTATATATGTGTGGATATGTATATATGCATGTATATGTATGTGTGTATGTATATGTGTGTATATATGCATATATGTATATGTGTGTATGTATATAATTTGTGTCTAACAGTAGCCATGGGGGGAGGGAGGAGTAGGGAAGAAAAAAGTGTCTTGAAAAATTACATGATAACTCTACTGTGTATTTAAAAAGAATAGCAAATTGTACATAATAGATTTGTGGTTTCATGTGCAATCATTTTTTTATTGTACTATATTATGGAAATGCTTGTTTTATTCCATAAATTTAAAATTAAATAATTGTTTAAAATAGTAAAGTTGAATTAATAACTATAGTACTTATCTCACAATGTTGTTGCAATGATCAAATAAGATAATTATGTAAAGCACTATGTAAACCCTAAAGTTAGCTATTATTTAGAGTTTGGAGAGAACTCAGAGTACAAATACTCACAGAATGATATGGCATGCCAAAGCATTTTTGGACTAGAGATCTTCTGCCAGGGATTCCTTATTTGAGCCTGTGAACTCACAGAATCCTAGAGACAGAAGGGACCTCAGGAGTCATCTGGTCCTAAGCAATTCGGAGGCAAGTAAACTTCCAATCTTTGTTTCAAGATCTCCATTGATGAGGGAATCATCAAGTCTCAAGGAAATCTATTCCTCTTTGGAATGACTCTAATTCTTAAGACATGCTTCCCTATATCAAGTTAAAGTCTACCTCTTTAAAACTTCTACTCACTATTCCTGGTTCTGCTCCTGGGACCAAGAAAACACAATTCAAGTTTCCCCTACATAAGACATATCTTACAATAACCAAAGGTTAACAGTCCTCGATTCCTGTCCACTTTCAAGCGTCCTTAATATTCTGTTTTTTTTTCCTGTGAACATATTCTTTGTGTCTTTTTTTGCTTGTTTTTGGAGGTAATCATGTTTAAGTTATATGCCCAGGGTCGCACAGACAAATCTGAAGTCAAGTCTTCCTCAGCTGGTGTTCTAAACACTGTAACACTTAGCCCTCCTCTGAACATATTCTATCTTATTATTATTAAAAATATGAAGGAAGAAAACAAGGGCTTATTAAGCATCTACTACATGCCCGACGCTGTTCTAAGTGCTTAACACATATCTCATTTGACCTTCAAAACTACCCTAGGAGTTAGGGGCTACAATTATCCCCATTTTAAGGTCACAGAGTCAGTATCTGGGATTACATTTTAACTCAGATCTTCCTGTCTCTAGGTCCTTCACACTATCCACTGCAACACTTAGCTACCTATGAGACTCAGAACTGTAAATAACAATCCGAATGTGCTCTGAGCAGAATCTGCCTGAGCAAATCCCTGCAGTTGACTTAGGATTACTGGACTGCTTGCGATTTTCAAAACCAAGTAAACTTCATACCCTAACTGTGGGCATAGAGAAGTTGGGGATATCACTCAAGCCAGACCAAAGACTATATTCCAGGTTCAGCATTGTCTGCGTTGGAGTTTTGGCAGCAGACGTTTCCTACATATGCAAAATGTGTCGTTCAAATGGCTTTGTCCAGAGTGAAAAGACTATGGAGCTCCCATCAAAAATGCCCTAATATATACCTGGCTGACTGGGCTTTCTTTCATGACCAGCTGCTACCTGGCAGCTTTTGGACAACCTAGGGGATTCCATGCCCTCAGTAGCAACTTGAAGAAGTTTAGATCTTCTCATTAGCCATTGCTCTAACTCCATCCCTAAAAAACAGAGAAGAAAGGTTATAAAAGCAGAAAACCTGGCTCTGTTCTCCCCTCCCACCCTTGTACTGGACCTCTCCATAACCAAAACAGCAAAAGAAACTAGAATTTGAAAAATTAAAGAATGAAGAGCAGGAATTCCTGAATTCCATAAATCTCCCCCGAGATTCCCTCCCTTGTCTTTGGGAAGTCAAAGGAAGTAGAGCTCCATGGTGACAGCAGGTACCAAGTACATCTATTTTTTAGGTTTAGCACAGTGCCTGGCACATAGTGTTATATAAATGTCAGCTATTACTATTATTAACGTGTTTACAAGCTCCTTATCCATAAAAATGAGTGAATTGGACTAGAATCCACAGATTCTTAATCTTTTTCTGTGTCAAGGATCCCCTTGGCAGTCTACTGAAATCTATGGACCCCTTCTCAGAATAATGCTTTCAATAATAAATAAAATTACAAAAGAATCCCTTTGTGTTCTGATGAAGCCCATGGACCCCTTCTTTGGCAGACTGATGGCAGACTTATGGATGGACCCCTTCATAGAATAATGTGGATTCCAAAGATCCTTTTTAGTCTAGTAAAGCCTACGGACCCCTTCTCAGAAGAATATTTAGATGCATAAAATAAAATACATAGGATTACAAAGGAAACCAATTATATTGAACCACAGTTATCCAAATACAGATAGATAGATAGATAGATTTTTAAAGTTCACAGGCTCAAATAAGGAATCCCTGGCAGAAGATCTCTAGTCCAAAAATGCTTTGGCATGCCATATCATTGACTCAGATGCAGGAAATAATTTCCAAATCTCAAACATATACATATTAGTTGTCATTTTTTAAACACCTCTATTCTTTCTCAACATCATGTGGCTTTTCAGAATATTTTAAGTATTGGGTAATTGCTAGTGCATTTTCTTAAAATTCAATTCCCTCTGTTTAGAATGACTTAGTAAGATCTTACTAAGAGTATAACCTTACTTAGAATATGATTCAACACAGAGAATTCTTCCCGTACACCCCTCTCTATCCTCTTTATCTTTGGGGAGAATAAGCTTGCAGTTCTGCTTGATAGTTATGCAACTGCTAATTATTTCAAAGGTCTTAAATCAACTCTTCTCCTTTTCTCTTACAGGTCATTTTTGAAGCAGAGCGTGGCAAGGGCAAAACTGGAGAAATTGGTGTAGACACTGTCTTATTAATTTCAGGCATATGTCCAAAAGATCTTTAATCTATGAATTGCTGAATGTGATTTTTAATTTTTCTTATTATTTGTCCCTTATGCTAGTACTGTATTTTTAACATAATGACATAGATAGCAATACATCCTAGAAAATTTAAGAGACTGAAATTTATTATGAAATTTATTTCTTAGTGCCCATCTCAAATGTGCTAATACTAGCTTTACAGCATAGTACTCCTGTGTTTTATCACTCAGCTCTGGATTGGATCATTCAGTATAGAATTGCCTGTCCAAATTTTTGCTAAGTGTATGATCTTTATTTTACATATATGACCTATGGAATTGCTATATTCACAAAGCACAAAGAAATGTCTTAAGTGAAATATACCTTTATGACACTTCTATGAATTTGTCACAATTTTTTACCTAATGACAGGCTATTTCTTAAGAGTAAGTTTTATGTTTACCTTTTTTTAAAAAAATAATAATTATATCCAAATAATCACATTGTATTATAATTTAAATTCTTTTTTAAGTGAAGAAATGAGCATTGGCTCTGTGCAAGGTTATTCGCATACTAGAAAATATGGATTTTGTTGTTTTTCCCATGAAAGTACTTTATACCCTTTAAAAACTATTTCCCATAGAAAATCAAGAACTGATCCTCAAAGGGAGATTGAAATTGATGATTGCCTAGAGGTGTCATGCTGATCAGTATCAGTTCTTATGTCTAGAGCCTCACAGAATTCATTATGTTAAAGTCAGCAGGCCTCAGATTTAACAAACTCTCTGCTTCCTATCTCATTTTTGTTCGGTTTTCATGATTATTTATGTTCACGTGGGAGTTCTAAGTGCCTTGATTATGCTTAAGTGTGTTACTTTTACCTTGAAGGCTTTTTAATCTATGTGTAATGGAATATAATATTGCTTTCTATTTTTTATAATGTTTGGTTTTTCAACAAGTACTTTTTATATCATAACATAAATACCAATACATCCTAGAAATGCAGACTGGGCACAGAAACATGCCTTGAGCAATGGCCTTCTTATCAAACCTTTTTATATTAGCTATACTAATACGTTCTCTAGAGCACTACAATATTTCATCATTCAGCTTATTTGATTCATGAAGAATGAAACCTCTAGGTTTCTCGCCTCTCCCAACAGTGGATGTGCTTTATTTACACAAAGTATTAAATTTCTCTCTTCAGCTTTCCCAGTTAACAAAAAAGAAAGCTTAAAAAAATATCCACATGAAGTGCTATATTCCTGTGACACTTCTGTGAACTTGTGACATTATTTTTTACCGATTGGCTTGGACTGATTTTTAACAGTACATTTTACATTTTAAAATGGGTTCAAGGCAGCCCACAATCATAAGACTCCCCAGTCCTTTGGCGTCAGAATGATAGCTCCTTGATAAGACCCAAGAGAATGAGTGAGTGACAGTGTTCTGATCGTGGTAACAGACCACGATCTTAGGTTCATGGCTTTTTTAATTCCATTTATTCTGCAATGGCTCTCATTCTACAGTGTCCTCTTTAGGAAAACAAACATGTGTTCATCTATTTGATATGCTAAAATTACTTTTGTTATTGTATGAGGAACTCTCTAGCTTTAAATTAAGAACAGAAGCAATTAATTTACAGGTACTCATCTCATTTTTCAATTAATTTTTTCTCAGCTTTTTTGTAATAATCAACCTATTTGAGACATTTTCTGTTTTACCTCCAAATTAGCCTAGCTCCAATCCTTGGGATGTGGCCTTCCTGGCTATGCCACTCTTATTTTTACCTTTAAGCCAACACAATTTTTTTAAACATTACTTGCTCACTAAATAAAGAAGTTTTATTTTGTCTGGAAGCTAGGCCCGTCCCTTGATTTCAGATTGAAACCAGTCTTCTCAGAACGCTTTGACCCCAATTCAGCTTACTCAAGGTCAATGGCCATCACAAAAATCTTCCTAAAATAGTTTCTCCCTTTCCTAGGCCTATAGCTATGTTCATTTCCAGAGGGAGAGAGAGAGAGAGAGAGAGAGAGAGAGAGAGATGAAGGGACTTGAAGATACACACACACACACACACACACACATACACACACACTTTTCAGCTTTTCAAGTCTGCTCCCTCCAACCATTCCCCAGCCTCTTACTAAAAATCCTTTCTAATTGAATGGCTTTCAATAGACACGCTATCATCATTCAGTTCTATCTTCTGCATTCAGTTCCTCATGGTACCAGAACTCTAGTTTCTTTAAAAACAAGCCTTTTCTTAATTTTTTTTTTTGCGTCTCCACGCCTTAGAATGAATTTTTAGCTCATAAAATTATAATTAGAAGGGACTTTGGAGATCATCTGATCCACCTTTCTAGATAAAGCACGAATCTCTTCTATAATATCCCTATCAAATAGTCATTTAGCCTCCAGTTGAACACTTTTGATGATGTGGGTACTGACTTCTTTTTTCTTTTATAAATAAATTTTAATATATTTTCAACATTATCAACATTTCCCAGCATATCACACTCTTTCTTTTTCCTCTTCTAGTGAGCTATCTATTATAATAAATAATATAAAAGAGGGGGGAAATGGCAGGATGTTGATTTCTTCATCAAAGAAGTTCATTCATTTTTGGACCACTCTAATTACATCATAGGATTAAGGGTCAAAGGGCACCTTAGTGATCATCTGGTCTAGTTGTCCTCAAAGTGTAGTCCTCACACCTTTGGGAGGAGGATCCATTTTCATAATATCACTCAGATGTTATTTGCCTATTAAAATACTCTTCCCATTTCTAACTACATATCTGTGTGATATACTTCATAGGATTTCAAGCAAAACAACATCTAGCTACAGATTGAATGCAGACCTGAAAATCCACCTATCTTCTATTGAGCCAGATAGTAAAGAGATTTGCAAGAACATATAAAATAATGCCACTCTTCTCACTAATTTTTTGTTTGGGAAAATGCAGTTTTTTCATAAAATATGTAATTTATGTTATGTAATTAATTAGTTTACTATTGTTATTTTAACTGAGCTAATAATTTTTAATTTATCAGTTTTAATTTTTAATATGGCAAATATTGATGAATAAAAACCAATAAAAACAAAAGATCTTTGGGGTCCTCAATAATTTGTAAGAGTACAATAGAGTCCTGAGGTCAAAAAGTTTGAGAATTTGCAATCCAGTCCAACCACCCCTCACCTCATCATACAGATGAGGAAACCAAAACTCAGGAATGTTAAGAGTCTTACACAGCTAGGAAATAATATAGAAAAGATTTAAACACAGTTCTTCTATCTGCAATTCCACTATATTACAATTGTTGGATTGCTAGGAAGTCTTTCTTTATACTATAAGGTAGAAATCTAGCTCATTATACCTTCACCCATCTGAAGCCAAACTGTGTCCACTGAGAGTGTGCCTTCTAAGATACCTTTTATTCAAATAAAAAATTCCTTGTTCCTTCAACTGAATCTCATATGGCACATCTTAAAGTCATTTCAGCAATCTGGTTGCTCTTTTTCTGAATGAGGCCCAGCTTGTCAATTCCCTTCCTAAACTGTGACACCTAGAACAGGACATAATTAGCCAAATGAGGCAATATGGTGTAAGAGAAAGGACACTAGAGTTGGAGCCAGGAAAGCTGGAGTCAGATATCAGTTCTGTTAATGATTGGGTGACCTTGAGCAAGTCATTTCCCTCTGGGACTTGGTTTCCTCATCTCTTTAATGGTGATATGGAAGATAATGACATAAGGCCCTAAATTTTATTTCTTATTATCGTGTTCATCCTTCTTTGCCATCAGAGAAATGATGACATGACTTGCACTTGGCTTTGTTTTGAGTGAGAGAGGGCTGTGCAGGTCACCAGCCTCATTTCTCCTCCAGTGTCATCCGAATCCAGTGACCAGATATTTATCAGGATGACCAGAGATGACCAAGGTGCCCTGGGAGACCTTGGCAGGTACCTAACTTAGGGTGAAGTAAATCCTATTTTTAAATATAAACTAAATACTAGCTCTAAAAGTCATGACCAAGACAGGATGTAGTAGAATTGCCAACTTTGTCCCGGGCTCCATGTATCTATTACTACAGCCTAAATGGAATTTGAATTTGACTTTTTGACATTCATGTGGCATATCTGATTTCCACTGAGTTTGTAATCTCCTAAAAACCCCAAGTCTTCTTCATATCTCTAGTCATATCCTTTCAATAACATTAAAAATCTATTACATTTTAGTTAATTTTTTTTAAAGAAAGGTATATGTGTTGGGGGAAGGGGTACTACAGATGAGAAATATTGCATGAATTTTCAGAGACTTCACTGTATTATTATTTTTCCTTAATGTTTACTTTATTGGAGAGTATGTCTACTCTCTTGAAGTAGAAGTAATCTGTAAATGTTTATAATATAAAAATAAAACACATAATAAAATTGAGGCTATTTGCAAAGTTAAAAAAAAAAATCTATTCTGTGCAAAACACTTTGATCCACAACCAAACAAGTTATGAAGGTAGAGACTATGTCTTCACTACATGCCCTCAGGGTACTTAGAATTCAATTTATATTTAGGTTTCTATACCAAACATCTGCTCACTATGGCCCACTGAGTGGCAGGAAATTGGCAAAGTATATATTTCCTGATTTCATTATTTCTTCAATACCAACAACGTCCTAGTAAAAGCCTATATTTTCACTTTATAACTTTGTTTATAATAAATTCCATTTGGGGAAAGCAGTGTTCTTAGAGCTGATGGACATGTTTTCAAATGTATGTTATTGCTTTCTCTTTAAAGCAAGACCAGAATAAATATACAAAAGGCAGTTGACTTCAAATTATCTTTCCAGCTGATTATGTGATATAAAAATAAGAGTTGGAGGAAGGTTCTTTATATGCTACAACATAGTTGTATGCACTATCTTAATTTCTACAGTAGTCATTTTTTAAATGATAGCAATAACTGATATAGTTAGTTAAAATTTGGAAAATTATTTGCAAACATATGTGTAGCAACCAGCCAAAGTTTTGGTTTAAAAAGCTTGTACAAGTTACTTTATCTCAGAGAATATATCTGTTTAGTTCTCTCCTCAAACCATTAACTAGAATTTTATTAAATGTCTTCTGCTGAATAGCAAAATAAATTCCTCTGAATTTTTTTGTTTGCTGTTTGGTTTGGATTCAGAAATCTGTGAAAACAAAGGAATGAATATCAACAAGAAGGTAAAACTGAATAGGATGGAGAGCCTTGCATCATATCTTGCTACTTTATATTCAACTTTAAATAAATTATATTTTTTAAATTGCTTATTAAACTTTATTTCTTTCACCTGAATAGGCAGGGATTAAAAATGCAGTATCTAAGGACCCAGGTTGGTTTTCTTGTGTGTCCCTGGCCTGTATCATTTGATGTTCTGCCACCAAGGTCAGAGTGGCAGCACTGCAGCCGTCTTCTACTCTGTGGGTCTGACTTGCAGACCACTTCTGTTTCCCAGGTCCAGTTACTGGATCCTAATCTACTGTTCCATAGTTTCTGCCCTGGTCACTCACTTGTGAGGAGAATTTGCAATCTTGTTCTAGAAGGATGACCAGTCATGGTTTCTCTTTAGATTTCAGATCTCAGCCTGGTGTTCATATGAAATCATTGTTGGATAGTTGTCAAGGGAGCTGCTTCTTACTCTGTCACAGGCCTGAACAACACACAGCCCACCAAAGTATTTCAGGCAGCCTATGAAAAATGGAGAGGATATAAAAGAAAGTAAAGATGTAATAAGTGCTTTGTCCAGGCCCCACTTAACCTGCCTTTCATTTTTAATTTATCAGCTTTAATTTTTAATATGGTCAATATTGACAAATAAAAACTGATATAAACAAAAATTCTTTGGGGTCCTCAATAATTTTTAAGAGTACGAAGGGGTCCTGAGGTCAAAAAGTTTGAGAACTTCCAATCCAGTCCAATCACCACTCACCCTATCATACAGATGAAGAAACCAAAACCCAGGGATTTTAAGTGTCTTATTCAGTACATTTGTGCCCATCATGTAACTTGGCTGGTGGGTTGCACTGTGGATTTTCTCCTGTTTGTTACGTGACCTGTGGCAACAAAAATTATTTTAACTTGGAAAATGAACTATTAATTATACCTTTACTTGGAAAGTGAGCTGCTGTAAACCCATCTATGACCTAAAAGAAGTCTTGTCTATTTTAATTTTGGCTCCTACCTACTACTAAGTTGTGCAGGTCTGCTCTATCACTTTGTTTGGTCAAAGTGATTCATTCCAGATTCCTGCTGCTACATTCAACCTCTGATGAACTGAGAGGCAGCATATTTCTGCGCCCTTCCAATGTGGCATCCCTCGGACCTCAATACTTCCATGCCACCAAGATGTAATCTTATCAAACTTTGGTCTTCTCCATTACTTCTTTTCTCTGTTTAATACTTAAAACTTGCATCTTCTGTATGGATTTACTCTTTTATCCTTTGTTCTTTCACACTTTTTTCTTGGAGGTGCAAAGCATTTGCTGAATGTGGAATCCCAGGCTACAGTGTCTAGACAAACTGACATGCAAGAATCTCTTTGACCTTGATGTCTCCATAAGATGAACCTTAACATTTTGTATGATCTTTATAACCATGAGTTATAACCAAGTGAAGATCACTTCCCTTGAGTGGTAGATAGCATCATTTTCATCTTTTTCAGGAATCTAACATTAAATCTTTCCCAATGTATTTGGATGGTGATTTAATCTCTCAAAACTAAATAATATGGTATGAATTCTTTCCACAATTATGGGGACAACCAAAGGTTTAGAATACAGTATAACTGATATTATCTTATAAGAGCAATTATTTCTTCATCAAATATTCTGCTTTCAAAGAGTTTTCTATTTTTAATAATTTGAACCAAATTCTTATTGTCCTTTCAATTCTTTTTGGCTCTGGAAATCTAATAAGAGAAAACTGGATAACAATGATAATTGTGCATGCCCAGTTAACTTCGGGTTTACTGGCTAGATTTCTTTCCTTCCTTCCTTCTTTCTTTTCTTCTTCCTTCCTTCCTTTCTTTCTTTCATTCTTTCTTCCTTTCTTGTCTTTCCCAAAAGCTTAGACCCAGTATTCTCTGAAGCCCATAGATTGGACAACAATAGGTCCCTGCCCAAACTTCACTTAATGACTGTTTTCTAGACCCTCCTGGCTTAAGAGTGATTATCAATTCTAACTGTTGCTCTTTCCCTCTCAGCTTCATTCACTTATATTTTTCTCTTTTGCTCATTAAGGGAGCCATTCCCTGATTATGTCTTAAAGAAGACTATTCACTGAATGAGTGTCACCTCACTCTGAGTACCTGAATAGGCCTTAACCAAAAATGTCTCTCATGGCATCCTGGGCCATTTCCAGTCATCCTGGAGATATCAATCTGGTCACTGGATCCAGATGACTCAGGAGGAAAAAGTGAGGCTGGTGACCTTGCACAGCCCTCCCTCACTCAAAATAAAGTTAAGTGCAAGTCATAATCATTTCTCATCATTTCTCAGATGTCACAGTCTTCTTTGAAAATGAAGGACGAACACAACACAACTACCACAACATATGTATATGTACATATATATATATATATATATATATATATATATATATGTGTGTGTGTGTGTGTGTGTGTGTGTGTGTGTGTGTGTGTGTATATATATATATGAAGTAGTTTTGAGAAGAAGAGAGAGTGCTAATAGCTGGGGAAATAAGAAAATATTTATTGTGGAGAAAAATACGAAAAAACTACATGAAATTTGAATCCAGTGTGAATTTCTTCAGGGGAAGGAAGCATAGTGTGGTAGAGAGAACACTGAACTGAGAGTAACAGCTAAATTCTAGCCATACCTATCACTAATCTGGGAGAAAGCACAAATCTCCCCAAGCATCAGTTTTCACTTCTCTAATGTCCTTTTTAGCTAAAGTTCCATAATTCTAATTTAGAAGCCAAATCAGCTTTTAGAAATGGAGCTATGATAGAAATGTAATGTAATGCTTGCATATCTTTGGCAGAGAGTTCTCTATCAAATGTGAAACCTGCCGACCTCTGATCAAAAGTGGGAAAAGGTATTTTAGTCACATTCCTATGACTTCTGCCAAAATGCATACTTTGTATAAAGACATTAACCTATCCATATTTATATTGTGTTTCTTCCTTTGTGGTTGTTTGAACCAGTTTTCAAAACCTTAAGAAGTAGTGTTGGATAAAACATAATTATATAAAAGTTATGCTCTTTTACCTTTTGAATTACTTATTACTCTATTCTAAAGTAAGACAGCTAGTTTTCAAATATTCCGCAGTAGGTTACATGTCATGGTGGACAAAATATTGGGAGTTTTTTAACTAGGAAAATTTGGGTTTGAATCTGACCCTCTGAGATCTACAAATGTATGTAATCCTGGGCAAGTCACTTACTTTCCATGTTCTTCAGACAACTTCCTAAGAGCTCTTCTCAATCTGTGCTCAGAATAATATAACTTAATCTGAAAGGGAAAAAACATTAGCAGCTGAGGTACTGGGAGAAAGCCCTTGTTGAAGATGAATTTGAGCTGAATTTTGAAGGAAGCCAGGGAAATTAAGAGGCAAAGCACCTCATCTTCTACAGAGCAATTGAGGCCTATCATTATCACGATAACCAACGCCAAGATTAGGGGACAGTAGGTGGAGTGTCATGTTTGAAGACCAGCGTAGCTAGTCTGTAGAATGGGAAGAAAACTAAAGAGTAAGGAAACTAAGAAGGTAGGAAACGATCAGTTTGTGAAGAATTTTAAACACCAGATAGAAAGTATGATTGACCCTGGAGCTAATAGGAAGTCAGTGGAGCTTACTGATAAAAGGTAACATGGCTAGAAGTAAGTTTTAGGTATGTGTAGACCAGTGGCATCAAAATCAAATAGGAAAAGGGACAGCTGCATATAGTGACTTAGAAAACCACATATTTACATTGTCTATCTTCTATTGCATTTTTATTTACTTTCTTAAATGTTTCCCAATTCCCAAATACATTTTAATCTGGTTCCACCATGCAAGGGCATGTAGGTTTACAGGTCTGACACCACTGGTGTAGACCAGCAATGTCAAGGTCAGAAAGGCACCAATCACAGAGGTATCTATTTGGAGTTGTCTTGAGGAGTCCTAGAATAATTTACCACATCTCTCTGGGATCGGCGCTGTATTATGATTTTCTGCCCCAATGACTTCTACTGAAACCATTTGATGGTAGAGAGTTGGCTATACCACATTTTGGCTTCTTTAGTAATGTTTTGTCTTTTGTCTTTATTGTCTGAATCAATTGAAAGAGGTGCTGTAATTTAAAGTCATCTACAAATGCAGGATGATTTGTATGCTGTTTAATTGGCTTACTGCAGTTGTAATAACTTTTCCAATAAGTAGAGTTTCTTAACTTGGATCTTAAGCATTCCGTTTAATTTTTCTATTGTCTCTATTGCTTAGGGTTATATGCTATATGATAGCTCTATGTAATTCCCTGGGCTTAAACTCCATTCTTAACCTTGTGAGCAATGAGATGTGATATTTGTTCACTCCCAATTATTAAAGGCTCAACATAATAGCCTTTTAATAAACAGCCCTTCCATATTGAAGTTGGCATTAGCTTGTATACAGGGCTATGCAAGGGCTATATACATATAGATAGCTGTTAAATTGTAATTCTAATTAGGTTTATCAAGAGGATCAGTGTAATCTATTTTTCCACACTGTTCCCAGAGTCCAACCTTTAACGATGGATCTGGGTAACAGTTTCCACATTAACCTTATTTTGGGGCAGAGCAGTATAGTATCTTGTATTACTACTTCCTTTGTCCTTAGTCCCATTCTATCTTCTAGGCAAGATTTGGTTAGCTGAATGCCTAAGCATCTAATTTTCTCATGTGTCCATTTTTCTAGGATTCTATCTCTTAACTATTCTCCTTTACCTCTTTTCTCCTCAATTTGCTGTTAGCCACTCTTGCATTCCACATTGCCTCATCTGATTTCCTTTAAGTATGAGCTGAAACATATCCAGCCTTAATCTTCCTATTTGTCCTTCTATGTCCTTCTCCATCTAGCCGATCATCTGACCATCCATTGGCCATTGCCCAAAAGTCAGTATAAATCACATTATACAGTTTTTCCCTTATCCCAGAGGAATGTAGAAGACAGAAAGAAAAATGAAAATGGAGCAAGAGTTCATAGTACATAGATCATAGACTTATATTTGGAAGGGGTCTCAGAGGTTGTCCAACATCCTTATTTTATAGATAAAGAAACTGAGCGGTAGTAAAATATCAGCACTTCAGAATTTTTTAAAAAGACTAAATCAAAGGGGCTGATGCAAGTGGAAGGGATATCATCCAGAAGAAAGGTGAGGGCAATTTGGAGGTGCAAAACTAGAAGCCAGCAGAGAGATTAGGGTTGGATAAGTAGATCTGAGAATGATCAGAATAGAGATTACAATTACACCCATGGGAGTTGATGAGATCACCAAGTAAAGTAATATAAAGAGAGAAGAGAAGAGGGTCCAAAACAGAGCCCTGTAGGACAATGGACATGATCTGGATGAAGGAGGTCAGAAATGGAAGAGGAGAACCAGGAGAAAGTAGCGTTCTGAAAATCTTAGAAGAGAATATCAAGAGGGTGATTGACAGTATCATAAACTGCAGAGAGGTCAAGAAAAATGAAGATTGAGAAAAGGCCATTGAATTTGTCGATTAAGAAATTATTAATAGTTATGGAGAAAGCAGTTTTGGTTGAATGAAGCAAGACCGTAGGGAGTTAAGAGTGAAAGGAGAGGAAGCAGAAGTAACTACTGTAGGTGGCCTTCTTAAGGAGTTTAGTCCCCAAAAGTCAGAGATATGGGAAGAGAGTGGGGACGTATGATCAAGTGAGGGCTTTTTGAGGATGGGAGAGACATTGGCATGTTTGTAGGTAGTGGAGAAGTAGAATCAGGGAGAGATTGAAAGTAAGTAAAAAAATTGGGGATTATAGAGAAGGCAAATGGATGGAATTAGATTGCTTGTGCAGGTAGAGGGGTTTGCCTTGGCAAAGAGTAGGCCCACCTCTTTGAGGGTGGGGTGAAGGAAGGCATCTGAGTGATAAAGAGATGAAGAGGAAGCAGAAAGAACTCTGGACAAATGGACTTTTTTTTGCAAGGCAATCAGAATTAAGTGACTTGCCCAGAGTCACACAGCTAGTAAATATCAAGTGTCTAAGGCCACATTTGAACTCAGGTCCTCCTGACTTGTGTTCTATTTACTGCACCACTTAGCTGCCCCTGGACTTTCCTTTTTCTTCAGTAAGATATGAGGCAATGTTCTCAGCTGCAAGGATAATGGTAGGGGGAACCATGAGAAGCTGGAGGCGGGATGAAAAGCTTTGGAAGAGTCACTATAAAGAGTAGGATAGGGAATTAATAAAGGAGATGAAGAAGGATTGCCTAGCAATAGCAAGGGTCCAGTCCTTGTATAACATAAATCTGTAGAGGACCTGTTATGAATGGCTGTATGATTTTTTTCAACCTTTATTCAGCAACATTTGTATAGCAATGAAGGCAGCAGATGGTGGGAGTGACACAAGACTGAGATTTGTCAGGGCACATGATAAGAGACCAGGGACTCAAGAAAAGAGGACAATATAAAGTTGAACTGGGTCATCAAAGGGTCAAGATGGGCAAAGTGGGAGAGGGTAGCTAGTGCATTCAAGGGAGAGGGCCTGGGAGTCAAAGGATTGGAGTTCATGTTGAATACAAAGAGAATGGTTTGCATGGGAAGGCAGAAGGAGATGTAGAAAACAATAAATTGTGATGAAGATAAGGGAATTTCAAAGTTCTTAAACGTGGAGGTGCTGCATTTATGGGTGATTGCAAAATCAAGAGTATAATCATCCTTGGGTGTGGCTGAAGTGGAATGAGAATTGTGTAGGTTAAGGAACTATGATTAGGGCATTTAAACAAGTATCAATATGAACGTTGAAATCCCCTTGAATGAAAGACTGGGAGCCAGGCATTGAACATACTGAAGAAGGAAGAAGAATGTCCTGTATGTCTGTAGACATCCAGACTTTCAACTGGGTGGAAGATATGGATTATATAAACCTCAAAGGAGGAGTGATGGCAGTGGAGGGAGAACTTTGAAGAGGCAATAGAAAACAAGGAATAGTCCAACTCCCCCACCTCAAGTAAGAGGAAGGCAATGAGTTAAAGAGCAGCCAGTAATGGAAAGGTTGGTCAGGGAGGCTGTCATCAGGAGGGAGACAGGTTTCAGTGACTGCAAGAAGACAGAAGGAATAGGAAAGGAAAAAGATTTAAGATAAAGTCAAGCTTTTTGCCTGTGGAGCAGGTATTCTGGAAGGCATGGTGGAAGGGGTGGTAAATCTGCTTGGTACTTCATTGTGGGAGGGGGATGGGAGTAACTAATGGGGTGGTGGGGAATGGGATTTGAATGATGACCTCTAAGGTTTCAAAATCTAAAGTATGACCAGGTGTGAGTATGTTAATCATTAAGTGAAAGCCCCCTCTACTCTTTCAAGAGGAGGCTGGAGATCAGGCAGGAGACTTGTGCAGCATGAGATAGAATGTACATGGTCAGATGGAAGGCCCCATGTCTTGTCTCATCTTTACTCCAAAAGCTAGAGATCAGGCAAAAGAAAATGCAGCAGGAGACAGAAATCATATCCTGGCCAGTGATGATTTTCCTCTTCCTCTTTCCTCAGAGGACACATAGAGCAAGAAACAAGAAGTTCATGGTCAGATGGGACATGACTTCTTAGCTCTCCTCTTTCCACTGGAGTCTGGATGAGCAGAAGATGAAAGCTGAGTTCTCACAGATTAATTCAGGCTAGCCAGAAGGAGGGGGAGAGGAAAGACAGGTAGAATAAAGAGGGGGTGGCCCACCATGGTTGGTGTTGAGGCTCCACTCTATGACCATGGTCACTGAGGCTGTAATAGGGGCCAGTCCAATTGTTGGTGAACTTTTCTCATGACCAAAAATTCATGGGAGATGGTGAAGTGCCTCTTTTCATCTTTCAAGAGGATGGCTCTGTATTCAATCCAAAGGCTTTTCTTGTTGTTATTTAAAGTTGTTTACTTGTTTTAATTAATAATAAATCTAGCTAGATAAAGAATTCATCTACTTGTAAGATTTCATTTTCTGTGAAAAGGAAGGTGGAAAAAAAAAGTAGTGAATGTCCTGTAATATAGATAAATCAAGGGACAGAGGTTCAGACCTTTTGTCTACATTGTCCTGGCTGGAGACTCAAACCAAGTATTCTTATTGATATCAGTGATTATTATACCTTATGAACATCCGAAACAGGGTAACAAACCAGACTCAGACAAAACTCTAATCAGAAGTAAGCTGATTTAAGTGATGGAAGGAGGATAAATGACTAAAGAACAGGATATGCCTCTTTCCTCTTCCTCATTGTTCTTTCTCAATATAGTTATAAATCCTGAGAAGCAGACCAAAGGCACTAAGGCCGGGGTTCTTAAACTGGGGGAACAGATTTCAGGGGGTCCATGAACTTGGATGGGAAAAAAATTACATCTTTATCTTTCACTAACTTTTTTTTCTCTTGTAAACCCATGTATTTTTATGCTATGCTTTCAACATTATTCTCTGGAGTACATAGTTTTAACCACACTGCCAAGGGGGTACATGACACAAAGAAAGCTTAAGAAATTCTGAACTAAAGGAAAATCATGCCCTCAAGGTCAGCTGAAGGGTAGAGTTGGGGGATATTCAAGAGGGAGTAGCTTTCTGCTAACCTAAAACACCTAACTATAATAGTGTGTGTGTGTGTGTGTGTGTGTGTGTGTGTATCTGTGTGTGTATACATATGTGTGTATATGAGTGTGTAATAAACATTATAATGGGCAGCTAGATAGCATAGTAGATAGAGTGCCTGGGCCTGGAGTCAGGAAGTCTCATCTTCCTGAGTTCAAATCTAGCTTCAGATACGTACTAGCTGTGTGACCCTGACCAAGTCACTTAACCCTAGCTTGCTTCAGTTTCCTCAATTATAAAATGAGCTAGAGAAAGAAAAGGCAAACCACTCACTCTAGTATCTTTGCCAAGAAAACCCCAAATGGGGTCATGTAGAGTTGGACATGACTGAAAACAACTGAACACAATATAATATATATATATATTACAAGATATATATTACATATACATGTATATATGCAGCCTAAAATTATCTGCCTCTTGAGATTGCAAGGGAAGGATTATTTTTAGCCTTTGTATTATGGAATGTGACATATAAGGTCATCACTATTTTGAGCCCTATGTCTGAGTCTAGTGGTTTATCAGGAAATGAGCATCAATCAATACCTCTGGGTGTCAGGAAAGATTCAATTTCTGGTGTTATTCCACAAAAAAATAGCCATTACCATTACCTGGCAAGGGCAACAATAGCTTCTGAGAAGGTCTGAGTAAAATATTTTACATTTTTACTAGGGAATTTCCAGGAAAAAGCTGTCTTCATGACCTCAAAGTGTAGTGTGTTTGTACTGTCATTCTGAGACATAAGGATTGAAAAAGTCTTTCCACAAAATAGTATAATTTATTAAGTAAAATTCATTAGTGCTTCCTTTGCCAGTGCAAGTTACAATTCCTCTGTTTCAACAGATGATCTTCATGTCATCTTTCCCATTCTTCCCCCTCCTCATTTTCCCCCATGAATCAACAGATGGCCAACTATGGGAAGGTATAATTTTAAATGACAGTTTGAAAATATATTTGATAAAGTATTACAGAAGTCTCCTGGAACAATATACGGAGAAGTTTATGATGATACTCATCAAATTTAAGGCAAATTCAGCTCTAGTAATGACCAAAAAGATTAATATTTCCACAGTGTTTTACTATCTCTTTTAGGGCAATGATGAACATAGAATTCTACTGCCAGATGTTTCAACATATTTCCATTGCTATACTACTCACAAATAACCGAGATTAACTGTAGTAACTAAAATTTGCCCCCAAAAGAATGAAATATTGCTAAAAACAAATTGTTTATCTTTTCCCTACAATATAAACTGACAATTACTCAAAATGGTTTCCTTATTTTATTTTTTCTTCACTTCACTGTTCGTGACAAATTTGGTTACTCATAGAGCATTTTGTTTTACATGCAGGCCTCACAGAAATGCTATCCCAAATTCAGAGTCATCCGTGGGTCTGCATCCACTCAAAATCACAGCTCACAAGCTGTCCCCAATGTGTTTACTTTTACTAGAAAGAAAGAGGATGCAGTTCAAAATAAGGCATTTAATTAAATAGCATTGTAAGTAATTGACCCCGCCCAGCGGGGTCTCAACGGGGTACCGAGAGTGGACACAGCCGAAGGGCGAGCAGAGCTCGGGAAGGCGGCAGCCTGGGAACACAGCCGAAGGGGGAGCAGAGCTCGGGAAGGCGGCAGCCTGGGAAGACGCAGTGGTCTGGGAACGGGGTCAGAGAGACTACGGAGGCATGGGTGTTGAGCAAGTCTCTGCTTTATTGCATCTACAAGCTGCCTTTATATCTATAGCTCAGTTAGGAAAGAAGGAGG